>JASMMZ010000002.1:23148271-23663741 GCA_038502455.1 Anisogramma anomala
GGGCGGTGGAGGGGGGGCACATATCTCGTATCTGGGCCTCTCAGATCCGTCTCGAGACGTACAGGCGGAATGCAGCATCTGACCTGTTCACGATGCACATCTTGTGATCCCGCCCTTATGCTAGTGCACGGGAGGCATCGGTTGTTGTCCTTCTGCGTGCGTGTCCTTCCTTCCGGCGTGACGGCCCGGCAGCACTCGGGGGGGGGGGAAGGTGCCAAAGAAAGAAAAACAAAACAAAACCAAGGCAGAGGCTCTGGGAAACCGCCCGCCCCGGGGAAACGCAGTGCCGCTTCGTTATCAGTCACGTAGGCGACAGGCGGAGGAAGAAAAGAGGATAGCGAAGCGAAAGCTTGCTGCTGCTTGTGGGACGGAATCTTGCTGGCGTACCCGAAAACGCACGCACGCACGCACATACACACACACACCCACACACCCACCCACACACACGCGCGCGCGGATCTGTTTGGACCCTGCGCGGGCCCCATCATGATCTCATCGGACGTATCTAGATGCTCCACCCTGGCGGGTTGCATGGCAGGCCGAACGCTGTTGCCGGCACGCCGAGCGTGCTGCGTTGGGCTGCAGTGTGGCCGCCGTCTCGTGCAGCGGTTCTGTTGCGGCCAGTCACGGCTGTCACGGGGGAGGCGGTGGCCCCGGCGGTACTTGGCGTGATGTGGGGTGCCATGGCATGATGGGGGGGGGCGAAGGTTTATCATGTGTGCATAGCCTCGATGGCGCGTTCCATCGATGCAACGCCGCAGTCGATGTTATATCGACGGCGCACAAGGCAGCCAGCCTTCCGCAAAATTTGCTGGATAAGGGCACTGGCTGGCGAGCACTGTGGAGGTGGACTGGTGGAGGGCGATCGGGCCCGAGAGGCAGGTTGCACGAGTCCTTCCAGGCGCAAGGCTTCAGCCTCGTGGCGGAACTGCTTCCGCCGCTGTTTGTTTCTCCTCGTTACTGGAGTCTGTACCCAAATGATGCATCCTATGCAGCTCCGGGTCTGATGTATCATGTGATGGGACGGCACATTTGCCTGTCCCATGTCACAGTCCGCCGGTCCGGCCGTGCTTGGTTCGTTTTGATAGCACATCTTGTCATATCTCACGTCGTCATTTCGGACCACCAGCATGCTGCCGCTGTCTCCTCATCACATCGCAGAAGCCTCTTGAACAGTTATACTTCTTCTGTGTCTTGCAGTATCTACAACTTGGCCTGTTGCCTATCCTGGACCGTCCTTGCACGAAGCCTTCGAGGACACGAGCCGAATCTGCGTTGTCGACATAGTTGCAGAGAGAACACCGGTTCTGGACATGATGGCTTCTACGGATATCGCACCGGTACGTTGCTCGCCCTGGCAGAGCTCACCGTCCTCTGAGCTCCGCATGATCCCGAAGACTTCATCCATCCGACGGGTTCAACTCAGGGTCAAAAGAAAAAGAAGAAGAAGACAGATAAACAGTAACCAAAAACCCCCGCTGACGCCCACATGATCCCCCGCCACGGCAGCCTCTGCTGGCTCAGACTCCCGGCCCACTCCGCCGCCCGCGCCGCACACCTTTCTCCACACGGCCGTGTTCGGCTGGGAGGACTTTGCACTGCGGCCGGGTCCAGTCCCGGCCCGGCGTAAAAAGGTGGGAGAGGCTGCCCTCGGGTCACCGACGGGCCCCCCAGGCCGAAGACTACTATCGGCGAGCGACTCGGCGTCCCGCGGTCCGACGGTGCGCGGCCAGGCGGAGCACGACCGGGCCGCCTGTGCCGCTCGGCGCCTTTTCCCTGCTGTCTGAGGAGGCCTGGCTTGCCATGCCCACGGCGCCGCGGTGGTGGTGGGGCAAGGGGGGCAGGGTAGCTTTCTGGTGAGAGAGGTTGATGGGGGTGGGGTGGGCGTCAGCCGTAGAGAGCAGAATCTAGGGGGTGATCAGACCTACGCGACTTCCAGAAGCGTGTGGATTGTCAGTGTCACATGATGATGGCTGACGTCGATGTGACCGGAGCGCACAGGCGGCGCAGCTTCGAGCGTGTGAAACAATGAAATATATGCGTGTATAAACATGTATGAATATATATATATATATGTATATATATATATATATATATATATATATATAGACATAAACAAATATACATACTGCGAATGCAGGCGAAGACGAGGAGATATCGCCCCGTGGGCCATCACTATCTGTGCAGTGAAGCACGCTGCTCGTCACTGTCCTGGAGTAATTATAGAACAACCCGAATCAGAAACACACACACACACACACAGAGCAGGAGGTTCAAATCCCCACTCGCAATTCCTTCTTCAAAACGCCGCTGAAGCCGCCCTAACAAGTCCTGGTGTCCGCGGGGATTTTGCGCGTTTTTGTATCTCGCCCACTGATTGGTAGCAAAAGACCGGTGCCACAACGCACGCGCCCGGTCCAAGAAAACAAAACACCTATTTTTCGCTTGAGAAGGACAAGAAATAAAGAAATCACATAGAAGGTGTGTCGTTGAAATCGAAGCCTGTTCGATTCCATCTCTTTTTTTTTTTTTTTTTTTTTTTTTTTTTTATGAAATCGTAGAGCCCTAGCAGACTCGCTCACTGCGAAGTGCCCGCCAGGAAGCAATCGAACTCGCTCCCGGACCCCTTGGTGCCGTTCTCGCTGTCGGCCAGCTGCTCGAGCAGCGTCAGGAACGGATCTCGCTCTTCGCCGGGCACGGTGCCCATGCTGCCGCCGCTGGTGCTCATCACACTTGGACTGTGTGCCAGGTGTTGATGCTTTTGATGTTGTTGATGTTGTTGATGTTGTTGATGTTGTTGTTGATGTTGTTCATGATGTTGTTGTTGTTGATGTTGATGATGTTGCTGCTGCTGCTGCTGCTGCTGCTGCTGCTGCTGCTGTTGCTGCTGCAGCAGCTGCTGCTGCTGTTGCTGCTGGTGCTGCTGCTGCTGCTGCTGCTGCTGCTGCTGCTGCTGCTGCTTCTGCTGCTGAATAGCACCTTCCGCGGAGCCAGTGGCTGGTACGACGGTGCTTGGTGGTGGTGGTGGTCGCGTAGTACTACCGTCGTGCCATGCAGCGGGGGTGGAGAAGGCGTTCGCAGGCAGACCGCCGAACATGGGATCAAGGTAGGAGGGGCCGCTCGTGCTGGGGCCCGTGGCGGCGTTGCTCGCCGGGGGCGAGGAGGAGGGGCCGCGCACACTGGGGGCAGCGGTGGTGGTAGCGGCGGTGGGGGCATAGCTGGTATAAGGGGGGCTGAAGGGGTGGGGGTGGTGCTGCCCGGCGGCCTGGGGCTGCAGAGGTGGACGGGAGGAGATGGTGAAGCCGGCGACGGCGGCGCCGGCGGGGGCCGCTTGGTTCGCAGCCTCCACCATGTCCTGCATTCCGTTCATGTGTGGCTGGTCTGGAGGCGCCTGGTGCGAGGAGGTTAGCGGCGCCGGGCTGTGCAGCATCGCGGGCGAAGGGTACTGCTGGTGGGCGGGGACCGTGGCAGGTGAGAAGCCGCCGCCGCGGTGGTGGGACGGGGTTGGCAGCGGCGTGTGCAAGGCACCGTTGGCATGGACGTTTCTGACCAGGGGCGCCAGGGCCTTGGACCCGGCCCTCCTTCGTCCCCCTTGCAGTGTGCTCTTCCTCTTCAGGCTCGGCCGGTCCGATCCTGGCTCCAGTCTTGGCGAACAGAGACCGGTGTAGGGGTCGGTGGTGACCAAGTCCACGGCGACATCGCACAGGGTGATGTTGGCAGCGTCGAAGTGGAACGAGGGCCCTTCCGGACCGCCGATATTCGAGTATCGGTCCAAGAAATCGTCCAGGTGAAGCACGGGAGAAGGAGGATAGTGCATGTGGGCCAGGCTCTTGACCAGCTCGGCATGTGCGTTGTAGATGCCCTGCAGGGTCTCGCGTTGGTGCTGCACACTGGCCCATGCATACCGCAGCTCGTTGAGCTGCTGCATCTCCCTCGACAGGAACTCGGCCGAGTAGCTGAACACGCTGGTCTCGCCCTGCCGGCCGTTGTTGTTGTTGTAGTGCACGCCGTGGACGTGAACGGTGCCGGCAGTGCAGATGCAGTAGCCCACGAACGCGGGCCATTCGATCGTCCCGGTCTGCTTGCCCAGCTCCACCAGCTCCGCGATGGCGTTGGCATGCAGGAAACACATGTTGGTGGCCTCGACCTGCCATGACTGGTGCTGGCCGGTGCCCGCGAGTTCGGCAAGATCGATGGGGAGGAAGGGCCGGTAGATCAGACAGTGGATCAGGTGGTAAATGAGCTTGCCGAGCACGAGACTGGTCGAGTCGTGCTGTCCAAAGAGGCTGTCGAGGCTGCAGAAGACGTCCTCGGTGCCCGAGGCCCAGATGTCCAAGTCCTGGCGGATTTTCGAGAGGGTGGACAGAGGGTGCCAGGGGAAATGGGCATCACGTTGGACGCCGCCGGCGGCAAGATATCGACTGGTCGCTCCGAGAATCCGGCTGATCTCGATCAGCATCCCACTGCTTCCAGACGATCTCCTCCCGCCTTGGAAATACGCAGTGCTCGACCCGCTGCACGCGAAGAACTCTCCCTCGATCGGCAACGACGCCGGGTTCGGAGACCAGCACGGGAGCCGCAGTGATATGATCTTGTCCGAGACCAGACACGGTCGCTTGGACCCGCATGCTGTGAAGCGATCCAGCAGATAGCATGTCCAGAAGAGCCTCCTGCGTGTCTCACGGTCGACCGGAGTGGCGGGCACGCGCGGATCCAGCTCACGGTGCAACTCGAGCGCCATGGTCATCCCGACAGCATTGGCTATGATCCGGTTAGCCTGGCAGGGACAAGTTGCGAGTCTCGGAACCAGCAGACGGCCGTGGGAAGCCCCTACCAAGAAGCATGTACGCCTTCTTGCCCCGTCCTGCGGCGATGAAGGCAACGACGAGCAGAAGACATGCCTGCAACGCATCGATCGAGGGCTCGTCCATGTCCATGTCGAGCCTGGCGCGCATAGCGTATTCCTCGCTTAGGTGCACTGCCGCTTGATAGCCGTCCGGATGTGGCGTATACCTGCATGTGCTACAGTATCAGCACTATGCAAGACCCAGAAGGGGACTCCTCACCCACCTCGCTGCCACCGCGTAGACGGCATGCACCAGAAAGCCTGGGAGTTGTTGGAGATGAAGCCGTTGCCGAATGGACGACTCGTCGAGGATGTAGAAGGGTTTGGCGTGGAAGCTGGAAAAGTAGGTGTCCAGCAGCGTATCTGGTTGGATTCCGGGTGGCGACGGAGCACTAGGCGGGCCGGTCAGCAACTTGGCGATGCTGCCCTTTCTTCCCTTCCCAGCAAGTCCACTCACCTGCTTGGGCTTGGGGTGTACACGGCCGACTCTGCCACTTCCACCACGCGCGTCATGTCGATCTCCGACAGGGCTGGTTTTGGCTTCACTTCGATAGTGTCGCCCACGCTCGGCATGACAGGTGCTGGTACTGGTGCCGATGCTTGGGGAGCCATCGTGGGAGTCGTTGGCGAAGAAGGGGCAGACGGAGAAGCTGGCCCATCCGCTGTAGTCGGCGTCTCCGCCGGCTGCTCCTGTTTCTGCTTCAACTTGGCCTCCAGCCCATCCACCCTCTTCAACAAGGCCTCCAGGACATCTGTTTTGGGACCTCTCTTCTTGGGCACCGCATCTGTGCGACGAGCAGATAGCCTACAGTCAGTTCGTCCCCATCTCCTCGGGGCGAGAAGTCAAGTTCTCTGTCACGTGGGCGGGGGGGGTTGAGCTACCATGCGCAACTTGCACTTACCATACACGCAAGGGCACTGGAACACCTGGCAAGCCTCACACGAGGGCCGCAGCCGGTTGCACTTGATCTAGCCGAGGGCAGCGGAGTTAGCGGATCGTAAGCAGTAGACACCGAAGAACGCGGCACACCCGCACCTTTCGCTTGCGACATGATTTGCAGTTCATAGACTCCCGGGGCTCGTTGCTCATACGGCGGGCAGGAAGCCTCTCGATGCCGACCTGCGGTCTGGACATTGCCAGGGAGTGGATTCCAGCCGGAGGAGGCACCAGGCCCGTCGCTTCGAAGGGAACCGTCATGACCATGAAAAATGTCATTCGCCAGGATGGCAGCAAGTGGTTCAGTGCGCCAGGAACCGTGCTACCGGCCACGGCACGGGCAATGACCCTGGTGTGGTAGTCTTGTGTTCTATCGGCAGTCCATGTGATGGGATGGTCCAGCGTCGGTCGCCAGCGCGGTGCGTTCTGGATGACTATGGGCCCACCGATGTAGCCGTAAGCAGCCTATTCCACGAAGAGTTGTGTGGTATGCAGTGCGCCAGTGTACACAGATCCGGGGAATTCGGAGATGGACCGCGGTGGCAGATAGAAGCAGGAGCATTCACGAAGACGGTCAGGTATAGATAGGAAGCAGGAAGGCCAGGAAGGCCTGTGGTGAGTGCTTTCTACTACCACCTGGGAGTGTGGTGTGGAGCCCAGGGGAGGATATCGCCAGGGGAGGAGTTCCCCAGGGGAAGAGATCCGCCAGCATGCGAGCATACCGTCTCTCCTGGCTCTCCTGGCTCTCCTGGGATGTGACATACCGGACGACCACAGCCGAGAAGCCACTCCCACTTCTTCAACAGGGAGAGGGAAGAGATCAGGGGAATGATTCCAGGGTGGAGCAGAAGACAGGGGCCCAGGGGCCCAGTGCCCACCCTCTCATCTTCATATCAGGGGCCACGGCCTCGTGGGATGTGTGTGCTACCCACCAGAGAAATTCATGCCATCCTCTGTGGAGCTGGTGGGAGGGACGCGGACAACCAGGGCCTGCCAGGCCTGCCAGCCCAGAATAAAACCAGGAAGAAGACAAGAGAAGGGAGCTTGGAGGGGATGCCGAGGCTCCAAAGCGCTGCGCCTCTTTTTGGACACTTGCACCGATGAGGTTTTCGGATTTCGACCAGTGCGACGCCACAGTCGACTGGGTGAGGATATTGCAGTTGCAGTATCAGGCCACTCCAAAGCCCACAGGCAGCCGCCGTTCCAGAGGTCATGGGGACGGACAGTGATCCACCTCAGGCGAATACCTCGACTCGGCAACGTTGGTGGGTGATGTGGGCAGCCTCCGCCACGCAGACGCCGCCCCTTGACTGGCTCCGGGCTACATCCTTCTCCCTCTTGCCAGACCGCCATCGATGCAGGCAGGTTTGGCAGACAGCTCCACAGGCATGGCAGACATGTAAGCCAAGCTATCGACAGGGTGACTTGGTCAGACGAACGCAGAGGATTGGCATATGCAACATGTGCAAGAGATGCAACTTCCCTTGCCGTGACACTATGTCCCGAGTGCGCCGTCCGCAGCAAGGGGCCAGCCAGTCTCGAGGGCTCATGAACCGAAATACGAATTCCTTGCACTCCATGCCATGATCCATCCATGATTCATCCATCCATCCATCCAACCACCCCAGGTGGAGACTCCAAACAGGAGAACAGAGCGTGGGGCTCTGCAAGGGTGATCCGCGTGAGATTTGGTTCTCAACCTCCCGCCAGGACCGGATCTGGTGAAGCATACACACCATTCACGCCATACGCGTACCGTGCTGCAGCACCTTGGGCGGCTTTGCCGTCGTGCAGCCAGATGACTCGCATCTTGGCTCAGCACACACGCGTGTGCACAGGCCGTAGCAGGCCACCGTGGTGATGGCCTTTGGGAAGATGCAGCGCAATTTCCAATGCGGCATTCCGCCTCCATGCAGCCTTGCAGCTTTCCCGCCCGAGTGCCCGCCATGCTCCGATCCGAGGCCATCACATTGATGATCGGATGACAGCAGTGCCATGAGATGGACCTGGGGCGCCTACGAAGTCACGGGAGATGCCGGTAGTTCGCAGCACTGAGCAGCACCGAGCAGCACTACGCGGGGTGACGCGCTGGTGGCTGCAGAGGCCTGGCACTTGGAGCTCCGTCTGCGGAGCGCACAGATCGAATCCGCCATCCGTGCCATGATCTGATGAGAGATGAGATGAGATGAGCAGGACATGCGACGATCCACTCCGGAGCAGACGTGGAGACAGGCCGTTTGTGGCGCTTGCGAGCGTGCAGCACATGCGCGCCAGAGGCATACACAACGCACACCAGGTGCTGAGATGTGAAGGTTGTCCATGTCCCGACCTTCGCGACAATGCTCGCAAGAGCTCGCCAGAAGCAGCTCGCACGAGGGCCAATGCCAGCCCAGCGCCGCCCTTGGCCGTGGGGAGGAGGAGGGCTCGAGGAGGAGGCGAGGGGGCGAGGAGGCGAGGAGGCGAGGAGGCGAGGAAGCGAGGAGGTGCTGGCCCAGCGGGTATCCGGTGACTCGTCGGCGCGCCGGCGCCGCATGCATGAGCCGTTCATCCCGCCACGATGCCTTCTGCCGTGCGACCTTGCGTGCGACCTTGCGTGCGACCTTGCGTGCGACCGTGCGTGCGTCCTCGAAACCCCCATTAGTCCCCCATGGCCCCTTCGCCCCCTTCGCCCCCTTCGCCCTCTTCGCCCTCTTCGGCCCCATAGCCCCCTTCACCCCCATAGACCCCCAGAGTCCCCCATATCGGCCTGCTGCACGGCTGCGACACCGGCCGTGCAACAGGGCCAGCAGCCGGTCCTCATTGGCCCGTACCAGCGTTGCATCTTGCAAGCAGCCAAACCAGTCTCGAGCCAGCCGTGGCCCGTTCCTACCAACAAAGGCTTGGAATCGTACTCCACCACGACGCACCGCGGCCGGAACCCGCCATGAAAAGGCATGGCTGCATCATCGATGCGCTGCGATGGCCTGGTTGTCGGATGAGGATGGCAAGCTTGGCTGGCAGAAGACAAACGGAACGACCGCGCCGTTTTGTACCCCGCATCCAGGCCACCCGGCCACCAAACCCAATCGGGAAGTACCCCCGACAGCACTTGCCGGCCGACCGCGTTGACATAGATACCGAACGTTAGGTTGTTATATGATATTATAACGCTAGTATCATCATGAATACATACTTCTTGTCACTTTCTCGATTTTTTATTGAAGGATTTGATTCCCAAAATAGGGAAACTTACACTATTTAAAAAGATGATTTCCACAAAATGATTAAGGTTATTAAATTTGTTATTTATATGAAACAATTGAATACCAGAGTTAACTCTTTCAAAGACTTAAATTGCAATTGAAACGTCATTAAAATTACAATAGCAAGTAAAATAATCTAACGTTAATTGACGTTTTTATATCTAAGCTCAATGGATATATATATTAAGATAAATGTTAATCGTTTAAAATGTAAGCTGAAACCCCGTTTGGAGTTTTCTAACTATTTTGAAGATTTAACTAATTTCGAAAATAATTATAATTAGTTTACATCATAATATTTAACTTGACGCATTATTAAAATAGAAGGTCTTTTGGTCTGCTATGGTAATTTTAGTAAGTTTTGGTTGGTACAGATGTGTATTTACAACAGTATAGTATTGAAAATGATAAATTCCTGTTTCAACAACTTCAAAGCTTGCAGCAGTTGAAGTAAGTCTTCAAAAACAAATGTGCAGGTGGGACAAAGGTAAGCTCAGCAGACTATACCTAAGTTAAACAAATGATTAGGATCAAAAGCTATTATATCCTCATCATAAACTCATACGATATTATACTTACGAGAATAGCTACTTGCAAGAATAGCTATTTACGAAAAAAATTTGAATACGCCAAGTTGTCCTCGCCTTTATATATTTAATCAACTTCAATAATACAATAAGCATAATCATCATCGTACCTCAATTTATTCCTAAAACATCTTTTTAGAGTCTAGAACTAAATCCTGAAAATACAGCGGACGAATGAAACTTATACACTCTTCATTTGTAACCTTAAACACTTTTTGTTTCAAAAAATATTTAATTTGCTAGCCAAGACAACGACGTTGGTTAAGTCGCTTATCCAAAATTCTTTCAACTTCCCTATTATCCCTATAATTATCGTATCTTACTAGCGTAAAAAAGAAACAGTTCATTGAAAAACTTTATTATCCCGAATAAATATAAAGTAAACAATACTAAAAACAAAATAATTCATGGAATTCGGAGGATAGTCTAATGTAAAGCAATTTCGCTAACTTTGTTTATAATAATAAACACTCACAAGTAAGAAGAAGTATTTACCTTACCAATAAAAAGGTTTACACGCGCGAAGAAATTTCAATTGAACTCGCTAGTTAACGCTAAAATTGTATCATTAAAATTTATATCATACCGTTTTTCAGCTTCATGAACCATAATATACATTGTTAGTTACATGTTTCTTTATTGATATTCACATATGAAACTTATATAAACTTATTACTAAAACATGAAGAGAGAAACAATTATGGACATCTCGTAAGTTGTGACTAGAAAAAGTTGTGAAAAATTATATAAATAAGTCTAAAATAGGTAATATTTAAATTCTATTATAATACGGGAATCAACTTAATCTACGATTTTATATATTTTTAATTACATAATATTGGAAAACTTATTCAATCACAGAACTATTCATTTCAAATGAACCATATACCATAAAATAATATATTAATATCATTTCTCGTTTCGTGTCAAATTCTTTGTAAAATCTATACTGAAAACTAATAAAAGCTCAAAATTACAAAGAAAAATAATTGATATCATTTCTCATTTCGTGGCAAATTCTTTGTAAAATCTATACTGAAAACTAATGAAAGCTCGAAATTACAAAGAAAAATAATTGATTCAAAGTATTACGAATTAAACAATAACAATGATCTAAATATAACGATAGCTTATTCCGTGGAAATACAGGTTATATATCGTAAAAACACCGTTCTGAAACTATTTTTCAAGTTTCCAACATAATAACGTTACATTCATTCTGTATAGGCAAATGCCGAATTGTTCTAATTGAAATGAATGGGTGTCACGCTGGGATAAAATTCATATAAAGGACATATATGGGTATCAGAGAAGCTTATATGAAGTATAGCCAACACAAATGATTTTAATCGTCATTTCGTTATCAACCGTATTGCGGATACTCTTGACAATGAATTTCAATTAATTTATTTTGAAAAAGAGAGTCAAATTCATCAAGTGAACATTATATGTTGAGAAAACATGATATTGGTTATCGTAAGTATTGGCAAATAAATATTGAACTATGATAAACCACAATACCAAGCACTCGCGGTTGACATAATATCTTTTATATACCAATTCTCAAACAAAACCAAAAGAACACTTAATTTTCAATGTTATAACCACTTCTTCATTGTTCTCCAAATATTTAATTTCAATATTCCAAAAAAAAAAATTAATGAAATAAGTGAACCCAAGGTAATGCTTTGGTTTTTTCAACATCCCTCCCCTACTCCCGAATTATATGTACAAACCAATTAATTTTATAAAAATCAATAGGATTGTAGTCAAAAATTTGATCGGGAATATAATGAAATGTTTTACATGAATAATTTTTTCATTGAAGGTTGGCAACCTCAATAATATATTTGAAACAAAGTTTTCAAGTTCGGAAATTTAAAAAAAAAATCGAATTTATAAGACTTGAATATATATACAAAAATTAAAATAACTTTTCATTAACTCGATAAGTTAACATTATATTCAAGGAATTTGAACTTACAACTTCCTTCAGAGATTTATGCTATATAAAAACGATATTGATATTGATATTTCTGCAGATATTAATCCAAAATTTTCAGGAAAAATACATAACACACATGACTTTACATGTTAAAAACACTTCATGTAATCAATGTCGATAAATCATCAGCTAAAATTATGATAGATTCAATTTAAAACCCCATAATACATTCACCAAGACCTTAGTTATAACTCTCCAGAATTGAAAAAAACATAATTATAAAATAACATTTTAAATTTATATCGACTGAAAGCAGAAGAAGTGGTTTTATATGAAGATAGGATATACATGAAAACTTATAAAAATACTTTTAAAGCTCTCGAATCAATATTTATGTGTTGAGATAAGTTTAAATATTGTAAACTGCGTAACATAGTATCTTTTGATTCGGTTTATTCCGTTGAATCTGCCAATTCTCATATTCTATGCAAATAATTCGATTTTAAAATATAATAAGGCGTTCGACAATTACACAAAATATGAAATAGTAAACCAAAGAAAACTGGCTATGCCAAAGTTAATTTTTAAGGCTTTCAAGTCCTTTACAAAGAACAATATATATAACTCTTAACCATACACTTCTATAAATAAAAGCCTCAAACCGTTTATAGATAATCCTATTGATTTCATCAAATAAATAACGATGTATATTTTAATAGATAACATAACTCTGTTTTTTCAAAAATACGCTAATACTTTCTTTACAAAAGTGAGGTGCTCTTTGAACATGTTGAACAAAATAATCATGTCATCAATTGAAACTCTGTAAAAGAAAAAGAAAGTCATCAAAATTAAATATATGTATATTTATGAATAAAATACAAAGTTTATAAAGATCATAAAATAAACCGTCAAGAATTCTAATCTTTAGTAACTTATAACTTTTAATTGATTCTTATATGACACATATGTATGTAATTGGAAAATCTGTTAACTTCATCATTATGATTCAGAATGTTTCGCGTCAAGATTATATAATTTAGCCTGAAGTAAGCAAAAAGTAACAATATAACACATTCTATTTACTAAATACCCTAGATTTAACTACAAACCAACGATTTTAAATACTATAACACATTTGCTAAATTACCAAACTCGTAAAACAAAGAGTTTAATTTTGTTAAAATACATTATCTAATTCTGATACAAAAGATACCAAACTGTTAATCCATAAATTTCACATTATATTTCAATAAATAATGGGAATACTTAAGTTCTACTTATTACCAATATTCAACCAATAATACCTTTAATATTTACTACTTCAAAATCTTTATAAAATCAATATCCTCACATATATATATAAAAGTTACTTACCAATTTATTACATAGTAAAGACTTGTATTTGACGATCTATATTCATATCATCACCTGAAACTATCTATATTATAAGAATGTTCTCTGAAGTTGAAATACTAAATTATGTAAAGAAATTTAGAAAAACATCTTTTTCGAATGAAACATGCATTTAGCCGTGAATAAGATTTAAATGACTGTGGGAACACTTTGGAGTTATACAAGTTAGATAAATCATAAGGCTATTTGATAGATTCGAAATGATTTAAGTTCAATAGAAACTCATTAAAGGTGGAATAATTAAAATTACCAAATTATGTTCAAGTTTCAAACGAATTCAATTCTTACAACAGGTATTAATACAACGATATTTCAACGTCAAAAAACTTAAAGTTAATGACAGAACTTCCGAAAACGATCTCATAAGTTACGTCATAAGTAAAGAGACAATTTCAGCGATATCAGCTTAAATCAACGATTTGAAACCTTCATTTGGATTAGTTGAAAGTTTAACCGAAATTTTACATTTGACTAAAATAAGTAAATAGGTACTTCTAAAAAAATTATAATTCCTCTTATTGGATGACATGATTAAATATCATATCACGGAATAAAATTTAAATAGTAATTAAAAACAATTGAATATTAAGAAAACCATTCTAATAAATAAATCATAGAAAAGATCCAGACAATCTTCAATTACCTAAATTATCTGTTTAAAACTTTCTGTCGCAGGAAACTAAATTCTTACCTGTCTTATTAACGAACCAATACAATTTTTTAAACAGTAAATGAAACATTTTATTGATTTTTGCGAAACTAAAACATTTAATGCGATATAAAAACAACCTTCTTACATAGATTTAACTTTCTATTTAGTAAAGATGCACTCGGGTCCGATTTATCAGCTATTTGTACTTTAATTATTATCTGAATGAGAGGTTTCATAACTATTGTAAAAATTCGTCAGTTCTTCTAGGATATTTTAAATGTAAAAGAATTTCCAATTATATATTTAATAACTTAACTTTTACTAAATATTCACCTATTTTCATTTCTATATTTGTGTTATTTATCTCAATTTTTTTAGAGTATTCTTTTCGCTATTATATAACAATTCATAAACAGCGGTAGTTTTTCTTTCCCGCTACGAAAACTTTATTGTTTATATTAATCTTAATAATAATATTTTATTCTTTGAAATGATTCAAAACTTTAATTCAAGTATTTAGGTTTACCTTGCGTAAAAAACATATTATTTAGCGAAATGATATAATACTGCGAAATAATTACATAGTTAAGTAAATTAATAACTGGTTTTCGAATCGAACTACTCACTATAACTACTATAAGTTAAATTCAATTGACGATGAAAAATATTATTATTGTTTTGATAACATCTTTTATACATATTTGTAGAACTTGAAGATTGACTGAATCTACAAAGAAGGCTTACAAGAAGGCGATGGAAAACTAGGAGATGTTATTTTCGTTTGATTCCTAATTAATATTATAAATCGATTACGAACGACGGTTGCAACTACCAAGACGATCCTCAAGATCTCATAAACAACATCTACTGTATCATAAACAGTCTCTGCAGTTTTTCTCTCGCAATACTTGATTTCGTTATTGTTTACGAAAACAATGTTTGTAGTAAGGGCTATTTTTACAACGTATATTGCCTTCACGTAAATATTAATAACGGTTATTAATATAATAGTACCCTGCATTTAAACATTCGTACCAACTATTTGAAGTGTTATGTTAATAACTAAATTAAAAACATACATTAACACAATTGTTAAGGTTAGGAATACTATTATATTTGAAACGAATATCTTCATCATTCTCGCGAAATCATAATGATTTTTTCTATCATTCAACATTAAATGATACAATGTAAATTTACGATCCGTTGTTACTACCAAGGCAATTCAATTTTCTCAACCTGAAATGTAGACTTTCATATCAAATACTTTCAATGCTGTAACAATTGATGTTACTGAAATTTAGGTTTTGAAAAAAATCAAATATCGAATATAACTCCCTTGTAATTATTATTATAACGATTTTATGTTACATTTTCTTTAATGTAATTTATCTTTTTTCTCTATAGATAATTCTGCAACCTCTAATCGTCGTTTAATAAATTGTCACAACGAAAAAAACACTTACTATGTTAAGTATTAGCTCTCTTTCTATTGATTTTGAACCTAATAAATGAATAATTCATTATTTCTACGAAATTTCAAATAATTTTTTTGGTAATCGTAAAGGATAGTTTCGCATTTCACCATCAATAACATCAGTTTTTCAAAATGTCCAGAATATTTTCACAACTTAACTTATAGCTTTAGTATTTAGAATTGCAAAAAAAAGTTTAAACATTCTTAGGTCTTTTTATATATCCGTAAATACTATATCCGTACATATTACCACGTAACATAAATCAAATAAGTCGGGATACTTCAATTTAAAAACCACTCCATATTCTGTCTTGAAGCGATCTCTCCTAAAGAAATATTGATAAACAAAATGATAACACTTTTAGTCCAAGGTTGTATAAGTTTTCTCAATCGTAAATGTTATTTATATTCGGTTATTCTCATAGGATTATCGTTCGCTTTCGAGGATATAACTATCTTTTTTTCAAACTCGCTACTCGCGGTTTCCTTCCCTTAATTGGCGATCATATTTATAAAGTTAAGAGTCATCCTTATTATGTCGAAGGTAATCTCCACGAAATCGACTCAAATTATAACGAGGATTGTAACTAAGTCGCTGATTGTTATTAGTAGAAAAACGGCTAGAGGAAAATAACTTACCATAAAGGGCCTCTATTTCAGTAAAAATGCTAGCGATATTATATTTCGCGATATATTTATACATATTTCGAACTTTATTTTATATAGGGCTATAAAGTCATTATCAAGCTCATGAACGATATTGAAACACTGGTCAATTTAAAGACTTATTGGCTTTTGAATACTTTTCACGACATATCCGCCGTCACCATTAATGACAACGTGTTCGGAAAAAAATAAATAAACTTCTAAACATAGTTTCCTAGAGGGTATAAAACTAAATTAAGGCTAGTCAAAATTAGACAAGGGGAATGTGAAATAATTGATACTTTCTTAAGGTAATTCTTCATTTCAAAGCTTATTGCTTTCGAATCAGTCCCAAAGGCATAAAAAGATATAAATGGTCAGCTAATAACGCTTACAAATGTTAAATCGTCATACATACCAAAGAAAAAGTAGGGAAAATAACGTTTCAACACCAACAACTAAAATGATAATAATGGCTATAGTGGAAAAAATGTATGAATGATATAGTAAAGGGTATTCGAATATAATACGCGCTTTCTGTTAGTTAATAATTTTAAGTTTACAGGTTTTCGTAAAAATATTACCTGCTCAAAAACAACACATTTAATATAAACTTATCAATTGGCTTATATCAACCATTAACTGGTTGGAACCAGTTTTTATATGTAGAAGTTTAACATTAATAATGATAGGTCTAATTCCTGAATTCTGCAGAGTTTGTAGCAGTTGAAGTAAGGCTTCAAGAATAAAGGGGCAGGTGTGTCAGATTCAACACCAGCATCTTTCACTTAGATCTAATAGTAAGCGTTTGATTTACAAATTTCGATGTATTAATTTTGAGCCAAACCTTCTTAAATATATTATGGAATAATACAGAAAAGTTAAATGATGTATTTTTAAACTTAGTTCGACTATTATAAACCTTAGAAAGTCAAAGAGCTATTGATACACTTATTATAAAAACCATAATAATCAAATGAACATTTTTAGTTAAGTAGGAAGTAAGAAATTTATAAGTTCCGTATCAAAATGATTATGAATTACACAAAAAGAGATAATGAAGATAAGCTTTCGTTTTTCAAATTTTACTTTGTTTCGTGTCATTAAAATAATTTCTTCGAATTTTTCTCATGATTATGAGTTGGATTTTTTTCCCAATGATTCATAACTCAAAAACACTATCTATTTTAACACTGTAATATTGATTCACACGTTTGATAGTTCTTGAGACGTCGCAATGTTGTCGATTCGAAGTTTGGTTAAAATAACAGTAGTACTGCAAAGATCAGATGGTGGAATTTTGTTCCTTATAAGTTTAGCAGACTGCTAGCCAGTCTACAAGCTACATTATATGGGCGATTGCTTGGAACGTACATAACATTGAATTGGATACTCTACTGAAATTGAGTTGCAGTTAGTACAGTCAACTTTAATAGTACTGCACTTGAAGGATATCCTTACAACCCCCGGTATTTCAATGTGAATTAAAATATGATTTATATTAATGTTATCGAACACTAATTCAATCTTTTTCTAAACAATTATGCGATCAATAATTGACCAAATTTAATAATATTGAAATGAAAATTTCATTTTCTTATAATTTTAAGTTTTGGTTTACAATTATCTTTGAAAAAACTGAACTAGTTTCGTTTTATCAAGATTTATTGAATTATATCTTTCTTGAAATCTTTGTTTGAATATTTCAACCCCAATTAATACACATATATTGTTATTATTAATTATATAGTGCTGTATCCTATGTGCAAAAATACTCTAGTTTATAGCATATGAAACATTTTCCTCGAAAAATTGCAATAATATACATGAATTCAATTCGACTGCTCAAATACTATACGATGATCGATTATCAAAACAATTGATGTTAGCTGATAGTACCTGGAAAAGATTGAGATTAAATAAAGAGTAACTGTCTACTTACATAATTAGTACGTGATACTATCATTCTATTGATAAATAGATACTAACCTGCTAATAATTCCTATTATTCTCAAAAACATCACCATTTATTCACTTATAGGTATATATTGATTACTTTTCACTATGAATTCATAATAGATACCAAATATACTAAGATATGTACTAAAATTAATGATTGGTTGATTGAGTTTACCAAAATAAATTTAATAAGTGGGAAATATACGACTTCTCCAGTCAATTGGGATTTTCGAACGGATAATGTTTACAAAGCTTTTCCTAAACATTATAAACATTATCCAAACCTAAATCTCTATATTGAGTTTATCTTGACAAAACAGACAAACAAGATTTCTTTATAAATCCTATTAGAAGTCAAAACCATTGGTAGAGATCATCGAGGTTCATTCTTATACATATCAGGTCTGTAGGAATGATTCAGTTGACTAAAATAATATTTTGGAATGTTTATATCAATTGATTAAGTCTTTAAATATATATTAAACTATTCTACAATTCTCCACTGATCCTTCCAAAATTTAATATATATATATATTAAGTTCATCAATATCTCTCAAATTTTATAAATTTTTGTAATATTCTCCTTGTGATGCTTCTGATAATATGAGACTTAAATTTGTTACAGATAATTCAAACAAGCAATCTTTAGATAATTAAAGCGTTCAATAATGAATGAAAACATACCCTAAATACCATAAATATATTTTTCAGGCAGAACATTTGAAATAATAAATTGAGTAGTGAAATGATATATAAAGAAGGACGTAAAAGAACAATAGATCAAACTGATAAATAATTAGAGAATATAATTGAATATATCACGATGATCAGCCGCAAATCCCTCAATATGTTCTTCAATAAATTTATGAATAAAATGATCTTCTTGAACCCGTGAACAATGGTGAAATTTGTAATATATATGGTACCAAGAAATGGTTTCAACAATCAGTTGTTTTGTTAATAGTTGTTAACATCGCGGAGAATACCATGAAAAAAACCGATACACTTGAATCTGGACCACGACTAGTTTTGAAGACGTCCAAAAAGATGTATTATGCCACTAGTAAAAGGTATAATATTGAGTCTATATATAAATATATTGATCAAACCTTAAAGCTGTTATCTAAAAAACGTTTCAAATTATCACGTTGATGTTAAAGTTAGTCCGTGTTTCTTCAACTAACCTAATTAATATGTATGTATACAAGAGTTAACTGTAGAACACACAATTAGTACAGGTATATTGATTCATATATTGTGAAATGAAGTAACCAATTATATTGAAATTAAGAGATTCTATAGTTTAGAAACCTAGTGTACGGTAAGTTACTCTACAACAGGCCCCTTGCCTTGTTGTTAAAATATATCGAGAATGTAAGTATAAAATGGAAATTGAATACAAAATCCACAATGATTTGGGATTAGAATGAAACATACGACATGCGGCTTTTCAATCTTGAAAATTATCTGTTTATGGTATTTTCTAACGACCACCCTTCGATAGGAATTCAATTTCCTAGATTACCCTTGTTATTGTACTATAAGTCACACGATAAGCCTTAGAATACTTCATCATTTACCATATTAAGTTTGAGATGTTTCGTGATGCTTTAAACGCAATAAAATGATACTTAGAATATTATACATACCTAGCTTAGTCTTATACAAACTCATGAAAAATGATGATAACTATAACACTGATAAATAATGATTTGAAAAATAAGTGAAGGAATATCTTTGACAAATGTTTAAATATATTTACGTTGTGTTAAAATGTATTTGTATAGCTTACAACTATTACCTTATTTATGTTTTCTATAGCTTTATAAAGTATTTTTCGATATCAAGGAGTATAACCATGCCTTGTAACACGTAGAGCTTTGTGAGGTCTTTTTCATTTGTGAAACTCGTTACCCTACACTGTGATAATATGGTTCAGTGCTGTAAAATCTTTTTATTAGGGTGATATTTGATATATCCACCACAAATACATGAAATTGAGACGACATAAAATGCGTAGAATATTTAATCTGATTTTTAAATTGATCAAGTAATGGAGATTACATAGGTTATTTTGCATTAGGATAAGATAAAATCTTTGAAAATAACAATACAAATGATCTATAATATTATAAAGAACATTTTGTAATCCTAAATAATTGATATAAAATACATAGATTCAGATACAATAAACATAAAGGGTGTGAAATATTTTGTGAGATATATATTGAAACTAACTTTAGGGTATTTCAATATTTTTTAAATGAACGTCAGACTTCTAAAAAGAATTTTCTATATGATAGTTACATCGAATGCGAAAAAGAATATATTATATTAACTTTGATGTATAATAAACACGATGACGATAATATTACGATCAAGAGGTCAAGTATCTTCGCCATGATAGATACATAATCCACGTTAATGAATCTGTCGATCCTATGCATGAAATAAGTTCAATTTAATATCATTTTTCATGTGGTTTATAAACGTGTATTGAATTTTGCACTGATATTTTATGCGTATGATACGTAAATGAATTAGGGAACTTCGTTTCAAATTTCAAAACATTTTAATTTGGTGATGTATGAATATTATTTACGGTACAATTAGTATGCATTTTGGCAAGATCATTAGTAAATTGAACTACATACGTTATATATAGAATTGTCGAACGTTCAAATTCGTGATTCGGTTTGTATTCTTCAGATCCATAGAGTTAACACGTCATCTATAGAATATCAAAATAGAGATAGTGTTTTTGGACTAATATACGTAGTAAAGTTAACCATATTACGCACAATATTCAGATATTATTCAACAAGAAATATACTTCTCCAACTGAAATAAAATACAGTAGGTTTTACTTCATTGTAATGACGTAAAAGAATACGATTAGTCATATTGTAGTAACGTACGTTTTTCTATCATTTTACTAGTTTACGTATTGGATAATAATTGTTGTTGTTTGATATTAAAAGACGAGGAAATGACTTTAACAATACTGGATTTGGATGCAGAAGCAATGAAGAGGCTAATACTATTGCGAAAAATATGCAATTGAAATATTTATAACACTTACAGATCATGTGTCTAATGACGCATTCGTAATATTACTGATAGAATTATTCATATTTGAAATAAACGCTTTAATAGATACATACATTTTGCTAGTCATATTATATTCATCGTTTTTATAACAATAAATTATGATTGTAGATTCGTACATCACAAAACCTAACACCATAGAAAAGAAAATATTTCTTTTTTTCAATAATAATATTGTTGTAAAGTTTCCGCAACATCGAAAACCCTTGAAATTCGATTTGCATAATATGAATTATTATTTAGAAGGTTATCGTCAAATTATTCCGAGTTCCACCCTAGGATTCATTCGTGGGTTTATTAATAGTTTTACTGCGCGTTTCACGCGAAGGTACATTCAAATGGTTATTTCAAAACTTTTTTTAACGCGTATTCAGAAACATATTTGAGGGCCTAGTTCAATGTATATTTCAAGAAACGATTGAAGTTATATTTTGTTGAATATTTAATTTTATTCTAGTTTTTAACGTGATATACCCCCGTCGTTCAAAATTTGAGTTTTATTTATGTTTTAGGAAAGAGGCTTCATAATCCTATAGACGAGGTTAAAATATCTTTGAGTAATATTTTGTATGGTCTAGGTTTAAAAGTATCTTTTGATCAATATTATGTCTATAAACTTCAATTTATATATGCTTAGGGTCTTCATTACGTTAATTCCAAGTTAAGGAGAGTGTTTTTTTTTTCCAGCGTTGACGCGGTATTTGATATTGTTTAGACGAGTATTTCTCTTTATTTAGAATAGGACTCGCGTCCGGGTGATAGGGAGTGCCTCTTGATAAAATTTTTAAGTTAACGCCTCTTCCTAGTTGAAAATGAGGGGGAAAATGTCGTAATCCAGATGTTTTTGCGTTAAACCCGCCCCGTTTTTAATTCTGCCATATGAAGGTTTTTGAAACTTAATTATCTCTAATTCTTTCTTCGCGCAATCTATGAGTAGTACCTGGGGAATCGCGGTTTTTTTTTTACATTTATTTAACAGATGATAAGCTTTGTAATGATATGCGACGTTCGGGTGCGCCTAAATTTAAGCTATTACGGCCAAAAACGTGATCGAAACCATTAATTCCCTTTTAATAACTAATTTGTGGGTTTAAACAGTTTATGATCATTAATTTAACGATTCAATACGCTATATAAAACCCAAATATAGCTTTTCAACCTGAAGTATGTTTTAGGAAACTTTGACAAATGAATTTTCATATGAATCCATATTATATTGATATTAAATTGTAACTCATATAATGCTAAGTGGGTATTTATATGATAAAAAATAACATTTGGAGAATCTAAACACTAATTAATCCACAAATTTCTTTATTCGGTCTATGAATCATTCATTGTTCGCAACTTTAGAAACAGAGCTCCATGAAAAATATATTTCAACTTTGTATCATGAAGAAGAATATTGTTATATTAGTATAAAAAGAATTCGAATTAGAATAATGAAAGCTTTTATAGTTGTTTAAAGTAAATTTAAAACGTTCAAGTGATTAAACTTGTATTTTACTATATTAAAAAAAAATTGAATAGCTGTTAGTATATAATATTACACAAGTTTATATATTACTAGTTTGAAACTTGTTGTAATTCTTTATCAGCTGAATAATTGAAATTTGGGTGTAATTGACAAATCTTCAATTTCGTAAAATTTATCACGATTACTTTAGTTTCAAAAGGTGAAAGAACAGATATCTTTATTGGAAACGAGGGGAACTTTTGGTTATTTGAACTATAGTATTGGTGGATATTACTATATACCCTCATAGATAGTATACATAGGTTAAGTATAAGTGCACTGCATTGCAAGGTGTACTCCTGCAGGGTGCACGGTAACGTGTTATGCTGCAGGATTTACTCTTGCAAGGCGCAAAGTGCATCATGCATAGATTGGTCTGGAATACCTATTCCAGACCGACGGAAAGCATAAATCAGTCTAATATGAGTATTCTAGACTTATGGCAATGCGTGTATCAGTATAGAAAAAGTATTCCAAAATGATACGTTTTTGGTAAAGCGCTTATAAGCCCTGACTTGTAATGTGCACATCTAAATGTTTTTTTCTTAAAGTATCTAACTATATATTATAATTACCCATCATTCTAATTAATTTTTTCAAACCTCATATTTATGTAAATATTATAGCCTTAAAACCTTACCGATATTAATGAGTAGCCGAGTCAGTCAACAATAAATAACCTTGTTAAAAAGAGATAAATACACGTTAAATACCTATAATGTGATCTTATAACGATTCCAACTATTTGTACTTGAACACTTCTTTTTTATAAAAATTACACGTTGACATGTAAAAATACAATAAAAATTAAGTAACTTAAAAAAGAAAAACTTTAATACGATATTATTAACATTTACCTGTCGTTTTATTTACTAAAAGCCCTGTTACCCTATTGTCAACCTTCATTTGGCGCTTTGACATACCCGCACTTTTTCAAAAGCGTTTCATTGCGTATTGAGTCACGGAAACCACCAAGTTTCGAAATCCTTCGTTAAAACTTATCTAACTTTCGACAATTTACAGCGATTGTTTTACTAAGATCTGTTATATACAAATATTTTAACCGATTGATTTAGAAATATCTGTTACATACTAAGTAATTAAACCGATTATTCCATTAAGTTCGGTTAAGATACATTAATTCAGACCGGTTACTAAACACATTATTATATAACATACTTCCCCACAATTACACCCCTTATTTGCGCTATTCGCCTTATATATCCTTTACTACATTTTCCTTTATATTTTCGCTTTACATATTTTAAATTTAATTTTTATAAAGTTTAAGTTTTTCAAACTATTAAACTAACGTCGCGTTGCTAAGCGTTAAGAAAACCAATTTGAAACGTTTAACCAATTTGTAGTTACGGCTTAGTTACCGTTAAAAAATTATTTACATTAGTAAATATTAGTAAAGATCCTTCCAATTACCTTTATTGATTTATTTACTTTATATTTTCTATTTGTAGATCAAATGATATTCAACTTTGAGACCCAAAAGTATTAGAAACCTTATTACGGCTCGGAATTATTAACTTAGATCGTTTGAAAATACCTAATATACATGAAAACCACCCTATAATACCTATAGTTCTAAACCTAAAACGAATATTACAGAAGAAATCAAACACCAAATTCGACATTTTAATCGAAAATATAGGAATTGGAAATTCCATAAAATTCGAAATCAACCTGTTCCTTTAAAATAACACCATCAATTCGTTAGTGAAGGATTTCGATACATAAACGGCAAATATATACCTTTTGGCCGTTATATTCCATTATTAGTGAAAAAAATTCTAAAAACCTAACTTATTACATACTTTTTATAATAATTTTTAAACGGGAAGTTAAATATATAACATATAGTAAAAAAATTATTTTACCGAAGCCTTATGAGTTTAATTACGAATTAAATTAATTAATACCCTAAAGGTAAAAATGGACGCTTTACAAAAGCTCTATTCGAAATAATACAATTCGTCGACGTATTAAATTAGGAGGATAAATATTTGTATCTAACGAAATTTGTAAACAGATATTGTCATAAACTAGATAGCGGTTGGATCAGGAAATGAGCTAGTATGCAACTGCGCCACTGAGAAGCCTAAAGTTTAACACATCAGGGGGGAAATATCTCCTATGTCAGCCACGATTACTAAGAAAAGTCACGTGATGGATCATGAAGGATTATAGCGATCCAAGATGATCCAGATAACGGAGGATTATAGCGATCTAGTATGATCCAACCCAGGATAGTGCTGAAGACAGTATGAAGGATAAAGAATATAAGAACACAGTCAGCACCACAAAAATAGTATTTTATTCATAGCTCTTTAGTTGTCAATCTAAGTATTCAGTTTATACACCTGAATAGCCTAACGGATAGTGATTATTCTACAGCACGAACAAACACCTTCTTGATATTGCACCTTTATTACCTCTGCTACCGTACTGCTAACATAAACCCTCTGACACCTTCTATTTACTCACGGGTATTTAGTGTTATCATTACAGATATTACCTTACGGAGTAAAAGAGATTATTATTAAAACGTCGCGGATGAGGCGTAAAACGACCTAATCTTATACATATACCCTAAGCTAGAAATAAAGACTTCAAAGGAAAAGAACAACTATAATCCTTATTTATCAGACAAGTATAATATACCATTACACTGACATATACTTTGGAAAAAAACCAAATACGAAACCACTTTCTGAATACTAAAAATAACGCGATCAGATACGGCGGAAGCGGTCGAAACACTCAAAACAACCCAATCGATCATAAAGAAATCGGTTAATATATGAAAAATAACCCGACGATAGGTTTGACGAGCGGCGTAAAACGCTAATATGTACCTTACGAATTGATATCTGTAAACTACGACCCCTAGTGTAACCTACTATTACATTGTTTTCCAACAGATAAAAATAATTGACATAATGAACCAACTTTACTGGGCGATAAAATAGGAAAAATTATTATAACGGGAAGACTTACGACGTACTTAATAATGAAATAAGCGTTATATTTAATACATTCAAAGCCTAAATGTGAAATTATTATTATTTTATATTATTTTACCCTTTATACTTTCGGGAAAAGTTTAAAATGGTATATACACCACCTTACCTAAGAATATATATTTGCGAAGTATTGAAACCGTTTCAAATTCAACTTCGATACGAAAATTAATTTTAAATTTTACGATAAGGACGAGACGATATAATATGGAAATCTATAAAACACTAATAAGAAAACGCCGATTAAAGCTTATAGGAAATCGTTACCGCCTTATTGGAAAATTTTATAAAGTATTAGGCAGTTTTTAGACTGGAATACAAAGAAGACAAAATATCAATTTAAATAGTTAAAACGGCTTATCGTAAAAACTCGAATTTTGACCTTGCACTTTTTAGATAAGAAAATAATTTAAAAGCTCTTTGTATAATCTTGAAAATATCGTTCGAAACATTCATACACCGATAAATAAACCTCAAATCATTATTTCTAACTGAAAAAATGAAAACCAACATTTGAATTACTAGATCGAACTTCGTCGAAACGATTTAACACGTCTTGGGTCGGAAAATTAAGGTTTAAGCGAGACGAAACAAACGCCTAAAATATAGGTATTAAATATGAAACTTTCGTAATAAAAGATAAAAAAGATCGTTCGAAAATTGAGAAACTATACCTAAATTATGATAATACTCGCAGAAAGATAATTAGATGCTTATAGGTTTGTAAAAGCGGTATATCATATAAGATAAATTCGGTTGTTAAATTACAGACCACCTCATTCACGGGTAAATTTAAATTAAACGACAATTTTACAATATAGTAATCTAATACAAAGGCATCAATAATAGATTCGACGTATAACTTTACAAAGATATATTTAAAAAGGATAACTTTAAATAAAAAAAAATTTACTTATTAGCCTACGATGTTAAAAGCGCCTAATTTATTTTAACCAGGTTATGAAATACCCCTTTTTCATATATTGTAGGCCTGAACTACGTAAACGAAGTATTTAACATGTATATTGCGTCGAAATTTCACTTTTCAATAGATACGGAACTAAATTTCAAAATATTATGCCTAACACTAACGTAGCCAAAATTAAGATGACCAGAAAACGACAATTCAATGTATTTACGGAGAAACTTGCGAAGTTTCGGTTAAATTAAATAAGAGATTACCGAAAGGTTTCATTTTGTGAAGGTAAGGTGACGTTATTCGGAACGGTCGTTCTAAATTCGCGTTTCAGACCAATTAAGTTTTATACAATTGATTTTAAAACGCTTTTTCTACTTTTATTCATTAATATATATAAACTCGGAATTAAGGTTCAAAATACGATTAATTAGCTTACTCGCGCTCTAAATGGCGTATTCAAACCGTATAGATCTAAATTCGGCCACCTATATTTTTTTCGAGAATACGTATAATTAAAGATATTTAATTAACTTAATGAAAATTATGAGCTTTATACCGAAGATTCGAATACCTAATTACTAAACGATTTTGACGTTGACTTAACTTCGTAGGCTATAAAAATAGAGGGAAAAAATATTCGAGATTATCGAAAAGTTTTATTATAAATGTGAACTTTGCTTATAAACCTTATAACGATTGAAATTCCGCCTTTAAAACGATAAAAACTTTAATTTTAAAGTAATTATTAACATTATATACCTAAATAGCCAACTGGTCCTCAACTTTATTGATATAGATATATTTTTTTAAATCGCTCAATTCACACGAAGCGTTTTTCAATATGAATTATTATAAAGGTTTAATTAACTACTTTTGAAAATTTGACTTCCGGCCTTTAAACTCAATGACGTATGACGTCGACATGGCTTTCAATTTTATTGAATAATGTACAAAATCTCGAATAACCGGCAATAAATGTAATCAAATCATAGTGAAAGTCTCATAAGGTATTGAAAAGTGTCAACTATATCACGATCCATTAAAAAGCGTATATAATATAATTGAAAAATGAAGGGGGTTAGTTCCATGAAATTTATCTTTCAAATAAAGGTAAACTTCGTTGAAAATACTTTTAACTTAAGTAAGATTATCTTTACGCTATTTATCTTTAATATTAACCCAAAGAATTGCGTAAACTTTGCCTCATTATTATTTAAAATACAAAATGTAATACAATAACTAAGGTCATTGCGGTCTGACACTTATTACGAGTAAAAAATAATATATATCTAGGGCGTTGGCCATAACGAATAGCCTAGGTAAAATTGGTGTATTAAACTTACTATTATAATTTAAGGTTTAAGTTTGAAAAAGGAAAGAAAAATTGATTAGCTCTTAAAGAATTAATGTATTGAAATATTATAATATATTCTTGTTAATTTATTAAACAGAATAAATTCGTTTCTTTAGATAATAGTACGAAAATACAAAAAATAATTGGAAAGAAATAGTTCGAAACTGTAGGATGAGATAATCCGCTTACAAATCGTTACCTTAAACGACGAACTTAAACCGAATTTAACTCCAACTTCTCCACTAAAACGCAAATCTAACCCAATTACGTTAAATGAAAGCAGATTATTCATACTAAACACGCTAACACGTTAATGACTAGGACGCCCCTTTGGTTTGAAAATTAAGAAATACCTTGAGAATTTTGCCATAAAGTTTTTCATTACGTAAAAAGAAATCGTAAACCGAGAATTGAGCTTAAAAGCTTCATCGCAAAAGTATTATTATCACCTTAGGTACCTTATTCGTATAATTTACCTAAACGGAAATCTTAGGTTTGATTAATTAAGGCGTATTTTACTTTAAATGATTTAATCAAACTGTTTATAACGTTTACACGTTCTTTTTAACCCGCTTTATTTATGAAGTTAAAGATAAAACCTAATTTTTTTACGAGAAAACCATCTTAATTATAAAAAGTTATAATAACGAAGACAAAAAAGATATTATAACTTAATTACTTATATTATAACGGGATGGATATCGTGTCATTTTTACGTTTATTACCTCTCTGATCTTTTTATATAAACTGTATATTTAATTTCGAAACATAATGTAAGTTTACACCTAATTCGCGATACAGTTAAAACAACGGATTTATATTGATATACCTAGAAGCCTTAGGTCATACTATCCACTCGATACGATTTTACGTATTATAAAATCACTTCACGGTTTGGCTCAATCGGGTATTTACTCATATAACACTTATTAAAGACATTATAAGAAACGATTCAAAATAAATAAATTGACTTTCAACCTATATCTATTAGTATTAACGGTCCTTTTAAAGGGCTTTACATTAACGGATATATAAAATAACAACACCTTAACATTATATGACTTTTTTTTTCCAAATCTAAAAAAAGGAAACTTTTAAAAGCTGGTATAAAAGCTGAACTTATAATGTTCCTTACGAGAAATAATGTATTCGATTTTAATTGTATTATGATTACCCTTCTAACTAGTACTTTAAACGCTTCATAAAAGGTGAAGATAAATAAAGTTACCTTAATTTCGTTGAATCAAGTATAACGAGTCAAAAGAATACAGGTATTAAAGTGTATACGACGTTCAATTGCCTTTAAAATATAATTTAAAACAGTTTTTGAACTCTTATCGTTATATAACAACAAACCAAGCCAACAGACAATATATATAAAACGTTTAATAAACGTGTTTATGGTAAATATACAACTAAAAGGCTATTTACAGTTTATATTATTCAATATATGTATTATAACGGTATTTGTTTTTATTAACGGAATTTTCATTAATCCTAACAACTATAACTTATTAATCTGTTTCGTTTTAATTTTCGGTAATGAAATACAGACCCGAAACGGCTTTAAGCTTCGAAAAAAAAAACATTATTTACCAAAGCTTTATTAAATGTAGAAAGGTTGCACGAAATATCCTGGCTTTTAAAATCTATAGTATAATTAAAAGCTTCGATTTTTGTATTATTATAACTATAATGGTCCGGTTAATTATTTTAACCTTAGCTTAAACCTTATTTCTCTTATCGTTTAAATTAACAGTTTTCTCTTTATAATTACCTGGTTAAGTTAAGTTTCAAAAATAAAAAGTGTTTAATGATCGATATCATAATATTACGCAAATCATACAAACGATGGAAAATCGTGGAAACTAAATAGATTGATAGCAAATTGAACCTCATAAATATAATAATAAAGGCTATATTAAACTTCGTATTAAAAACTTTGATATTTATAAGTACATTATTCATTAAGGTTGTTAAAAAGCTTTTACAGATTTAATAGGCTGTTACGCTATATCAATTTTCGCTGTTCGAATTGGCTTATTCATACTTTTTATACCAATCCACGATATGATTTTATTGAAATAAATTATTCTCCTGAACCATCGATTTTCTCTTCATTAAATAAGATTATTCGCGTTAATTTTCGAATTCTTTGTTTATTTTTCCAAAATATTATAATAATATAGATTAAGTTTATTACGTGAGATGATTATTTCATAAACAGCTATAAAATTATTGTTTAATTTATTATAATATATCCGGGTATACCGGCGCGGCTTTAGGGGTATCTATTTACTATCAAAGGGAAAGGACGACGTCGTTGAGTCTTTACCGTCCTCCTCGTCACTTTCCCTCTTTATATTAACGTTACCATTATTACTATTAACAGCGTTATTAATATCAATGAGGGTATAGCTTTACACCTTTTTTGTTATGCTTTTAAGTTAAGGTATAGTAGAGGAATTACCTTGTTCGCGGTGACGTACGATAACGCCGTTAAATTCAACCGCGTAATATATACGTAGAACTCGTTTTTAGGCGGCGACAGTGGTTTTCGTCTCCTTAGTCCACCGTTTAACGTTTATTACTAATTAATATTGGTGTTTTCGTTATTTATGACAATTCATTTTTCTGATCGCTCTGAATGGTATATTCCTACCAAATAAAGTTTTTAAAATTCGGTTAGAATTTATTGAACGATTGGCGAACGTGTAATACGGTTTCGGCTTATGGCCTTAAGATTACGAGAACGGGGGCGTATAAGCTATTGATTCATTCGTAACAGTAATAACGAGCTAAACGGCTCTCGTTTTCGTAATGATCGTTAATAAACTTACCCGCTGCTAAGGACGTGATAAATAAAATGCAAAGTTTATCTATTAGCAGCTTAAGACTACGGATCTAGATACGCAGTTCCAACGTTTAAACCGTTGAAAAGACTTTACGGCGTACCTTAGCGAGACAAAATTCGAGACTATAAAAGAGATTCGACTGGCATTTCTTATTTATAAAAAAAAAAAGTTGAAACTTATAAACGAAGGAACTAAGATATATATACCCTGATGTAACTACGTTAGGCTACATTTATGGTGTAAAGGTACCTTTACGGGTGATGAGGTCTTTACCAATGGAAAAAGAATGAGGTTTATAATCTTAGGAGCTTCCTGCTCCTTTCCCGAGCTGGGGAAGGGGGAGGAAAAGGAGGAGGAGGAGGAGGTCTGGGCGGCGACGGCGGGGAGAGGCGAGGCGGAGGCTGCGACTAGTTTAGGCGTCGTAACGGTGGCGGGACTAGGCGGCGTAGCGGCGGTAGCGGTAGGGCTTAGCGGCGTAGTGGCGGGCGGAGAGATTGAGGCTGGCGGCTTGGCGGTACTAGAGATGTTGCCCTAGGAGGGCGGGTTGTTACTGTTGGTGGTAGTGGTGAAAGCGGTAGCAGCGGTAGCAGCGGCGACAGCGGGATCACGCCGCCGCTTATGCGCTAGACGGCGCCTTGTGATTCGGTTTTTACGCGTTATTTAGACAGAGAAAAGGTTAGTTATATGTATTGATCAAATAACTTAATTATTAGAGCGTTTTGTTTTGATTAAAGTAAATAAAAGAAAATAAGGATACGGTTTGGTTTACTTAAAGGAAATAAAACTTAAATTGAAATGGAGACTTAAATTAATATAAATTGCGCGCCTTTAAAAAAGTAAAAGTTTTGCCCAAGCCGATAGCGATATATCTTTTTATACTAATTTAATACGTAATTGCGTAATTACCCTTACATAATCACATTTTCATAATTAACCCTTGTAACTCTGATACAGTTACATTCATTAATGACCAAAAAGATGTTATTACCAATTATATCATCCCTATTTAACAATACAAACCAAACCCAAACTATGATTAACACTTTGGCTAAACTTTACTAATTTAAGCTAAACTTGTTAATTTGAATCTTTTACGATTAAAATAGAAACAATACTATTATTACAGAAACACCTAATTTGGACCTTTTTCGATTAATACGGCAAAAATATTATAATGACGAAAACTGCGAATTTCGACCTATTACATTTGATACTTAAAACAATACTATTACTCCTAGGTTATAAATGTGAAGTATATAAGGGGAGAAAAGATTACCTATATGAATATTACAATATAGCCTTCTAGTTAATACATATAGGTTAAGTAAAAGTGTACTAAATCGTAAGGTATACTCCTATAAGATGCATGGTAACGTGTTATACTATATACTGCACTATTGTAAGACTCAAAGTGCATTATGCATATATCGGTCTGGAATGACGATTCCAAACCGATGACAAGCATAAATTGGTTTAGAATTTGTATTCCAGACCAACGGCAATACGTGTATCGGTCTACAAAAAGTATTCCAGAGTGATACGCTCTGGGTGGAGAGCTTATAAGCTCTCACCTATAGCATGCACCTCTGAATGATTCTTGTTGTTGTATCTGACTATATACTACAATTACCAATTATACTGATTACTCTTAAAATACCTTATGTTCACGTGAATATTATAGGTTTGAAACCTTACCAACAATATTCGAATCAATATCAACGTTTAAATTAAAAATCGTCATAATTTTAAATTCTGAAAAAATAGGGTATATATCCTTAAAATGTGAAAAACATCAAGGTCAATAACTATGGTTACAATCGTAAGATAAAGTAAAAATGTTTCATGAACTGAGGAAAAGAATTATTGAAATTTACTCGCATCTTAACAATCAATTTATATAACCAAAGTTCTTTCGCATTATGGGGTGGTGTAATTAGAATAGCCATTTATGAATAATTTGAATGAAACTATATCAAGCATAATTCATTCCATTATTCATTCAGTAAAACTATTATGAAGGTTTATTTAATATAGGATATTGATATATTAGTAATATGGACGAAATATAACTCTTTTACCTTCAATCAATATTGAATAATGTAATTGGCCAGCAAATTCATTTTTTAGAAAACAATATCCTTGTTCCAGAAGACGTATTAGTATATTTTGTTGTCATCGTTGAACATGTTTTATCTTTTGTTCTTTATAATACATTTTAAGTAGTTAGTATTTTAAATAGCGGGAAATTTAGTATAATAAACATCTTCTATTTATAACGCTTTACAATAGTATAGTGATGGCACCAAAAAAATTATTCTACTGAAAATCCAAAAACTTGGATGACTATCTTAATGATAATTTTAGTGATCATTATATTCCTTTAAACTTCATTCAAATTGTTAATTTGTATGGTAGTTTCACGCAGTTTGAAAAAGTCATTAATACCTTCAATTGCTATATTTGCGATGTATGAAATACGCGATCGAAAAATTACCATCTCATTAATTGATGAAATCATTAGGTTTGGGGAATATTTCAACGAAGTTTTGTGCCTGAGCTTTTAGTATAATAGGTAAAAACCAAAACTAGCTCTTAAAGCCCATATAATTGGTTTTTATAAGTTATAAAATATGTTTAACCTTACTTGCAACGTTAATACATGCTTCAACATAATTACGTAATATACTTTCCCAAACTTATATCCTTAAAATTAAATACTATTAAAATATAAAATGATTACACATCTAATTAATAATACGTATTTGTTGGAACAGTATTGACTGCTATTTTTAGCAGGTAAATTACAGTACAGCTAGTTAACTTGACTTACAGTAAATTTGACTGTACTGACTGCAAGTCAGTTGATTATAGAGTGCCCGATTCGGTCTAGGGCACGAGCCAAGCAATTGGCCATACAACTTACAGTACAGACCCTCTAGCGGTCTACCAAACCTAAAACAATACATACACTATCTGACTACTGCAATACTACTGTTACTTCGACCAATCGAATCGATAACGTTGCAACTTCTAAGGCCTACCAACAGTATTAGTATTTTCTTCTTCTTTTTTTTTCAATATTTACACCATTTAAAGCATTTAAATTCAGCTCATATATTATTGAATAAGGTAAAAGTCATATTAGAAATGAAAAGGTAAAGTGTTGTAAATTTTACATGAAATACAGGCTTTAGTTCGAACTGCTTTCCGGTGACATTTGACAAACCTTATCAGGAGTATCAGTAAAAGTGAACGGAAATATAGAGGTATTGCTTCTATTTATTAACGAATATTAAGAATATAGATCATTTCAGTAGTAAGGAAATCTGGAGTTGAATATACTACTTCTTGATATAATCTTAAATATAACTAAATACGTGAAAATTTGGTAATTATCATTAACCATTTAAATTATTTTTAATGAGAGATTTCGATAATCGTTCAATTCATTATTTTGTATCGTAAGCTTATGATTTTCCTCAATATATATAATAAGAATAATTGTCTAAAATCTGAAATATTAGACATAGAATTTTGATAAAATGTATACTCAACATACTTACATGGGAATACTATTTCTCATATCATTAGAAGTATTAATGATCAAATAAGTTCTAAGGATTTTACAAAATTATACCTCGCGTTCTTTTACTGCCTTTACAATCTTGGCGGCAAAAGAGATTCACCTAAACTGAGTTATCGACTTTGCCATCTTTAATTCCTCAAGTTACATTAATGGATTTTCTTTTACGTCATGTTTCTCTTTCAAATTCGTCCTTACCATTGCCTTTTTTTAATTTAAACATTTTTTTAGTCATTAGATTGCTTTATAATACTATTGAATAAAGAGCTACTTAAAGGAACATGGTTTCAATCTTGCTAGTAATTAGAATATTAACCATTGGAGATCGTATTAAGGCGTTAGGTATCGTAAAAGACGTTTTTGTTTTCGTTTGGAGGATTTGAAATATAAGGATTTTCAATACAAAGGTTTCAAGGTCATTTTACGATTTATACCAATTCTAAAAAAATATTTATCAACCTTCTCATTTTTTTAGATAAAGATTCTCCTTTTCTATATATTGATATTTAAAAAGAATTTGAATCCATTTTAGTTTGTATTTTGCGTGTTTATAGTCAAATAGTTGAAGAAGTTGCAAATATTTCAGAAAACTTATACCTTGCGATCGGTAAATTCGCCTATACCCAAATCGAAGATATATTCACTAACATAATCTATTGAACATTTTTAGGTTACATTTTTTTTAAAGCCCCCAAATCCTATATTAGTATCGCATCATTTCGTGAAAGTTGGTTCAAGTGCCTTAACATTCTTTTTGTTGTTGTTGATTATTATCTGAACGATTGAGTTTTATTCTATTGAATACACAATTTATTACTTGAAATTCCGCAATTCTGCCGATACTTATCTATTTCAGTTTGGCTATTAAAATATGTATTGAGACTTAACGATTTGTCGCGTAAATTCGGTATGATTGGTACAAATTGAAGACTAGTTGCGTAATATTTGTTTAGTTGAAATATCAGGTAGCCATTTTTACCTATTTACCGAAGTATTTTGTTATCTGGTCTTAGACCTTGAGATGTTTAAAGGTTTTTAGAGGTCAATCTCAACAACTTTTTCTCAAAGTAGGTTGAATAAAAATATCTTAACGGTTAAGCGATACTATATCCACTTTTGAATGTGTAATAGAAACTAATATAATCAAAGAAAAACATTTCTTAATTTCTGACGGGAAACCTAACACAGTTTTCAATGGATTTTAATAAAAATCCACTCTCTACCTTGTCATTTCACAAAGTGTAATCATAAAATCACCTTTTTTTATTTAATGTTTCTGTGCTTAAGCTGCCTTTAAGCATTGAACATTATTATTAAGTTTGAATTATAGGTCCTTAGATGTTGTAATGCAACTTCGATTCGAATCGTGAATAAATTAACAGATATTATTTTAAACTTAGGAGACAGGTGTGGAATATAAGTTGTGGAAGCTGCTAGCCGGCTTACAATCTAATTTGTATGCGTAAAAGCTTCTCTTCAACGCTGTATTGAATAGCAAGCTAACAATTAATATGTAGAATTTTTAATCGACTGTTATCTTAACAGAAATTAGACGATTATTAAATTATATATATAGGGGGAAAATGAAGACTGTAAAGGTAATTTGGTACGAATTTCATTCAATACGTTCAACTAGTACTACATTTAAATGACCAATGTTGATTGAAATACAATTTGATACCAGTATAGGGTTCAACTACAGTTCTCTGTTAAAAATATTTCCCTTGTATATCAACCAATATATATTTATTAAACCTATTACTTCGATTTTTCATCATTTGATTTATTGTTGAACATTCATTAATCTTTATTCTTACTATTAACTAATTACAATTTTTTTTTTTTTTTAAATTCGATGAAATTTAAACTTACTAATCTGTGGGCCTTACGTGTCAAGAATTTTAAAAAGAAACTTTAAAAAAATTTATTTAGATAGAATAACGAGAGTGTTTGTTATAGTAGCTACTGATTTTATATGAACCGAAGTATACTTCAATTGCCTTTCATGCCTTAACGGGAATGAAAACTATATTCGCGATATGAAGTGCCGAATGTAACGCCTTCGATTACTTATCTAAGTTTATAATTCACTTGAATACATTTGTCTAAGTTTTTCGTGTTAATAATCTAACTTATACCGTACAGGTGTTTAACGCTTTTTTTTTTTTTTTACAAGCCTAAAGGTTTACTCGTTATTATATTTAGCAATGAAACTATTGGTAGAGCTCTATTGCTGTAGCATAGTCGATTTGATTCACGGGTTGAATTAATTAAAGTATTGTATTGAAAGTTATGAGGTGGTTACTTCCAAGTTGTTTAGATTGTTAGCCGATATTTATATTCATTTTTAATGTTAATTCCTTGTCTTATACCACATATTGCACTTAGTACTCCACTGCAATTTATTATCAGTTTATGTAGTCATTTTACAGTTAATATAGTTAATTCTACTGTATTATAATTAACTGTTATCTAACATTATCGAATTTTCGTTTTGTGTGTACGCTTCAACATATTGAATTATCAATAGAATATGATAGCTTAACTCCTTTTCATTTATTCACGCATTAAATTCCTCATTCCCGCGTATTTTACGCTTAAATTTAAATCTGATTGTAATCTTCCACCCAATAATTCCAAATATCAATTTCCTCACTTTCTGTTGGAATAGTACTACATGCAGTGCAGTAGGTCAACTTAATTTAAAGTAAAGTTGACTTTATTGAACTGCAAGTTGAGTGTATTGCTTTGTATGAACTTACTGCATGGGGTAAAAGTCTAGTGCAGTACGCTGCATTGCACTCTAGGGCACGTGTCAAGCAAATAGCCATATAAATTAAAGTACAGACCGGTTAGCAGTCTGCCAAACATAAAATAATACGTTCACTACTTACCCATAGTAATAATACTGCTACCTCGACCACTATTCGATTCGACAACGTTATAACAACCTAAGGCTCTACTAATACTGACCAGTGCTTATTAAATTAAGAACAGATTAGCTAAGTAGAAGAAAAGGTTACTTTCCGTTTACGATTTACGTTAAACGACGGATAGGGTAGAGAAAATATTTTTTCTAAGGGCGTTAACTGTTGCGCCGATTTTCATGGCACTAAGCAAAAAAGACTTCTAAGCTGCGCCGGTTCTCACAGTAGTTAATAGATAACGATGGTATCGTTATTGAAAACACTAAGTAATCTTTACAAATACTGTTTAAAAACGTTTAAATTAACTGTCAAAAGTCTTAAACTTCGGCAAGTTGGCAAAAGGCTAAGTCATTACTGTTGGAAGTGTTACTATTGCAAGAAAAACGACTAAATCCCCATGTCAAACAACCTTTACCACTAATAAATAACTTTCAATCTTATTCTCTGGACCAAACCTTTACCCCTACTTCATTTTTTTTTTTACTTTCCCCAAACCAATTTAATCGTCAAGTTCGCTGCTTTAAGCGAAAATACAAAGAATTACCAAGTTATGCCAAAAAAAACCACGCTACGCGACCCAACGCTAAGTAGCTAAGTTTCTACGTAACTTCACGCTAATACCAAGTCCCTACGCCTAAAATCACCAAGTTTTTCGCCCTACACATCTTACACGTCCAATAAAAGCCAGAGCGTCAAAATGGCTACTGTAAGTACTCACTTTCATACTATGACCGACTCCATCTAAAAAAAAGTAACCGAAAATCTCGAAACAGTTTTTGTTAACTATTACGACGAACAACTATAAATTAAGGATGTTAACGAAACCTCTACTCAAACTCACTTTTCCAACTACATTAGATAATCCATCCTTGATATGGACTTGGGCGAAAATTCCCGTTATAGCGCTTGCATTTCTTAAAACTTTTCTAAGTTTTGGAACTACTAAACTCCATAAATGTGAAAGAGAATCTATCATACAGTTAAAGTCAATCTAATGAAAAAAATTATACTCCGTGGTAGCTATATCCCTGAAAAAACTTTATTAGGATTGGCGAAAACCTTTTTTAAACTGCCTTAACAAGAAGATCCCCTTAAAGACCCTAATCCTCAAGATCTTTAAGGATAATAAAAAAGTGTTAAAGGACCTTAACGACTATATACACGTTTTAGGGGACCTCCTTATAAAATTTAGCTAAGTTAAGCTTCTTTATGTACTGGCGATAAGGAACTTATTAACCTGCTCGGTAGCCCAATACTATTACGTGATAACGTGGATTACGTCCTCGGCGGTGGTATAACACGTCAAGCAAAGGCCGTTAACGGGGCCAAAGGTATTAACGGCGGTACTTTACACCATTGAATCAAGTAAGATCGTTAGGTCTCCCAAAATCTTTAATTACATATCCCCCCTTAGTAATTTAATCGATAGGTCCTTTAAGAACCTTTTCCCTTTAGGTTTTCTTACACACGCGATCCCACTATAAGTCTTACTATTGACCTTTATCCCTTAAACCTAGCGACTAGCAATTACCTTTGATACTATGCCTCGAAAGCTTTAAGGCTTAAACTGCCAGAAAATACTAATCAAGATTGGGATGATTATCTCGACGCGTCTAAACCTGTCAAGATAGTCAACATTAATTACAAACTTTTTACGGATTTCTCCAAAATCTGAAACGACGTAAAGAAGTATAACGGGAAGCCTTATAAGCTCCTTAACACTAAGATAATGTATTTTTTAAACATCTGTAAATGGATGGAGGTTTCGCCTTTAAGTTTTTACTTTATATTCCCTAGAATATTTATAGGTTGTAGTAGGGATTACTACCGAAACTTCTTTAACCTAGGCACTACGTTTCGCGAAATTTACGACGGTATAAAGAGTTACTTCTAATACGACGTTTATATTACGTAATATTATATAGACTGTGTTACCATGAGGTGGAGAATGATAATAACTAAGAAAAGAAAAGAGGAGATATCAATGGACATACTTAACCAGATAACTAATAAGTTAATACTGTAACAGAAATCAATGAGGAAAATTTACGTTGGTGAAGTTACACTTCACTAGTAGGTACTGGAAGTAGTTACGAGTGTTAACGAATTCGAATATGTCTTATAACACTCAAATGCCACTTATGAAGGCCTTTTTAGCCGGTTACGTTCTTAATTTACCACTGTAATAGTACATATACTAAAATCGTTTAATATATACCCCTAAGATGGCAACTTCCCTGACGTGGATAAAGAAAACCTTATGATAATTAATTACGTCGACCGTAAATAAGGTTACGGACGCCCTTAATTCCTAATGTATTATCTATTGGTTATAGGTTGGAGACAGTAGCTATACTGGCGCTAATAAGGCCAAAATTCAAGTAGGCATGTTAACTGTAAGCACTATTGTCTTAATAGTGGTAAAAGATATTGGATTTATGGTAAATCTAGTTTTTGATTAATTTTCTACCCCCCCGCCGAAAAAAAAAAATGGGAAGATAATTTATTATATCTAGTACCCTACCTCTGCTAAATAGGATTACTTTAATTAAAATGCAGACTTCTAAGGCGATAAACCAATTAACAGAAACAATAGCCTCAAATAAATCAAGTGGTCTAAAGATACTAATTTCGACACGGCTTAATAACTAGTCAACTACGCCTTCTTATACCATTTAAGCAGAGAAAACCCTTACCTTTATCTTAACTAAATCTCTAAACCCTTATATACCTATAACCTTCACGATCTTTACGCAGACTATACGTTCCAAGGTATTATTCCATATAAAAAGGTAGTAAGGTACTTATTAAAATGTTATTAATAGTACATTGTATTGCGGAGTGAAAGTACTATAGCTATTAAAATCGATCGTTACTATATTAGTAAAGCCAAAGTTGGCTTTAAACGAGGCTAATAACCATCATTACCAGAGAAAACGGTATTTTAAACTGTTGTAAGAATAATTACGTTCCCCATTTTTCAATCACTTATCTCTTTCCTTTTTCATTTGAAAGATATGAGAACCCTCCGTATTAAAGTCTTCATTAACTTAAATAAGCTAGTTAAAAACGGCCAGAGTTTTTCATTTGCTTTTAAGTAATAGCACTTATAGTTTTATCTTTAAGGTATTCAAACAGTAATGTTAAAGGTAACAGAGTCAGAAATGCGTAGATTACACCAATATATTAACTAACCAGTTGTTAACAGTCTATATAAAGTCTTAAAGTACGTAGGGCATAAATATGTGGAATAATCTATCTTGAAAGCTAAAAAACGACTTGATAACTACTGCCAAACGTATACTCAAACCTTTCAGAAATTTAAGTTTACAGTCAAAGACGATAAGGATTTTAATTACGAGATTTTTTATAACTTGTTTTACTTTAATAACAAGCCTGTTTTCTATTTTGTTAACTTTGTAACCATTTTTTACGGAGCAAGGATTTTAAAATTATTCTTGGCAAAAGATACGGGGGAAATGTTAAGGATGCTATGGAATAACACGTACCTAGGTTTACTTAACGTCGTATTTTACGATACCGGTACCAACTTTACAGCTGCGAAGTTTTAAAAAAATGTTAAAATGATGGGTATTTAATGTAAACAAGTACCTGAAAAAGCCCACTACAGTATTAAAAAGGTTAAAAGAGTATACGCCTTACTTCTCTGAGCGTATAATATCCTTACGTTGGAAATTGAAAGCTTTACGGATTCGGAGGCACGATTACAGATAGTAATAGAGGGCTTAAACGATATTATAGTTCTTAATGGCTTAGTTCCAACGCTATTGGTTTTTGGAGCATACCTACACCTGACAAGTAAATCACCTCTCTCGGTAAATATTTAGAAATGTGTTACGGATTACGAAAAAGCTTTAAGGGAACTACGAAGAGAATTAGCACGCCTCTATATTAATAATTTCTTTAACATAAAAAAAGGCCCATTAATAATCGACGTGTTTACTTTTACGTTATAAAGTAAAGTACTAATGTAGTAGGAACCGGGTAAATGAGAGGGTTTATATAAGATATTAAGTATCAAAAAATTTGATATGGTTTATAAAACTAATAATGGTCCTGTATTTTTACAAATAACTTAGGTAAAGCCCTATATTGAAGCTACTAACAATGAAGAGTTTTTAAATTATGTAACGAAGCTAATATAAACCTTCTTTACATGTTATCGACAAGCCAATGAAACGTCGCTGACGCGAATGACCTTAGAAGAAATGGAATGTTAAAGAGAAGGAATATATACCGAGCCTTATTTATAATGATATTTCGGTAAGTAGGGGAAAAAAGGATAACGAAAACTTGATACTCAAGTTTCAAGCGTAAGGTATTATTAAAACCTTCGGTAAACCTTTTGAGGAAAACGATAAAGTCGAGATTAATAGCTTATTAACTCGAAGATTTATATAATTCGTGTTAAAAATCGAGATTTTGAAGTCGAGTATTATTTACGAGATTAATAGCAAAACCAAGGGGCGGTCGTATAAAAAGGTGCACTTAATCGCTTAAGTATATATCGATAAAGATAAAGACTAAATAATTACATAAACGTTAACGATTTAGATAATTAGCTAGCGTTTAATGGTTGTTTTAATAACAAGTTTATTAGATATGATTCAAGGAAAGTTTAGTTTTAATAGCTGTAATATAACGTAAATACGCATGTAATAAGTAACGGATTTACAAGTAATAGTACTACTAAAACTACCACAGGAACTACGTGATATCTACTGTTTAGAAATGATAATACGATATATTGAACAACCATACGGATTAGTCAAAAAAGTCGTTTATTAGTTTTCAACTTATTGGTTGTAATTTAAATTACGACTAGCAATAAAGTTTTTCATGTAAGACCTGTATTTGCTAGTAACGTAAAGAAGGGACTTCGGTATACTGGGTATGTAAATTAACGATACCTTTCTTGTTGGAATGGCTTGCTTTGTATCATTAAAATAGCAGTCGATTAAGGACTCCATGTTCTGTAATTTCAAGCCCTTAGCGACATTAACATAGGGCAATCAACTGGATTTAAATAGATCGTCAATCCGTATATTCTGTATTGATGTCGTCCTTAGCTTTCGCTTAAAGGGTCATGGTACTGTTTTAACCATCATTAACAAACCTATTACGGCCAAAGCCCAAAGGTACTTCAAATTACATGCACATAGCAGCTTTATTGCCACTTTATGCTAACCGGAGGCATTATATCACCTATCTATTATGGTATGAGTATAAAAGATAACGGATAGAGACTTTAACTGGTTGATTAAAAGGAACGAATGGTAAAAATAAAACTTGGACCGCAGGATTAATATAACTCTAATTTAGTTATTACAGGCAAAGTTAATAATCTTTACGAACAGTTGTTTTGTTAATAACACCGATATTTCTTTACAACCCGGCTTCCTAATAACCCTCGTTAACGAAAAAAGAAGGAAAAACTAGTTTAGTATTATCGGTAGCCTAATCTACTAAATCTCCGTTAAGTGTAAGAGAGTTAAATGAAGCGTATTAGATTCGTAAGTTTACGGTATAATAATAGGGTTTCATTTAAGCATAGCATTATGATAAACCTTTCACCTTATTACTAGGAAGTTAAAGATTTCTCATATGCAGGGGGTAATTTATACGGCCTCGAGAAGCCTATTCGAATACTTTATAAAGCTCGGAGCCCTCAGCAAACAACGCCTGATGATCGACGTAATGGTACTCCGTAAAGCTTACGAAAGGAGGAAACCTGAGAAAATATGATAAATCAACAGTAAATATAATCCCGTAAATGCTATAACGAAGGCAGTACCAAATAAAGCCCTAAAAAGGTTTGTGGATAGTAATAGGCTAACTATAAATATCGAGGGCTACGTTAATAGATTACCTAACAAGCCTAAGTTATGTACCAGCGACCAGGGTTGTACCGATAAACTGGGAGACTGCCAGTAAAGTAAAGGTTATGATAACAACCTGTTGAACTGAGACGGCAGAAGTAGAGATTTGCAAAGGCTTATAGGAAAAAAACTTTTTATAGTAATTAATAAACTTTTACCAAGGAGAGACGTATAAATTAAGGTGAAATAAGGTTAATTCACATGTAATTAGATGAAATTCAATATGGAAGTCAATTGGAATTGAAAACGGGTTGGCAAGTCAACATGGTTACTATTGAACGCTAACAGGAAAATATTAATTAACTATACTGACGTACACGTACAGATTAAAAACCCGCTAGTATTGAAATAATATCAAATATCGTAAAGTATGTTAATTTTACTTAAAGTTAAGTTGACTATACTCAATTTCAATGTTGAATATATTACTTTGTATAGACTTACCGCATTGAGTATAAGTTGAGTACAGTATGCTACACTTCACTTTTGGGTACGGGTCAAGCAATTGGCCATAAAAATTACAGTGTACACTAGCTAGTGGTCGTTCATACCTAAAACAATACATCTACAACTTAACCAATGCAATACTACTGTTACTTCAACCACGATTCAAATCAACAATGTTGCAACGATCTAAGTCCCTACCAATACTTCCTATATTTAAATTGTTCTTTATATACTTATACGAAACCTTTCCTGTAACCTTTACTCGTAGGTTTATGTACGCGTTTTATTACTTATTATCCTATCAGTCGTTTAGTTTTTGAGAATATTTTTATTTGTTTACATCATGTGCCAGAAAGTTTACGTATCCATTAATACAAATAGTTATCTTTTTAGTATTTGAAAATACGTTTAACATATCGTTAGGCGTGGATCTGGATATGGCGTCGGCGGGTTTGTTCTTATCATTCAAGTTCTGAATTTCATAAGTCTTTTGAACTTAGTATACCCCTTTGAATACTAATACGTTTATTATAAGACGATCTTATTTCCTTATTCCGCTCTGGTTAAAATACAAGCACATGTTTCGAAGAGTTAATATAGACAACCACATATTTTGGATAAAGTTACAATTATTTGATTATAATTTTTAATATCGTGGTGTTTATTAAAAGATTAGTTAAATGCAGTAAAGCCAAGTTAATTATCATGTAAGTTTAGTTGATTGTACTGACTGTAAAATTGGTTGTAGTTTGTGGGATTAGACTGAAAATGCAGTGTATTAGGTGTCCATTTGAAACTAGATTATAAGCCAAAATGTTTGAAAATACAAATTAGCGTGTAGATCGGCTAGCGGTCAACCGAAATTACAATTTAGAACCTATTTAAACCCAATTTAAATGTATCACGAGTTACTTCCACCAAAGTGATTCGAATCGACTGCTTTATAACAATAAAAGCCTATAAACACTGATTAGTGATTATGAAGTTAAGCATAAATAAGCGAAGTAGAAAGAAGAAGCCACTTTCTAGTTATGCCCCCTAATTGCGCAAGGTAGAGGGAAGATTTTTACGAAGGCCCTGAGGCGACGTCTTCTTTTTATAAGTAGCTAAAAAAAGAACCTTTTAAGCGCATCTGATGTTTCCAAGTACTTGAAAGTGGCGACCATATCACCAGTACTATGAAAATAGTAAGATACATTTATTTGATTGGTTTTTAAGAAAAAGTGTTTACATTGACCTCTTTAAAGCTTTAAAGATCAACAAGATATTAAGTTCATAAACAGTTAAGTTAATATTATTGCGGATTATTTTACTCTAAATTTCAAGTTGAACGATCAAGTTTTACGAATTTAAACTAAAAATACTATATTTTACAGCAAACCTAGGACTTATGTATTTGCAACACTCTTTTTTTCATATACACCTTTCAATTTTCGTTACTATAGCTTTATAATACGTTGTAATTGACATTATCGCCGAATATATTGGAAAGGAGATAATTGAAGCCTTCGGGATCACTTTTATCAAGCACTTTGATAATAAACTCGGGATTAAGAAAGTTGATGAAGATTTTACTCCTAAGCATCTTACCAACTACGTCGGATACTTTATTCCTGACGTATACTTCGATGATTAAGCTTTAAAGTTTAAATCCTTGTTCGATTAAATCAAGGTTTTTAGGGATTGAACCTTAATCATATGAAAGAAAACCGAAAAGTTAGTGAAGTTGAAGCTGATAGCTTACTTAAATGAACGAGGAATCTCCTTTTTTTAGAAAGTTGAAGAAAACGATAATCTGGCAGAAATTCTTTAAGAATGTGTTACCAATAAAAACCTATGGAGGTTATAGGAAGGGAAGAGTAAAGGGATTGTTAGCGATATAATTTCTCAACGCCCTTAAATTCATTCTTAAGGTTATTCTTAAATTTGAATGAAACTTTTAGCCCCTTTAACATAAAGTTATCAATGTATTAGTATTCTTGGTCGTAAGGAATTAATTAATCCATACGTTGTAAGCTTTTGAGTTTACCAATTAATTAAGTAGAAACCTTGACGAATCCCTTAATAGTAAAAGGGTTATTACTGAGTCTCCCACGGAAACCCCTAAGTTCCTTTTTTACAAGCTTCTTAGTATATCCAGCTCTAGCAGACAAATCAAGTAAGGAGAGGTATTACGCGCGAACCTAGTATAGGCACGATCACTGGCTTTTTCCATCCAAATTTAGACAAAAGTAACTCTACTCCCCACTAATATTATCCTCAGTACTTTTCGAGGGATTTAGAGGGTCCCTACGACCAATACAATACTCTTTCCCTTCGTTACATTCCTATAGTGAATACGGATTATGCGGAAACTGTTAGGTTCGTTGAAATTTGGGAATCAAAGGAAAAGTATAACGGTAAGCCGTATCACCTCCTAGATGTTAATTTACATCAGTTTTTCAACATTTTCCGCCAAATAGATGTTAAATTACCAGGTTTTCAGTCGTTGTTTCCCAGTATCTTAACCTATTAATCCAAGGTCTACTACTTCCTGGACTTGACAAGTTATTTCATTTTCAGCGAAATTTACGATGGCATTAAGGGCTTTTTCAAATACGATTACGATTTTACTCAATACTATATCTATTGAATTTTTATTTAGTTGTCATATATGTTGAATCATAAAAATAGATGAAAAGTATGTAAGATCTTTTTGACTTGATGATAAATAGGCTAATCTTTTGACAATGAGCCGTGGAAAACGTGGAAGCTAGCGAAAGTATACTCCGTTAGCAAGTCCGCTAAGATTTGACAAATTACAAAGAGTTTGAATACGTCTTATAGTACCTTGACAATCCTTGTAAAAATTTTTTAGCTAGTTTCGTTTCTCGTCGGCGACCTTAACGACTTGAGTCTTAATTTCGACTGGTATATGACCCTAAGCTTTCAAATTTAGTAATAACGAAGGAGACCCTTTCGTCGATTACTATATTAACCATAAATACGAAAGGCTCACCTAGTATGGTTAACGAAAGGACTAAACCTAGGTATGTGACTAAGCTATGCACGGAAGAGGGCATTTCTTTTCTTTAAAGTCTTCAAGCTATCAGAGAACAATACTTTAAATTAAAAGTTATAATAGTTGGTAATTTTAGTAAGTAGTGTTACTGGTTCATGCGTTATATTCCCATCGAACGCGAATTAATGTAGGTGGTGTATAACACGTAATTTAATTATACATTTAATTACAATTATGTTGAATGAATTACATAATTTAAGGGAAAGACCAATAAAAAGAAGGAAAATAAGCATAAAGATATTGGCTGGTAAAAATATACTGACACCGGTTTAAAAGTAATGTAATAACTCGCTGATTACTCCTTCCTTCACCGAATAACAGGTAAAATCTTTTATAGCAGATATGACGATAAATATTCTAGCTCTACGTACCTCTTTACTATTTAAAATCGTTATGTTAAACATGGGTTTTAGTGTATTATACTGGGTATTATGACATTAAAGTGCCCAATATAAGGCTATTCGTAATACATCGCGTTACGAAAGGATACGAATACGTTTACGGAACTTAATTATAAGGATATTAAAAAAGTGGAAGTCGGCTTAGACCTTGAAAAAAGGCTTTTTTTACTAGGATCGATAACTGTTAACATTATCTTTAGCCTTATTACTTTTTATATTTGAGAATTACTTACCTCATTCTTTTCTTTGCCTTCAAGATATTAAGCATCTCAGTATTAAATTTAACGTTTAGATTAATAAATTGGTATGAATTCAGGGCGATAAATGGGTTTCCCTCAACCTTAAATTTGTTTTTTTTTGTTTTACCTTCAAAGGCCAAAGGTAGTGGTGTTAAATCTGACGGAGCCAGAATTTCTTTAACTATACTATAAGTTCCATCACTTGACGATTGACAGGTTCGATAAGGTTTGGAAGGCGGCTGTTCACCAATATATGGACTTGATAACATTTGAAATAATTGAACGCTTTTACTAGTATTGCCAAATATATTTTCCCACTTCCCCTAAAGTTTCATTTCTCGTTTAAGTAAGATTTCAACTTGAATTTTAACGTTTTCGTAAACGAGTTTTTCCCTGATGATAAGCCGATAATTTATAATTTGGATTTCATTACGGTTTTATTTGGTGTTGAGTTCTTTAGGACCATTATTATGAAGGAAATGTGAGAGTTATTGCTTATTTTATAGATTGATACGTACTAAGAGTTATTAAGCGTATATGATTATGGTATTAGTACCAACGTTTTTATGATTTAGTTTTGAATCAATATCAAGTTAATGGAGATTTAGTTTAAATAGGTCCACGTTAAGGCCTACTAGAGTACTAATAAGGTCAAAAAGGCTTACACCTTTTAGCGAAAGGTTTATGATATTCTTACCCTTGAGATTGGAAGTTTTACAATCTAAGAAATACGGTTTTGGATAGTGGTAAATGGTTTTAACGATATTGTCAACCATAATAGCCTCGTATTAACTTTGTTGGTATTTAGTACACACTTATATGTAAAGATTAAGTTGCTACCATTACCAAATACCTAGAAACATGCCGTAGTATATAGTAAATCCCAGAAGAAATTGAAAAAGGAATCGATACTCCGCTAGATTAACAGCGCCCATAATACCAAAAACGCACCGTTAACAATAAATATTCTATTTTACCCCTATGGAGTAAAGTCCCTACGTAGAGAAAGCCAGGTAGATTGGATGGGCCGTATAAGATCTGAAGTATATTTATCCTTAACGTGGTGTTTAAAACAGTTAATAGTCTTGTTAAATTCCAAATTACAAAGTTTAAGCCATATAAAAAACGTTGTACATTTGATAAAGATTTTAAAGTTGATGATCTCCTAGTTAAATGAGTTAGCTAATATAATCCTCCTGAGCCGATTGTTAAAAAGTTAATAGAACGTCGAAGGCGGAAAAGAATATTTAAAAGAAGGATATATACAGAAAAGTAGGATGGTAACGATTATGATATATTTGGAAGGGTATACGTAATGGTGTGTAAGGAATAAAAAGAGAAGTTGAACCGAGAATTTACCCTTAAGTCACGTGTTAAAAGTATCATTAATACATTAGGTCAGCATTTTAAAGAAAGCGATTAGGTGAAAATTAACGTCCTCTTTATACAAAGGGTTATTTAAATAGTTTCTTTAACGTAATGTTAAGTTTAATATGTTATGAGATTTAAGTCGAGGATAATTCACATTGTTACGGGAATGACTACAGATAGGCCGTACGATAAGTGACTATTGAACGTTTAAGAATATAGTGGTAAAGGTAAGAGTTAGATCTTTATTTAATCGCTTATAATCTAGAAAGTTATCCAATGGTTAATCATCGCAATCACTACTAGTCCAATTATTAGTACAAACGGTAAATTTAAACTTAATAACTGAGATATAATGTAAAGATATATGTAATTTGTAACCGATTTTTAACGTATTTATTACTAACACTTCTGAAATAGATAAGGGATAAGTTTTTGGCCAATGCGGTAATGCGTTTTATTTAAACCCTATATAGATTGACCGAAATAAAGGTTTATTAGTGTTGAATGTATTAGGAATACTTTGAAAATCGAATATAAATAAAGATTCTAACGATTAACCTGTAGCTGATAATTATATAGGGTAAAAAATTCGGTATTGTCGGTATATAATCTAACTAAACCCTTCTTTTCTGGAATATTAGTTTAATAATGGAGAAATGACGAGGTATCGAAAAGTCAGGACTTTGAAAAAGGAAGTTAATTGAAACGTTGCGTTAGTACATATAATTCAACTTTAATAGATTGTCAATACGCATTTTTAGTATTAAGGTTGAAAATAGCACCTAAATTTGTTTACGTCAACAAAGATATATTACGACCCTTGCAACTATGAATAATATCCACGAGGCGAAGTCATAAAGAAAATTGAGAAAAATGGGTATGTAAGGCTTATATTGCCATGTTATGTCAATTGGAAACATCGCACGGCCTTTTTATTACCACATAAGTAAAAAATATATAAGAAATAAACTTTAATTAGTTAAAAGAAAGGATATAATGACAATTGAATTATTTTGAAAGAGGTATTAATATACTTTTGGTAGACTTCATGATGGTGAATTAATGATTTCTACGAACAAGTTATTTACTGTAGATATTATTATATATCACTATAGTTAGTATACGAAAGGATTACTTTGAAAGCTGCAAAGTATACTCCTGGAGCGTTCACAATAACATATATCGCTGCATATTGCACTTTCAGAATGCATCATGTGTAGCGTGGTCTAGAAGGAGCGTTCTACAGTAGTACGCTCTGACTGAGAGCTTATAAGCTCTCATCCAAGGCGTGTACTCTCTGGATGGTTCTTCTTAACCTATTATCTAGCTTTACTACAATATCAATCTTACTCTTCATTTACATTAACGTGAATAAGCAGACCTTACCAACATTTACCAACAATATTCACTTGATATTGCAAATCAGGTCCTTATAATGTTCGTTAATGAGGAAAGGTTTAAAAAGTAATTTACAATTACTGGAAACCTCGTACACTAGATATCCCTTAAGAGTAAGCGTATAATATGAAACATATTAGCTTTAAAAGTTTATAGTATAATAGCAAGCTTTAATATTAGTACAGTAATGAAAATTACGTTAAAACCTATCACTAAATAGTTGGGATTACCTTGGATATCTATAGTAATATATATAAAGTCCCAGGGCTGTTACAAATACCTATCGAAGCTAGGAATGACTAATAAAAAAAATCTAATGATAGGCGTAATAACTTTAATGAGGGTATACGAAACACAGGAAATGGACGAGTATCGGTAAATTAATGTCCAAGATAACCCCATTAATTTTATTACTAAGGCTATACCTTATACATAACAACTTGGAAACATTTCTCAACGGTAATACGATGATCGTATAAATTAAGGACTACGTGGATTGCTCGGCACGTAATCTGTAGGAATACAGATGCTCTAAGAAACTTAATGATTGGCAGAGTAGTGATATTAATGGCAATAGTAGTAAAGGTGGCAATGGCAATACCCGTAAAAAAACTGCTAGAAAAGGGTATGTAAGTGGTAAAATGCGTAATACGTATAGGTCTATAGCGAAAGACCTGGGCACGGGAGTTGAGGAACAAAAGGCTTGGAGATAAGAAGTAAAGGGCCGTAATTAATATCAATTTCAGTACAGATTAATCGGAATTGACAGGGGTGTTACTGGTTGATTAAGAAGGGGTTTCAAAGGTTGACACCAAATAATGGCAGGCCACGCTGTCGTACAAGCACAAAACCAAAAGCTTCGAGTGTTAGAATAGCACTCAAATTTAGTAGAGTCAAGGTAAATAAACTGTCAGTTTAGTTGATTGTACTGACTACAAAATTAGCTGCGGTTTGTAGGACTACACTGCAGGTGAAATCCAGTAGATGCCCACTTCGAAGTGGAGCACAGGCCAAAGCGTTTGGCCATATAAATCAGCGTGCAGGCCGGCTAGCGGTCTGCTGAGCTTAGAACTTACAACTCATCAACAAAAAATTTCAATGCAGCGCCAGTTATTTCGATCACAGTGATTCAAATCGACTATGTTGCAACGATAAAAGCCTACCAACAGTATTCATTATATCGATATTAAATCATATCATTTTACGGTAACATTTAGATGATAATACGTTTCCTATTACTTATTTTTATTTACCAGATACTAAGTGCATGAGGTTATGGGTAATTATAAATATTCTATGCGATATATCAGTATCAACACATTATATAGGAAATCCGATCTTGAAGGTACGGTTTGCGTTACTTCCAAGAAAGTATTTGAAAAAAATCATTAATTTTTTTATTGTTAGATTTATTTATATTATGTAAAAATCTTTATTCAAGCTGTTGATTGAATATTTTATGAATTTGTTTAACATATTCAAATCTTCATTTTGTATATTTGAAAATTGAACCATAACTTATAAATTGTGAAATACATTCAATAGGTATAACATTGAGATATAGGCCGCTCAAGCTTTTTACTAGGGGACATGTTACGATTTTGTTAATTTTTACTAGATTTATAGTTTACCCTTATCTATATAAGCTTTGGTATGCGTTATAGTTTTCTTTGAATCCTAAACAACGAATTTATGATGCTGTTAGTAGGGATTTAGACGTTGGAACGTAGTCGATTCATATGGTCGAAGTAACAGGAGTATTGCGTGGTCAAGTGGTGGATGTATTGTTCTAGGTTTGGCAAACTACTAGCCGGTTTGCACAGTAATTTGTATGGGCAATTACTTGGCCCGTGCCCAGATGTGAAGTGTATGCATACTGTATTCGACTTGCACTTGATACAGTAGACCCAAAAAACAATACCCTCAACTTGCAGTTGGTATAGTCAACTTTACTGTAAGTAAAGTTAACTTGCTATACTGAAATTACTACTATTCCAACACTGGCGGCTTTTTATTTTGTATGCGTACGGTAATGTGGTCGCACAAACCTTTCCGGTTATTTCCGAATTATGTCTTTGTTTACTAGCCAGACCCTTATCAATTCGAGTTAACTTCCTTCCCCAAATTTACTTCAATTACCTTTTATTGCTTTATAGTTTCGAGTTGCCATTTTACCAATTCCCATGCACAAGTTTTTTACCACAAACTTGTATGCACTAGCTCACTGCTTTAATTAGACATCTGATCTTACGTGAGCTAAGCCGTCTACCACTTTAATTAACCTACGTGAAATAACTAGCTTACTACTGCTAATACTGTTACTAGTATTACTGGTTATATTGACTGGCTTAGCTTAAACCTTTAATCAATCTTAATTAACCCTTGTGATTTAATTAACGTATCACTATTTCTAATTTTAACCTATTATTTGAAAAAGTTATTATCGCCGGTTTTATTTCCTACTAGTCTTCCAATTTTTCAGAATATTCTTATTCGCTAGCACATGACTTGTCCTTACCAGGTAGCCTATCAACGTAACCCTCGATATGTATGGTCAGTCAATTGTTATTTAAAAACATTTCAACGGCTTTATTAGGCAACGTTTTCATTATATTACCAGCGGGATTATCTTAACTATCTATTCATTCAAATTTCTCAATCTATCTGCCTTTGAAAGCTTAACTGAGTATTATTCCATCGATTATCAGGGATTTCTCGCTGGTTATTAAAAGCTTTAAAATGTCTTGCAATAGGCGTCTTAAACTGGTACTTATTATAACCGGAATATATGGATTTTTTAATTGCTTAATAACGACGTTAATCATTTCCAACAATATTATACCTATATCTAAACTGGCTATTGTATCGTAAAAATTTAAAGCTAGCACAATTTATGTAATCCTTTTATATTTATTAAAAATCAAATTGATTAGGTTTCTACTAATACGAAATTAATCTTTTTATTAGTTTTTATTGACGAGGGTAATTAGAAAGCTGATTTGTAACGACAAGTGTGATTTATATGTCAAGGAGTTATTCATACCGATTGTTTACTTAGCCGTCAACAAGTTAATCAAAACCATATTAATTTCTCGGTTAAGGTTCCTTATCTACCATTCCAGCGTTTTATTTAGTCGATGAAAGTCTTTATTAGTTAGGTTTTATTATTATATCGTAATCTAAAGGTTGTAAAAAAAATTTAATTGATATATGAGGACTATATAACTGCTACGAACGCGTTATTCCAAGTAAATTTTAGCACTAGGTATTTTTGTTTTGTCAATTATAGTAAGTTCAGTGCACTAACTCTTTTTAAGAATACTAAAGCAAGTATTAAAACTCAATATGCGAATGAAAGATCTGTTAATACCCGTGAGTAAATAGAAGGTGTCAGGGGGTTTATATTAGCAGTAAGGTAACAGAGGTAACAAAGGTGCAATATCAAGAAGATGTTTGTTCGTGCTGTAGAATAATCACTAGCCATTAGGCTATTCAGGTGTGTAGACTGAATACTTAGATTGACAACTGAAGAGCTATGAAGGAAATGCTATCTATGGTGCTGACCATATCCTTATATCCCATTGCCTTCATACTATCTTCAGTACTGGATCGTTTGGATCACCTCACTGAATCCACAGATCTAGTTCTACCTCACTTTGGATCAGTAACTGATCCATACTGATCCATCACGTGACTTACTTAGTCACCTAGCTTACATAAGATATGTTCCCCGCCTGATGTGTTGGAATACAGACTCTCCATGGCTCAGCTGCATGCTGGCTTGTTTCCAGACCCAACCATTGTCTGGATTATAACATTGACGTATTTATAACTCTGTTAAGTTGAATACATTTACCCCTCATCCTTCAAGATAAAATTATAGGTACCTATACTCAACATTGAAAGTCATCCTTGTGTCGCTTCTAATAAGTTTATTAATATTAAAGTCAACGTTAATGCTGGGGGTCATTTTATTTTTAAAGTTAGAACAAAAGGGGTAGGGCACTGAAGAAGATGAAATATAATATACCCAATAATAGTTTAAATAAACTTTAGCCCCAGTAATCATAGTTATTCGAATAAGCCGAAACCACCTTTTGTTTTATTTGTATTTCAAGGATTAATATCGGTTATAATGATGTTTTCTCTCTATAATACCACGTATTACGAATGAAATCCTATGAAGTACATTACCAACCCTATATGTAACATAATACCTTCAATCATATGATCTGCGTAACAATCACAAAGATTCAAAATATACAATTGGTTAATGGCTTATTTAGGGCAATGGTAAGTGTCTTTGCTCCTTAAATGGTACAGGAAAACTTGGTTAGCTAAATACAAGGCCGCGTGAATCGAAGCATGGTTATGATTCGTAATTGACTTAGAAGTATTGTAACCATCCTCATTTTTTTTATCTTTGTAATATACGCTAAAGTTCAAGTAATAATATTATGTGTTAATAACTCATTAAAAGTAAGAAAATAACTTTTACTTGTAACCCTCAGCCAGAGGGTGGCGAATTAATCAATAACTTGATTTGCTACAGATCCAACACCTTTTACCATTATTATGACTATAGGTCTTACGGTTAATAAATCCGCTAAAGTTTTACCCTCGTTGATGCCAATATGGTTATAGCTTCCAATCTGAAGGTTTCGAACTAAATCATAAACATGAGGGACGTTTATACTTACAATAGATATAATATACCAATATGCAATCTTCTTTATTGACAATAAGAAAGTTATTAGCTTGGAAATATATACCAAACTAGTTTAGAGTAAGTGATATTACGGTTGCGATCGAAAACATCAACTAATTAAAAAAGCCCTTACAGATGGTATCTGAACGTTATAGGGCGTATTTAAACTTTTGAAAGCTCGTAACTATATGTACCTACTTGCGAAGCATGGTTTTGCTAGTCTAAGCTTTTCTCATTACTTATGAACATAACATCAACCTATTAAACATCTCATTAAAAACTTCCATTAGTATTTCCTTCTGGTTTTTCTTTATCATGATCGACGTTGACTTCCTAGTAACCTAATCCGCATAATATTACGAGAAGTAAATATCGTATTCGAAATAGGTATTCGTATTGTTAAGAATATTTCAAAAGTCTTTGCCCGCGTTGGGATAGTTAGATAATGATACCTAGAATACCCAGTAAAAATTGCGGGAAATGATAAGTAAAAACCAAAAAAGAAGAGTTTCTATCCATTAGCAAATATTTCAAAAGGGCATCCTCTTTATATCAAAAATATTATCAAGCCTTCCGACATACTTTAATAAATTCTTTCAATTTTATATTAAAGTCTTTAAAATATTATCATTAATATCAATCATCCTGATAAGTTGTAAGAAAACATTACAATAATCGTTCTTATTTTTAATAGTATTTTTTAACATCAACTCAAACCTTATATTCTAAAAATCACAATAAAAAGTAATTTTTTATCGGCTAGCACGAGTGGTAAAGTTTTTTAATTAGAAATGTAATTAGTTTACGCGTGTAAACGTACCCGCCGTAGAAATCTTCGCCTTCAAACACTTGACGTTTCTGAGGGAAAAATTGAAGGGCAAAGGAGACTTTACTATATAAAATGCTTTGAGATACTTAACGATATTATTCAATTAACTTAATAACGCCGTCTTTCATTCCTTTTTACTACGTTAGAAACTGCTTATTCACGTGATTTGCCGCCGCTATAGTCGTATTCTGCGCTATCACGAAAGGTACTAAACTAGCGAACTAATTTATATATTCCTTATTATTAACGCAGGGAAAGGTTTAACGTATACAAGAATGAAGGAGAGGTCTCCTAAAACGTATCTAAAGATGTTGAAGGTCATTGCCTCACCTTCTTTTATAATGTGAGTTTCGAATACATTCATTAGCTAGAATCAGGTTGAAAAGTATTGGTGGCAACTTGGCTAAATTATTTTAATATGTAAATTTATTGTCCTTAAAGTTTCGCTTTCACCTTTAACTTTAATGTTTAAAGGATCGCCTTCCACATATCTATTAGCCAATCGTTAAAAAACTTACAGTACTCGTAAGAAAAGCCGTCGCTACGGTTAAGTTATTTGATACCATTTTACTCGAAGATATACCTATCGAGGAAGTGAGTTAAATACTTCTCTATTCAATCATCGTTAACATTTTACTCCTAAAGATTATTGTTATAATGATTAACGAAAACGTGTCCAAAGGAATTAATGGAAACTATTCCCTAATGGGTCGATCATAACTTCGAATTAAGCCATTACGGCAGCTATCTTTGTATTTTAACTAACGTATAACGTAGGACTTGGTACTTGAAACAAGAGAACTTGGTACTGTGACTTTATCTCACGTAAAAACTTGGCATTCAATCGCACGACGTATATTTCTTTACGAAACTTGGTAATTTCGTACAATGTGAATATCTGAACGATCAAGTAGCGTAATACAGGGAAAAGAGTGACGTAAGGGGAAAATATTTAGTATTAAGGGCAAAGGCTATATAAAGGATTATATCAAACGTATTTTGTTATTATTGGTTAAATAAAGTAAGACTTAGTCGTTTTCGTAGTAGTAACACCGATGGTAGTACTAACTTAACCATTTACCAACTTATTGATTGAAAACTTTTAGAGTTTAATTTCAATGCTTTGTAACAGGAATCCATAAAACTTTGTGAGTAATCTTAATAGAGATACCGTTTCTACCTCTAACTTTACTTAAAAACCGACGTAACCTAGAAATTTTCTCTACTTATTACCATGAAGAACGATGCAATACTAGGGACCTTTCGCAACAATCTTTTCTTTATCCAAACTGCGGTTTACTGTAAATCATAACCAGAAAGCAACTTATTCTTCTATTTGGATTATCTGTACTTAACTTGGGAAACACTAATCAATCTTAGTCTGACTTTGAAAGTTACAGCGTTATCAATTCGATTAGTCGAAGTAATAGTAGTATTACATGGTAAAGTGGTGGATGAATTGTTCTTGGTTAAGTAGACCTCTGGCTAGTCTACACATTAAGTTAAATGGCTTATTAATTGGCCTACGCCCAAGTATGAAATGGGTGTATACCATACTTGACTTGCAGTTAATACAGTAGACCCACAAAAAAATACACTCAACTTGCAGTCGGTATAGTCAAATTTACTGTAAGTAAAGTTGGCTTACTGTACTGTAGTTACTACTATCCCAACAGATCCATTAAAGTAGTATTATATACCCTTAATCAATGTTTTCATTAACTTGTATTTCTGAATTCCTAAATGCTTAATGACACGCTATTCTACTATCACGAATCCGTCAATATTAAGAAGAAGTGTATCATAAGTTTGTATAATAACAAAACTGAGGTTATTACGTTGTTTTATTAAAAGATATAAGTTAAATGTTGATATTATTATCCCTATCAAAATTATGAAGTGAGTATAATACATAAAAAACCAACATATATTGATTTGGGCTTATCTGTGAACAGGTTTTCTATATCTTAAGACTATATTCATGGGTAAATTAACTCGTAATTTCTTTAATAGCTTTAGTAATAGAATCCGTTTTATGTTGATGGTGAACTATGTGTAAATTAACTTAATATCGATACCATAAGGGATGATTTCACTTCTTACGGCAAAGGTTAAACTGGTAGTAATTACAATGATAAGGCGTTAGCTAATCTTATAAATTCTAAACTATTGATTGAAAATCTAGTCTTCATCTTTATGTAAATAATTTTAAATGATCAAATATGAGTTTTCGTAAGGTTAGTTCGTGGTTTTACGTTGAAAATGGTAAATTATTTTGAACTTTTAAACCATTATGTTCAATTCTTCCAATTATATCATTAGCTTAAGTTAAATTAATATGCGGATAAACAAATTCTAAATTTTAACCCGGCCGCTTTTATCATTAGAAATACCCGAAGTATATATAGTATCTTTAACATGTAGTTTAAAAGTTAGCCTATTTTCAGATTTCTTATTTTTCGATATTAAGGCGATAATATATACCTATTGAGGTTTGTAATACTCTTTAATATCCATATTTTTAATATATTTCTCTTTTTGAATTGGTTGTTTATATCGTCATAGGTTTCCAAGTTTCGTAATAATAGGTTGAAAAGGGATGCCATAGTTAATTTGTTTTATTTAGAGATTTTTATCGAATCTATAAGTTTTTAAACGGTTCAACCTATAAAATGCACAACGTAACATAAGTTTGGAGGTTTTAACCACTATGTTGAAGCTTGTGTCAGTATGATTTATACATAAACGTATGAAAAAGACAATATTTGGAATAGTAATATTGATTGTATTGATAATATATAGTTTATTGGAGAGGTGGAAAAAGTATCAGGGAATGCATATCTCAGGTGAGAGTTTATAAGCTTTGAATCAAAGCGTGAAAATCTATTATGCATTCTGCCAACGCCTCCCCTGGGGTGTGATACGCTAGTATACACTTTGCAAAAGTGAATCTTTCAGGGTGATAATCTATTATACACTTTGAAAAGGTTTATTCTGTAGCGTGATACGTTATCATACATTCTGCGAACGTGGTTCCTTACGTTTGCTTTCTATGATAATATTGAATAATATTTATACTAGTAATCTTTTTTGTTCAAAAGCATTGTATTTATACTATAGTAACAATAGTGTAATGTAGGTTGTAATTTGTTTTAGAATATAATTCTTCATTCGATAATAGCAATAGTATAGAATTTGAAGTATGGGTTTAAAATTTTGGTAATCTTTATGAAAGTATGATTATAAACGTATCATTATTTATATTATGTATTGTAGGGTTAGTATAAAAAGGTGTATCGCTATCAGTTCATACAAAACTCTTTTTTTCCTTGAACGACACAACATTACTTAAAAGTTCATTTTCCAATTGGTCAAAAGCTTATTATACGCCTAAATAACTGTTTTCTAATTAACTATTCATTGTTTAAATGTTTGAGAAAACAGGCTTCAATGTATCTTTCGGTGTCTCATTCAAATTATTTATTTGATCAATGCTATATTTCAAAGGTTTCTAATTTATATCGCCGAAAAACCGCTTCGAATAACGTCGTTTGGAGCGTTAGAGGCACCGCAACTGCTACGCGCTTCACCGCCAATATCAGCCTAGCTAACACTAGCAGTATTTCGTTTATCTCCGCCTTCATCTTCCGCTTTCTTCTCACCGCTGTCGTAATCGCTATACTTACTTCTCGTCCTCCCCTCTTCCCTTTTCCTCCATTCATCACTTAGGGGTAAGAGCATGGGTCTCGTAAGGTAATAAATCTTATTCATTTTCCACGGATAAAAACCTTACCTTTACTAGTAATGTCACCCATTCGACGTAAATATAACATTATGCAGCTGTAACACGATTTGTAATATTTACCCTCTTTAATACCCCTTTTATAATATTATCTTTCTTGAAAAGAGGCCGAGATAATGGAACTAGTCCGCTGCCTAAAAGCGCGGTTTTTTAGGGTGCTTTCTAAGGCCTTTTTAATGCGTAAAACGCTGGAGCACCGTGTTAATGTAAGCTTTCCTAGCCTGTTAATACATAAGACCTTCGTATTATATGTTCGTTCCGCGTCCTAGGGTAAGTTTACCATCAATACCTCTAAAATAATGGCGTCTCATCCTTCTACCACCGTTACAAGCAGCACGGAAACTGGTATACCCCTATACTAGTAATACTAAGAATTTTTGTAAAACCCTATTACGCGCTCATTATCTCTACAGTAAATAAAGTATTCTTTTAATACGTGATACGGGGCTCGATCATTTGTTATTCACTTCTTTACCCTATTATTTGGGGCTTTGGAATGAAAAAACACTGTTAGAAAACAAAAAATCAAACTGTTAACGTATTAATAAATGTTTTTCAATTAATAAACAATGTTTTCATACCCAAAAGTAATAAGAGCCAATTTGCATTTTTTTTCTAGCGGCTGGCGAAGACAACGACTTCTATCACAATTTGGCGGGCGGGCTTACACATGTATTATGTAGGTAAGTTTGACAGCGTTTTTGCGCGTTGTCATTAGGAAGGCAACCTTACATCTCGCGCCTTGCTTCAAGGCATGTATCTTAATGCGCGGAGGACTACTAGCCTTCCTTGGGGCTACGATCCCAATAAACACGTTGACGATAGAGATGGCATAAATAAAGACAACGACGGCGTCGAAGAGGGTGAAGGAGATGACAAGGATAGTATTACCCCCTCTCCTCTTTTTTTAGAAGCGATGAACTACCTTAATTTTACTATTATTGCCAGCAAATTCAGCCTCTTTATAGTTAACTAGCGGATGAAAACGTATGTATAAAAATGGTAAAGTGAATAATGAATAAAAGACATAAAAAGAAATAATAAGTAAGTAAAAGCATAAATAGTAAATGAGGAAAATGTAAATGCACCGTTATAACAGCAAATACATTTTGCGGTAACTGAAATTTATGATGTAAACGATAAACAATGAATCCAACCGGTGAAATATAAAGTAAAATTAACAAAAAAAAAAGGTATACAAAAACGTTGCCTATCGGAGCTAGTATATAGTATTTGTTTATTGACATCGATGGAGGGAGTGTTAATGAAAACAAACGCTTTGAATATGTAATTCGAGTTTCCTTACTTTAGCTTCGCTTCAAATAAGCTATTTATAACTCTGTTCCTTGACCTCACCTTTACTGAATTATTTATAGCGTTTTCCTTTAGCCTTAGTTGACTTATGATCTATATTTATGGCTTATTATCGCGATTTATAGCTTTTTACTATTAGTCTTTCCAAATACGAAAATATTTTATCGTTATTATAAACTCGAGATCCCTAAAGTCAGTTGTGGTATAAAATATAGGTTATGTATATTGATTTATAATGTTTCTATAGCTTTTTATCGTCTTTAACGTTTTCTTTAGGAGTGCTATTTACCCTTTTCAAAGGGCTTTGAAAGAGGTCAGTGATTTTTTCTTTCATATATCTATTGGTAGCTTCGCTTTTTTTTTTTTTTTTTTTTTTAGCGCTTCAGTTATAGTATGCGGACCGTTTCTTATGTGACCTTTTAAAGTGTTGCCACTTTATATATTTTTATTGGAAATTTCATTCACCATTTCTGGGGTACTTTTGTTACAGTCTACAGGGTGAAATTTCATGTTCAAGGAATCAATGTGTGATTAGGTGTTGAATGAGTTTAGGGTATTCTTGATACGGTTGGAATCGTTATTTCTATTGAATAAGAAGTTATTTATATGCTTTTTAGAAACGATGTTCTCCTTATTAAGGCTTTTATTTATGTAAACGGTAAGCCTGTTATTTCTATTTGGAGATAAAATATTTTTTATATATCTCTAGGGAGCGTTTTCTCCCTTTTTGAAGACACTCTAATCTTAGTTTAAAAGCCTATCTTTTATATATCCCGGAACACGGTTTCCTGTTTGTAAAGTGCTTATGGCTCTATCGAATGGGTTGTTTTATATATACTCCGTTTCAACCTCGTTTTATTTCTTTAAAGCTTGTTTTACCCGATTCAAAAGGATATTTCTTTTGGTTGTACAATAAAGGTTTCTGTAGGTGTTGAATTGCTTCGTCGTCGGAAAGCACAATATACTATTAGTAGAGGATAACTTTTGCGGCCCTTTGTTCTTTTAAACCAGAGTAAGGAATTATACGTTCGGCTTTTCCTCTTTTCAAGCTCAAGTAGAGTATGACCTTCATGGTTTTTCCTTTTCTTAAACCCTTGTGTTAGATAATCTTTATGTACCTTTCACCTTTTGAATTCGAGTATCGGATAACCCTTACGGTACTTTTCTTTTTGAAATCGAGTGTCGAATAGCATTTCTAGCCCTTCCTTGTCTTAAAGCTTAGTAGAGTATAACGTTTATGGTCCTGCTTATTTTTGATAAGTAGAAGATAACCTGTTCTACAAGTTTTCACTCAGCTGTTTATGAATTTTGACCAAGTAATGTCCTTTTACAAAGTTTACTTGTAACACCTTTCCGTCGTTTCAATCTGGTATATTATAACGTTAGGTCGTAGCAACTAAAGTTTTCTCAATATAGTCGTTTCTGCTATCAGATGTATTAATACCTTTACTCTGTAATTTTACTCATAACACTTTGTTAATTAAATTGTATATCTTACGCTACATTTACAACTTCAATTCATTAAATACTGTTCTTAAATCATTCAAAAACTATAAGCTTTAAGTTTTCACGTCCAAATAATCAAAAATTACATTGATTATGTGTGTATTTACAATTCAAAAGTTCAAGTACTTTACCAACGTTTTTATTATGTTATTTGATAGGTCAAGGTCAACAACCTATAGAAACGCTTTTTTGAAGTGTTTCATGTTAACAAAAAGTTCATGTATTCACTAATTTCAACCAGTCTCGGTATTGGTAAAGCCATGACTACGGAAATATCAAATATATTGAAGCGCATCAATAGTTGTTATAGTCGCCCTAAAGAGTGATATAATGCTTTGAAATATGTTATAAAGTAGTGGCAGGTATTGGAATACGCGTTTAATAGTGTGTTTGAAGGGGGTTCAAAATATCTTGGTGAATGAAAGTGTAGAATTCGTGAATAAATCATAAATAAAATATGATCAGACGTCCCAAATAAGACGTTGAGAGTTTTTTAATACAAAGAAATTTCAACTGAAGCGTAACCCAAAATTTGTTAGGGGTTCTAAATGAAGTAAACTATAAAATAGAAAAGAGCTTGAAATAAAGTATTGAACATTTACGAGTGTGAATTGAATGAAAATAAAGCGTGATTACGAACTAGTTTAGCGTTCCAAACTATTTAATTAACGCTTACAAGCGTTACACTAGATAAATCATAAGTAAACTTAAACATCGTAAATAACAACTTAAATAAGCGGTATGTAATAAGTCGAAAGAGAGGGGAAAGTTAGGTGTTCGGAGAGAATAATTGATTTGTAAAGGATTAGATGGTATAGAAACGCCATGTGTTTTTTTGAGAGCTTTTAGTATAGTAAACACTTCGAAAGTTGTCTTCGGCGCTTGAGTTGTTTTGGGTAAACCTTTCGGAATCTATTTTAGGCGCTTCCAAAGTGTAAGTAAGGGGTGTAGATTCTATGTTTTAGCTGGATAAGTCTCAATCAAGGGGTCCGAAATCAAATAGTTCTAGCTTAGTAGCTGATGCATGATAAGACACTGTCTAAAAAGTTCTGAATATGTATAAAACGCTAAAATATTCAATGTTGATATAACGGCGCTTTTATTAGTTAAATCGCACTAACCGAATTAATAATATCGTAATAAAGTTATTGTTCTCAAAGTCACTTCAAGTTTTACAGTCTTTCTATTCTTCGGGTTTTACAGTTACTCCCGCGTGTTTCTACATTCCTGCGTATTTTTTGTAAATGGTGGTATTGGAGAACAAAATGAATGCAACTGTTACAGCATTTCGTTATAAGTATTTAACTCAGGTTGGTCTTTTCTTTTCAAAGTTGTTTATAATCTATTGAGTAAGCTATTAATGAGTGTTGGTAAGTTGTGTAAGTAAACATATAAAAATTGAAATATTCAGAATAGTAAAATTAATAGTTTTATAATAGATAGGCCATTGAAGAGGGAGAAAATGTATCTGGAAATGCATACCTTGGGTAACAACTTATAACCTTACTCGGAGCGTGGTAGTTTTCCATGTTTTTCGCCAGCGTTCCTTCTAGGGCATGAAACGCTATCATTCAGTATTCAATAGTATATCCTGCAGCGTAACGCACTTTCATTTACTTTGCAAAAGTGTATCCTCCAGTGTGACACGTTGTTATGATCTGTGCAAACGTAGTCCCCTAAGCTTGCTATCTGGAGTGATATCCTATAATATACACAGTTTGAAATACTAAATAATTTATAAGGTTAATCTTATTTACTTGGCTTTTTCTACGTAATAAGGTAGTTTGAAAGATTTAAAGATAATACATTCATAGTCAATGGTGTATTCCTGATAATAATTGTATGGTTGATTTTGCGATTGGTATACTTGTTCTTGAATTATATTTCAGCACTTTGAAATACTGTAACAATTTTCAATGTACCTGTTAACATATATAATGTAATCTTCATACACAGTTACATGAAATATTGAAAGAAAGTTGGTATTGTGCCGTTAAAACTAATAATATTGTATAAGCCTATTATTATTATTTATATATTTGTTATCAATTTTTTAAAATCATTCATTTTGTTATGTTAACACTTTTAATATTAAATTAATTTTCTTAAATATTTGAACCTTGTGAATACCTCTAGAAGATTTCATAAAAACCGATATACAATAAAGCTCCATTGGCTTGGAGTAAGATTAAAACTTCATTGTAGCAAAGTTAATATTCTAATCGTGAATCAACATGTTTGGAGATTCTAAATGCGTATAAATCAACATTATACGTCAAGCTTCCTATATTTTCCTCGCCGTAATAGTCTCAGGGTCCTTCGCGCCGTAAACTGTCATTACTGAATTAAAAATGTGAAATAAAAGCTTACCGTTTGAGTAAAATACGTAAATGAAATCCTCAAAGTCAATTTTTTTTGGTCTTCTATCAACGTGAACTTTAACCTAAAAGGCGTTTGGAATTTTTTTTGGAAATAATAATAGAGCCTTTCAATTCTTTTAAATACAGATAAGTTTAAATCTTGATGTCTAGATACCTCTAAACTTTTTATAGACAGGTAACCACGGGGTAATGAAAACTTCACTGTAGTTTTTGAAGTGGCGAATCGGTTAAGTTCAATACCTTTAACTCTGGTCGATAAAGTAATACCGCAAATGTCTTTATTTCAAATTAAGTACCAACGTGTAATCATTACACATAATCAGTTCGTCAGTTGGAACGTTCAAGTTAAAGCCCGAGGTTTTCATGTATTTTGGGTAAAGAGAAATGTAGTTAGAGGATTTGAAATTGTAACAAAAACAATATTCAAGACGACTATAATAACAATTGTCGACCAAAAAAAACAGAGGTTTCTTCTAATACCAAATTTAATTTTAGACTCACGATATCCGTATAGTCAAATTCTGTAAAGATATTAGGATTCCTTTGTAATAGAACGTACTACCAATAGCCTTTTCTTAAATATCAAGTATTCCTAATATAAGATGTAATAGGTTCAAAGACTAGCATCTCGTAACAATTACGAAAAGTAAACAATTACTTATATCTGATTTCTATCGTCAAAACGATATTAAAGATATTAACCTGTCTCGTGATATAAAGAGTCGTGTTTAGTCAGTTGTCATAATATTTTAGGGCTACCTCCAATATATTTATATTTGTTTATAACCTTTTGCCTTTCTTTTCTATAGTTTCCTATTCTTCATAAAAGTTTCTGTTACATTTAATGTATTAATAGTGAATGAAAGCGGGGTAATATGTCTAATATTTAGTTCGATGGGCAATCGAATCAGTATAATATATTAGTTAAGAACTTTTGTTTACATCACTTTAATATCTTTTAACCATATTTTCTCAATGAAGTTTGCGACGCGGGCTTAAACTTCAGCTGAAGTATCCTTTTTACGCGCTTTGCCATTCATTCCCTTCATCCGAGGGTTTTTACAAGCCAAAATTTCCAAGTTTATCGTATTTTTGATTGATATAATGATTAGAAGCAAAGTTTTCATTATCATTCCAATTAACGAAACTACAAATATCGGAGTACATATTAGTTGTGATTAGCACCCGTATTACCAAATTCGTATGCAAGCAACGAAATCAGCTGAAATACACACCTTAGGTGCGGTTTACAAGCATTATAAATTGTATTTGAACTATTTATACCCTGTAAAAACTTGGGAAACTTAAACATATATATTAATCTGTCTAACTTTCATATTTTCATTACTTACTGATAACATATTTTCCTATTTCATATCCAATTATATTGGTTTATATTTGTTTCTGACCATTTTGTTCATTCTAATATGTATGCCTAATTGACAATATTTCAATTTATATGGAATTAGAAAAAGTTGAGATTTTGTTCAAAGTAATCTTTAAAACTATTATGAGGCTCTCGAAACGACAGGCAATTTGTTAGGTAACAGAGGTAATAATTCTGGGAGTAGCCAGTAAAAATACTAACTAGCAGCTAGTAGAAACCGAGTAACTCAAATTTCATTGGAAGACAAATGTCAAAAACTAGTAATAACTTGATATTCAAAAATTTATACGGCTTACCGCTATAATTATCCTTACAGCAACAGATCATTATAAAAATCATATTCTTTTGTCAATCCGTATCCATTATGACGACATTTAAAGGGGATATCTTAATATACTAGTCGTAGAGTCCTTGTACGTTTTTGAATCGTTAATATTAGTAAATATGGTCATTACCTCTAGAAAACTTTGAAGGAAAAAAACTATTCATTGTACCCACCGTAAGTTCGCTCATAAAACCGCTCCTCTTCTATCATTAAGTCTATTTATGCTAGCGAACCTAGTAGAATTTAATGTGCTTATTGTACTGAGGGACTTATGAAAGATTTTCGCAAACTTCGTAATGCTTTTTCTTGTATTGAGTGACTTTATGGTAAGATTTTCAGATGTGTTAAAAAATATTTGATAGAATTATCAAGGTTTTTACTTTCTCGATTGATAAAGTCGAAGATTGTTTGAATTAAAATTAGTGAAGTACTCTCAATTATTAACAGTAGTATATAATGATTACACTAAATACCGGTGAGTATATAGAAGATGTTAAGAGGATGATGTTAATAGTAAGGTAGTAGAGGTAACAAAGATGCAATATCAAGACTGGTGTTCTTGCGAGTGATGATCCGAAGCCATAAGGCTATTAAGGGTAGATTGAATACTTAAATTGACAATTCAAGAGTTATTCAGGAAATACTATCTAAGTGCTAATAAATGTATTCCTATATATCTGTGAGTCTATACCGTTTTCAATACTGATTCATCTGCCTATCTTACTAGGTAGTACAAGTTGTTCCCACTTACATTACCTTTCCACTGATTGTGTATAGGCGTAACCTTAACCTTGGTTGCTAATATAAGAGATATGTTCCCCACCTAATATATTGGATTAAGTGGCTTATCTAATTCGTTAGCTAGTTTTTTAAACATCGTTTGAGTTATAACATTATTTCCCTCTTTATATTAATGGTACCGTAAAAATATTCCTTGTTTCCTTTCCTGTTTCCTAAATATATAACATTAAGTTACGCGTACCTTATTCAATATATATGGAATAATCACTCAAAGTTATTCTCGTATACCCTTTTCCGTTAGGAATAGTACCTCGAGACGTGATCGCTTTATCGCTAAAACTCTAAAAACCTTGATCGAAATACTTATATATTTTTCTTACGAACATTTAAATCTGAGTTCTTATTGAAAATCTTCATCCAACTTTTATTATTAACTAAAGTACGTTTATTTTAGCCGTTTCAATTACGATATTCTTGGTTCTATTCATGAAAAGTTCAATATCATCGTTAATTTTAACCAAAAGCAGGAAAACGTAATGAAACTATAGAAGAAAAAAGTCGTTTGCTAATCTTCAAAAAAAGATATGGTTTAAAAAGATAAATCGTTCTATTTATCGTAGTATTACTCGTATAAAGGAATTGGATCGTGTGGAGGTTAATTAGGTCAAGACTAAAAGTACTTATGTAGCTTTCGCCGTATAAGATGTAAGTTGCGAAAAATCTGCCAAAGTCTTTATAAATCGTCACTTTGTAAGTTTTAATTATAATTTAATGAAACAATCGAATACCATGATCAATTAGTTTGGTTTCTTATTGAATAAGTTTTTTACTCATACCGCCGTAATTCGTACTAACAACTTACATTTTTTTTGAAAGCATTCCATATATCTTTGCTATCATTATATGCTTTACATTCCATGAAATATTTTGTACCATTATAACATGAATATAGTATTCGTTGAAATTTGAATTCATGTTCATGATCTACAAATATAATAGTTGATTTAAATGTAAAATTTATAAAGATTGGAATGAACAATAGTATAAGATAATAAGGTATATGTTTATTATTGAAGGTAATGAAAGATCGCACCTTAAGTTTAGAAAGTTTCGTGAAGTATTAAATAATTCAATTTTATTATAATGAAGATTATCATTGAGTAATTGAGGTTTAATTCTACATTGAAGAGTAAACAAACATAATATATCCTTTGAAGAATTAGTTCTTAAATACTTGTATCATTTGCGTACTTGGTTATTCTATCTCTAATAGAGTGAAATTATTGATAAATTTCCTTCATTTTGCCGATTTTCTATATTACTTTGGGAACGTTTAGGCCCAGAGTTTATTTATTATAAACCCTTAACTTAAAGATGAAGCTTACGTAAAAAAAATCATGTTTTCGTCATAAATATTCCCATATTATTATATATGAATTGTACTATCGGCAAACGTTCAACTCCAATTATCATGTTGATAACTCAGGTATAATATAAGGTATTATTTTATAATTTAACTAATTCTCTTCAGTATTTCATCCGTTGTAGGATTGTATAATATGCTAATTCTTTCCCTTTAACTCAGATTAACTAAAAACGTTTTCCCTAAATTAGAGATTTTTTTTTATCTTTATTACGAATAATTTTTTCTGGTATTCAATGACTATTAATAAATTCCTTGAGTAAGATGTAAACGAGTTTTTCACTGTACCAACTTCGTGCTACGGAATAGAGTATACGTACTTTATTCGTTCATGAACCTATACTCCCATACTATTGAATTTAATTCCAAATAATGGTGCTATTAAATATGGTAACTGAATAGTAAAGTTTGGGCTAACATATAACTATATAATACTGAGTATTAAAAATAAGGTCAAAAGTTTGTATCGTTCATACCTCTCCGTCTTGGTGTTTCTACGATTCATCCATTGTTTAAAATTTATTTCGATTCATCGTTTATCGTTTAGCGTGTTAGATATCTCCTTAATATGCTTGAATATTGCGATCATAGCTTATTATCCATGCACTGATACGTTATGGATTTTTTGAATGAAATAATCTCATTTTTCAAATATTATTGGACTCGTATTCTTAATATTTGGTCTCATCGTATCAATGAAATCGATTTTTTCTCTTAAATAAGGTTTCTCTAAATATCTGTTGTATAAATTATTTGTCCTTCAGAATATTACTATTCTTTGTAATCCGATCGTTAGGTAAAATCATCATCTTTTCTTTTTTATATTCCTTTACGATAAATAACCCCAAATTTAAATTTGAAATGAAATTGCCACCATTTTGTTTCCCGTTCATTACAAACTATCATTATAGTAAACTTTATCAACTTTTTGTAATCTATATACATCCTAATCTAGTACTGAACAACAATAAGATATTGTTCTCATTTTCTCAAAAAAACATAATAATTATTATAGATTTATCATTATGAATCGGATAAAAAAATACAGGTTCAATAGAGCTTTTTCAAAAGTTATAAATGAGTTTAAAACTTCCTCAACTGTTGTTTCGTCTGGATTTCCGCCGAAAGCAAAGTACGAGGTATTCATTTCTATCTCGTAAGGCTTCGTCAGGTTTTTTGCTTATTGGATAGGTTTTATTTTACAAATTCGTTACTAATCTATTCAAAATTTTATTCTATCATGTGGTTCCATCTATAACTTTTAATTTCCCTTGTCAATTCCGTAAATAAAGTGCCAATTTCGCAAAATCTACTTATATATCATCCGTAAAATGTAATGTATTCCAAGATTAACTGAATGGATTTAACAGTTTCAGATTGTATCTATTTACTGATGATTTTCATTTTATCTTCTTGTATTCTGATTAACCTATATTTAATGGTTTATTTACGATAATTCATTTTTATACGTAAAAAAAGCTTCTCTTTAATCTAACCAAAGGCTTCGGATCATATGTCTTTCAAACTATTTCATTGACATGATTTTTGTGTTCTTCAAGATCCGGAGTAAATGGGAATATCGTCGAGGAACGAGATAACGAAAATATTGAGCTATTCGTGTAAAACAAGATTGATTATTTACTGGAATAATACGGATATATGGGTAATTAAGAAAGGTATTAACACATATTCTCAATTTTCGTGATGTTTCCAAAAATCTATTATCCATTTTCCTTTTATATTTATCCTAATCAGGTTATATAAACGTTTAAGGGACATTTATGAAAAACATTTTAGTTTTTAAAGTCTATCTCCAAGTTTTTCATGAAAGGTTCTTATTAACTATTTTTCATAGTGATATCGTTTAAATGTTTGTAATTTACGCAAAGGTATACGTTGAAGGATTCTTTTATAAGATTATTACAATATAAATAACTTTCGTTTGATACTTTTATATATAACGGACCGTATTTTAATATAGCCAATTGTTTTTTTTTCTCGATATTATTTATAAAACCATATTAAATATTCCTTTAAAACAGTCTAATACAAAATGATCGCCATCATATAAACTGTTGGAACAATATCAACTGCTATTTTAGAAGGTCAATTTCAGTATAGTCAGGCAACTTTACTTACAGTAAAGTTAACTGTACTGACTGCAAGTCAGTTGACTGTGGAATTCCCGATTTGGTCTAGGGCACGGGCCAAGCAATTGACCATACAAATTACAGTGCAGACCGGCTAGCTGTCTGCCAAACCGATAACAATAAATCCACCATCTGAACAATGCAATACTACTGTTACTTCGAAGACCAATCGAATCGACAAAGTTGCAACGTCTAAGGCCTACCAACAAAAACTCTAATAAAGTGATCCATAATTATCGCCAAAGTTTTTTACTTTCTTCAAAAGTAATTCATCATCCGTATCTTACATGGTTTATAGTCGGGGAAAATTAGATATTTTACACAGATACTAGGGTAGCAAGTACAAAAAGGCTTTTCATCTATTTATAATAGGCATTTCTCACTCAGGTTACAGCTACATTATAGTGAAGTCGTTACTCACATAACCAATTTCAATACTAATTTAAGGTACGTATCGATGGTAAAATAAAACTTTTTTTTATATTCAATTATCGTTGTATTTTAGGAAGTGGTTTTTACTGTCATTTTAGCTTTAGGTAATCACGGGTAAAGTATTTTTCTGCCCGCAACTCTAATACGCCTTTACTTTTCCTTCAAAGAGTGTCTTATGTTAAAGAGAATCCATCTTTTTGGACCTTGATTAAGTTATTTATCGTATCGCCTTGTTTAGGTTGTAAGGTCATATCTACCACTTTCGACTAATATTAACTTCAATGCGATATTTCCGTATATTTCAAAAGTTAAGTTTTCCGCGCTTTTATTTTCGTTTGTATAGGCTGTTATCGCTAGAAATCACAGTTACGCCGAATCAATATAGTGCGTTGACCGAATTTATTTGGCGAATTTATCCTTGACTTCATCCCGTCATCCTTTATAAAATTATGATATAAGTCATCTATCGATATACTCTAAGTAGCTAAATACTTACATAAATTTCATTTCATTTTCTAAAACGAATCAAACTTATATCAGTGACACCAATTTATACTCCTATGATAGTTTTGCATCTGAATCTTTAAAAGCATCTTTAAATATTATCCTGAAGTTGGAAAAATTCTTAAAAGGTTCATTTCAGTATTATAGTACCCACGCTATTCCTTATATTCAATAAAATCCTTGAGAAGATGTTCTCACCATAAAAAATATTTCCTTTAAGTCGAGATCCTAAAGATATAATTGATGATTTCATATATCAACCGGTATCAATAATATAAAAAGTAGGCGCGATGTTGCATAGATTATCACTAAGAGTTCGATAGGTTCCGTTAAATGGTAAGGTGATTTTTCATTTTGTTTATCTTGAACCGTCAAACTTTATGAAACATTAAAATCTACTACTTAATCTAAATAATCTACTTAATCCTCAGAGCGTTGGTAAACCCATCAACGACGATATTAAAAGAAGTGAAAGTTCAAGAAGTTATTATATCTTCTAACAGTACATAATAACGTTATGTATACCATATTAAATAAGATTTGTCCAAATGTAATGATTAAACAAAATACACGTAAGTATATAAAGGTTTTTGAGGGTTTATATTAATAATGAGGTATCAAATTTAAAAAAGGAGTAATTTGAAAACTAGTGTTAGTAATAATAATGAACAAAAGCTAAAAGGTAAATTAAGGTAAGCAAAACACTTGAATTAACCACTTAAGAGTTATAAAAATACTATCCAAGTGGTAATAAATGTATTGCTATACATCTATACCTTTATTCCATTTTAATTACTTGTTTATCTATCTATTTTATAAAGTAGCATAAGCGGCTCCCGCCTATATTACCTAACCCCCTATCCCGTATATTTGTAACGATTACTATAGTTGTTGACATAAGAGATATGTCACTCGCCTGATTCGGTGGATTGAAAGGCTTAGTTGATCTGCTGGTTCATTTTCTAACCGTTTTTTTGATCATAACATAGTACCTCTATAGGGTACTGAGACTCGAAGGATTATGGAGTTCATATGGACTTGGTTAGGTTTTTACGATTGTATGTGGTGACGTTAAAGAGAATTTTCGATCATGAAGTCTTTGCCTTTATATACCTGTTCAAAATCTTGGTATTTAGCACATTCGTAAAGTACATTTTCTAGATTATCTTTCTTACCAACTGTGTTTGGTATCAGGATTACTCGTTGAAATATGCCGGGTTTTAATCTGTCCTTTACCGATTATTCTTTTTGTGTCCACATATCTTGTATCCCGTCGTTAAAAAATTTGTCATAATCAGACGAAGCCGTGATATAGTCATGATAAGCATAATAACCTTTGTAAAAACCTTCTAATTCCTTCCCCTAATACTTCTATGAAGTAATGAGGTACGCACTAAGTCTTGTAGTACTCAGCATTAAACCATACTATTAAAAACTAAAACATGTTGACGTAAAAAAAATCTTAGTATAAAGAGTTCAATTAAGTAATCCGCAGTCAATTATCGTTCATTATGAGTTCAATATTGGAGTTTTCAATTTTCGTGACATTCTAAATTATTACCGGTTCATTCAATTGATTTTGCATAGCGTGTGGCTTCATAAATCGAATTTTTGTTTATTTATTTAACGTTCAATCTCAATTTTACGTGAATATTAGTATTGTATGTAGTCAACTAAAGTTGTACAGATATTATTTCTAGGTCTATGTTTTTTTACTGTCGATTATAAGTATCACAATAAGCAATAAATTGCTTTTATACTCACCTATCTCTTAATTGTATTTGGATCTTGGACTTATTATATTTTCACATCATGATTCGTTGGTTCATTCGTTCAAAATAACTTATAAGTATATCTATCACTTTTAACTTCACAACTGCTCACATCAAACTGTTATAACTCAAAGACTCACTGCAGGCTATGGAATAGGCCCTCAGTCCGCTACGCTATCAGAAGCCTGATATCCAACACATCAAGCCACGGATCTCTCTTATGTAAGCACCCAGGGTTAGGGTTTGGACCGACAGGACCGCTCGCGGTCCAGTCGACAACATTGGGACCGAAGGAAGCGACTTCGACTTCAGCGGTCCAATACTGAAGATGGTATGAAGGCTATAGGATATGAGGACACAGTCATCACCACATAAATAGTATTTCCTTCATAGCTCTTCAGTTGTCAAACTCATTATTCAGTCTCAGTATATTCTGAGGAGCCTTACAGCTATTGACAATTACTTGCACGGTTGCGATATTGTTCACTCAGTACCTCTGCTACCTTGTTGATAATATAAACCCTGTGACACCTTCTATATACTCACGGGTATTTAGTGTGATTATTACACAACCCCCCCCTTTTTTTATAATCACAGCTGATCTAAAGAATAATGAACGTATTGGCATGTATTTTATAATATGAATCATAACCCCGCATGTTCTATATTTATATTCAACATCGTCTATTTAATACTTGGAAGTATTAAAACAATTATGAAATGTAGGAGTTACCCATGTTTGACCACCGATTGAAATTTCGTTTTTATTATTTCCAAGGATCGTATTTTGGGATATATGTTTAATAATAATAGAAATATTGCTTTGAAAAACGGTAAGATAAATTAGATTGAAGTTGAAGTAAAAATATGCCAAAAGAAATACAATATCGCTATGGTTTCGGAGAAAATAAGATTGTGTAGAGATGGTATCATTAACACCTTACATGATAAATTGACTCCAACAAGTAAAATAAAATCATTTTTGTTTGAAAAAAAGGATGACCACCACAATTTTTGAATTAAAAATGTGATATATATTTTTTTCAAATCTTATCTTCCAGTTCATTTAATAAATAAAAAGTGTTGTAGCTTTAGAAATTGTATATCATTTGAAATGAAAACTTTTGAAACCATAAATTGTTTCTTCTAATCAACCATAATATGAATTTTCACTAAAATATAAGAATTAATAAATGATATCGAGAACATAGATACATCTACTTATAGTTGATTTTAAAATTAAATCGTATTCGACGATCTAAAAATTCATATTAGGATGCTATTCATGATTTCCAAAATGAAAGAAAAGTTGTGATCGGTCGGAGATATTATCGACGTGTCTGGAAACGACATTATCAATTTCAGAGATGAAAACTGATGTTTATTATAAATTTATTGTGTTCCTTACATTGAAATCGTAGCGGAATATTTTGCCTCTTCCATAATTAATTGTGTTTGGAATTGATATCTCATGCATTTTTATTCTTTGAGTTAATTATTATATTCGTCTTTGAATATTTATTCAAATAAAAAAATCTACTCGCATAATCCATAGTCCTACCATTTAATATATTTTAGTTCATATTATAGCTAACGATCGCTGCCTATGAGTTTTCAATAAGTTTTATTACAGTGTTTCTTAGTAATTAGTATGATTTCTGAAAATCTCAATGCTTCCAAAGTTCATATTACATTTATATGGAATACATTGAATATACGTACACTAGAATGTGTTAGACGTTGATAATTTGAAAAATGGGTCGAAAGTCGTTATTTTATTCTAATTTTATGTAGGATTTGTTTTGTCAAGGATAGGCATGACCTGTCAAATTAAATTTGAGTCATCATTGCGGGTTTCTGTTTCAATCGACCAATTGCAGAAAAAATAGTCAAGTTTTGAAGCGATACACCAGAGAAATCAAAAGAAAAACCCCTTCAGAAAATACAATAATATCGATCATTTTGCATTATTTACCTTAGACGTTTCATGATGGATATATGAACGCCTCTTAATCTTTACAATGTAATAATAAACTTTATCACCGTTTGTAGTTTATCGTATTTGAAATATTTATTCCTCAACAAACATTAGTTTCAAATTGTCAAAGAAAACGTTTACATATCAACATTTAAAAAGTGAAATGATCAAATATAATTTAATTTTATTGTATAATTCTTTAATAGTTAAAGCTAATTTGAAATTCATCATTATTCCAAAAAAAATAAGAATTGAAGTAATGAAATAATTGAAAATCACGATTTTAGATTCTCTATCTTCAAAAACGTTAAAAACACACGCGAATGTCGCTTTTTATATCAACTTTATCATTATTTACATATTTATTAATACTCTTATCTCAAAGAGAAACATTTAAAAAACGTAATTAATTTCTGGTTATGGGTTCTACCAAATTTCATTAACGCCTTTTGATCATTCAATACATCGGTTCAATATTAGTGTTTTATTGTAAATCTTTCACAAGATCTAATTGATTCCTTTCATATAATATTGGTAAATAAGCTACTATTAATTTGAAGTTATCAAAAGATTCCAGATATACACTATTAAAGTTATCAAATTCCTTGTACTAATAATGCATGAAGTTAATATCTATGAATACTAATTTCAATCTTCTATAATGAAAGCTTCAATTCAATTATCGCATGTGATAAAAAAACAATAGACTTCAACTAAACCGGTGTAACTACGAAAGACAAGATATAATTAACGTTGAGAAATTACAGAAATGTATACGATATATCAACTTTTGTAGGCGGTTTATTCAAAATTTCAACTGAAATTGAAAACCCTTTTAACAAACTTCTCATACAGACACTCCATTAATCATAGGAAGCGAAACACATTAATTCATTCTTATAGTTGGATAACTCTATTTTTTAAAATCTTTATTTGTTTTACTTCACTCTATTGAGCAAATTATTTTTATTTACAACTCGTTAAAGTTGCGGCACCCAAAGGAGGCTCGTGTTAGTGGTTTGCGAGACAAGTTGTTTAATATGATTATAACCGAGGAAGAAAATACGAAAGAGTAGTATAATTAATTAATTGAGTAACAGAGCGTTATATGGATAATTGATAGCTTCTTTGGCAAATGGTAACGCTTTGTTAAATGAGGGAAAAAATGGTTTTCCTTAACCGATAGCGATATATTACTTTATACCAACTCCATAACACGTAACATCGATAATAATATCTTTACAAAGTTTGCAAACCTTTACAAAAAACTCGAATTTATAACCTCATCACTACCAAATAACCTATGAAACACTGAAACTAACGATAGTGTGATTACTGAGTATTAAATATGGAACGTCTTAAACATAAATATAAATTTCCAATGTGAATATTAATAGATATCATTATAGATATCAAGCGTAGAGGATCATATTAACGAAATGTATAGTAGAGTGTCAATCCCCCAAAAATCACCTTATTGAAGTGCATAGTGAAGGGTTATGCTCCAGATAAAAGCTTATAAGCTCTCATCTAATGCGTGCACTACCCAGATGCTTCTTTTTCTTATCAATTCTTTTTCTACATATATACTTTGAATATTATACTGTCTTATTGATACGTTGATTTAAAGACCTAACCGACACCACTGTCAAGATCCAAACCACATTATTGAAAATGAATCGATACCTCGTTTTTAATACTGACTAATAAATTTAATTTTATTATAAGATTCTTTTCAACGTATCCTCAAACGATGACGAGATTATTAACGACTTGTTAAACGTTCAGAACAAATTCGAGTTCCCCGTTTCTTAGAGCTTTCAATACATTCAACAAAAATATCTTTCACGATATTATTAATATCTTGAATACATTGATTAGACTCGACAATATTATCATTCATCTTTTGAAATCATAATGAAACGACATATCATAGATTTTTCGCACCTTTTATAATAGGTATTTACTGCTCAAAGTGAACTCATAGGTTTAAAAATAATTTGAGACATCGATAACATCGAAATCGGGTAACCAGAACATGTTATTCCTCCGTTTCTGTAAACCAATTACTTTAATCCATGTATATTTTAAAGTGTTCAAGCGTATCGTATCCCGTAGGTAATTTTTACAGTTTATTAGTCATGATTTAAGTAGCAAAAAACATGGAGGCAAAATATTTAGACAATCTGCTTCGAACATTGTGACGTCTTTTATCTACGATATTGAATCTAGACTATCAAATTATGATGTTGTATTAATACTTTTCTGCGACTTTGAAAATTAATGTCACACCTTGTTTTAATATTTTCTTATACCTAAAATATACTGTTAAACATTTTAACAAAACTTATTCACCAATATTACAAGTCTTTTAATCGAAAAGTAATAGAGATTCAATATTACATATTAATTATGGGGTTTACAAACCTTGATTATAGTAACCTTTAAAGATTCCTCTGTTGCATAGTCCTAGATATAATTATAATATTAAACCTTACTAGGTTTTATTCCAGAAGTTAATTTATATTTATTGACAACGTTCTTTGTTTTCGTGATTTGAATTCCCTATAAAAACTTTCCGTAGGGCTTAAAAACGATTTATAAAAAGCAAACTTATAGGTAATTGATAACAACATTATCTTCGTTTCCGAAATTTTTAAACTTTTACATGTTACTAATTATTGGAGTAAGAATAACCTTACCAAATGAGGTAAACTATTTGTTCCTTGCGCCGTAATCAAGTTTATTTGATTATAACTCGATTTTTAAACACCAAAATCTACAATGTATAATGGTTAAACTTTTAATTTAACCGAGTCTTATTATAGTATGTATACGTTAGCAAACGCTTCGCGAAGGCTTGAAAAGTCGCGCGGGATTATAAAGAACTCTTCCACACGAAATACAGATCCATGACACACCACATTATATCTAGTCTTACAAATTATACCGAAATTTAATATACCCGTCGCGTTTAAAGGGTCTTCGAAAAACAGGTTACCGTCTAGCTGGTCGCTGTGGCCAGTACGGTTACCCTATTTTACAAAGTTTTGCCTAATACTATCACCTTTAAAGAATATCAGCCTACCTTCCAATAATGTAGCCTGTAAATAGAAACTTTGATAATTAGTATTTAATTCAAATAAATTAACGTCGGCTATACTTTTACTCGATTTATTAATACATCTTTCAATATATCGTCGTTAACGGCTAAATTATAGGACTCCACACTCTTAGTATATTATATAGATGGGTTTACCTATCCCATTCCCACATTGAAACGGTCCGCTCAGATCTAATCAACAATAATAACGCGTTTTTACATCCCATCGAATTCTAATAACCTATCATAACCGTACCGTATAAACTGCAAAGAAATACTACTCTTAATAACAGTGAACGGGAAGTTTCCTAACTTTCCGTAGCCAATACTATTACTGCCACCATTTTTCACAGATTTTTTTTTGAAAACCTTATGAACAAGCAGGCGAGAAAAAGGCCACATCAACTTTCAAAAACTAATTCGCTAACTTTAATATACATCATATCAAGTTATTTTCCAACAAATCTGATTAAGTTTCTAACGATTGAAAATATGTTAAATATGAATATATGGTTTTCCATAAAAATGAAAATATTACAAAGGAGTTTGACATCTTTTATCACACCACGCACTTTTTTATGTCAAAGTTATGGAAGAGTTCCAAAACATAACTACTACCTGTATTTTGTTTACCTCGATTTACAATATACGTCAACAAAAATTGTACAATTAGAAACCTTTACAACGACCTAATGATTTTATACCAATATATATTCAACTAATTTTATATTATAATCGGGTTTTATACAAATATCGTTACTATTAAAACAAACCTTAACTATACCAATATCAATGGAAACGAAATTTCCGGAAAACTATCTACAATTAATACTCGGTATTCTACTCATCATTAACATAAAAATCAACCCTTTCCAAATAAAATTCAATATATTCTTCGAACACAGTTGAAAATATTCCAAAAACTTTGTCCAAAAATAAATGAAGTTTTTCCCCTAATGTAAAAAGCAGCAATTAATATACTAAAATAAACCAGTAATGAAATTTGGCAAACGCGAATATAAAAATTATTCCCTTCTTTTACCTTCGTTATCCAAGCCTTGTTTATATCCGGTTTCGACAAAAAAACACGGCTAAAAGTATTTTGCATCGTATTATCGACTTTTGAAACTATTTAATAAATATGAAGCCTACGTTTGATACGATGAAAATCGAAGAAAGAAAATTACTTAATATATTATCCGGCTTTTAAAACAGTTTAAAAACGGTAGCTCCAATTTTTCAAAAAGCGTCCAAACGAGCGGCTATGTAAAACCTGAGAATTTCCTAGTATTTACTAGTTTTACGAAATGTTTCTTTAAAGCAAAGAGAAATAAAAGCGGAACGAATTTAGTTACAACCTTGATAAGCTTATGTTTCTACCTACCGATAATAGTAACGTTTTATACCCACCAACGTTATTCTCGCGTTGTACCCATGGACTTATTACAAACATGATGAACAACAAAAAAAACCTTATTCTTGAATAACTCCACCTCACTCGCTACTTTGATGGCGGCTAAAAAAGGCCGCTAAAAGCCGGTAAAATGCCTAGAAGGCGCTCTCGTGATAACGATAGCACGGTCAATAACTAAAGGCTAAACGGTATCGAAATAGATAGGAATACATTCACTACTACACTAAATTATTATAATTTATTAATAGTAGACCCCTTTTGGCTATACCGGATTTATTAAAAACCATACAAATGTAACGAATATGTTGAATATCGGTTCCCTTCTATTAATATATACCCCTTCATCAACACACGCGAAAACAAACCGTATATGATTTATTCTAAGTTATACCTTGCGGGGCAAAATGTGGTTCAAAATGGCCGCGCAAGCCGAAAAAAATGTGAAAAAGAGGGGGAAAGGAGGAAAGGAGTTGCCTCGTAGACGTATAACCCTTTTAGAGACTCAAATCTCCTTAACTCGGGCTTGCACATAGCGGTTCTTAGTGCGTAGGGTTCGTTGTTTTCGCGTAGATGCTACTATTTCTATTTGCACAAAAACCCTAGCTATTATACGTAAAACACAAAGATATATAAAGGTAATTGCTAATATAGGTAGTAATTTATTGTTATATTACAAAAGTATTAAAACCGAGGCTTATATTAATATAGAGCCACTTTTATTTATTTTGTCAACGCGACGCACGGGCCACTTTACATATAGGTGTCCCCCAATAATACCTTACAACTATACCTCACATTGCGAATGAGTGTACGCAATTCCCACGCATTTCACTTCCGCCGTTTACACGGGCTATTTTTCTGCTCTAATACTTTATAGCGCCCTTCTCGTCAAAACCCACAAAATCTTATCCTTGGCGCAAATAAACGCCGGACGGGAACTAAGAAGGCCGCGTTTTACGGTAAGACCAGGGCTACAGTTTACACGCCTGCTGGTCTCTAAACTGTGGGACACCCTAAGGTTTTGATTGGAGGGATGGCACGGGGTCCCGGGAGCCTGTACAGACCCTAAGCGGACTCGGGTTACGATCCCTCCCGCCGATATCTACAGGATTATTTCGTAGCCGCTAGCTCTACTGTTTATAGATGGCACTGCCCAGTCATAGTAAAATACAAAGAAAGAAAAAACAGGTTCAAGTTGTTGTCGAGGGTGTAAGAAAACTCGACAGTAGGCACGAAGGGTGCCACATGCTTGAGGGAATTGACAGGCGCAGTGTCAGGCGTGATATCAGGGGCAATGTGAGACGCGATTGCCTGAAGAAGTTTGACAGGCTTAATGGGCGCGTCAAGCTGAAAGTGTGCCATTTGCACAGGTTATTCAGGTGCTTGCCGTCTGTGCAGGCCGAGGGCTTGCAGTCTGGGCAAGCTGAGGGCTGCGATCTGGGCAGAGTGAAGGTATCTGCGGTCTGGGAAAAGTGAAGACGTCTGTCGTCTTGACAGGTTGAGAATGTCTATCGCCTGGGCAGACGTGCTTCTGTTCAGATCTGGTGACAGTATCGTTAACAGTAACCTTGACTTGAGTGGCTGGGGGAGAGGAACGGGTCTTAATTTAGCGGGCGAAAAGTTGGTCAAGTTCGCTGGCCTAGTCGTCAAGGTGGCCAAGTTTGGTCTTGAAGTCGATACTGGGGTCGTCAGATTTGCTACGGAAGTTGTCGCGAAGGTCGCGCAAGGCCTGAACTTCCTGAAGAATAGTGAAATTTTCGCCTGTCTGCTGCTCAATGAAGTCGTCAACAGCTTGGTCTTGATGGTCGTTCTGATGTTGAGGGCTCAAGTCTGGAGCCGTGGATGGCTGGCGCAACGGTGGCTGAGTTGCAAGGTAAGAGAGACAGTTGCGATCTGGGTGAACTGGGCGAACTGGTCCATCATTGACTGGTGATGGCATCGTCGACAACAGGATTGACTTGAGGGGAAGGGGATCGTGAGCGACTCAGGGTTTCAATGCTGTTTGCAAGTTAGTAAAACTGTTGTTCAAACTTGCTGCTCATTCTGTCCTGGTAGCCTAGTTTGATCTTGAAGTCGTTGCCGAACTCGTCAAATTTGCCAATTGAGGTGTCAAGCTTACTATCAAGGCTATCAAATTTTATGTTGATGTGTTCAATGAAGTCGTCTTTACCGGGGTCGAATGGGCGCCAGGGGCCCATGCCAGTGGCAGTGCGGTGGCAGTTTGTTTTTAGACATGATAAAGTTGCGAGAAAGTTTGGTGGTTGAATTGCATGGTGGCGCTGTAGCCTCTGGTTGGTCGAAATCTCGCCGTACTAGGGCAGTGTCAGAGATTGAGGTAACTATGGTGCCGAAAGGCAATACCTAGGGTTTACCCAGGATAATACGGCTATACTAAAGTAAAGGATATGTACACTGATGAAGAAGAGGGGAATTCACGAGGAGAGAAGACGAGAGGGAAATATTACTATATTAACGAAGTTTAAGCTAAACTTCTTACACTATAAAAACTGTGAGTATTCATTTAATTTCAATATAGGAGGGACATATCGCCACATAACGTCTTTTTCACTCTAAGACCAAAACTACGAATCTTTATTAAAACCTCTTTGAAGCTCCGCCCATTCGCGCTCGCTATCTCACTATTTCCTATAAAAATATATGGTTAAATCCCTTCAATTTTCAATATATTTAAACATACCAATCAATTTTCTTTCGAATAATCATTTCTACAAACTATAGATTAATTTGTGCTAAGGACCTTACTTCCGAAAATGCATATCATTCTCTAACCCATAATCTAATACCCTGATCAGCTATTCCTCGCTCGATTAAATATTTCCATACCTTCATATATATTCTAAAGAACTATTCCTAATTTTTCACATCACATCTTTAACCTCCAACTGACTATATCATTTGATATCTTTTCTCAAATTTTGCTATCTTTATGTAAGTGTTTTCGAAGAGTTCAATTCTACGATATACTTCCTAGATTCTAGTTCATTATGAATCCTTTTTTATGTGTATATTTCGAAACGTTTTATATAACGAACGATAATAACCTGACTAAAAAAGACTTTTCTTATAATCCGGGTTTCGCTTTCATTTTCAACTATATGTTTATTAGCTTTGCTCAAAGTATCAAAAGCGATTACTTTTCACAAACCAGGTAAATTCATGCTAATAGACTTTACAATCTTTCAACTTCAGTTATACAAATTCTTTATAATATGTAATTGAGAAAGTGAAATTAGCTTGTAATATAGGAATACCTCTATTATTATTATGAACACAATTTAAATCTTAGAGATAATATTGTTCTACCACTACTTCGTAATTTTATTTGTAGCCCCTAAATGTTTATCGTGATTGACGATTCGTTACGATGAAGTAAATTTTTGACTTGAATCTAGGTCAAACTACGAATCTATTAAGAAATTCAATAAAAAAAATCAAACAGAAGAATCTATGTTGAAAAATCTTTCACAATTTCTTTTTTTTTTTATGGTTCAGAATGAAAATTTATCATAATATTTAGTTTTGAAGTCTTCTTACTTTAACTACTTCACTTAATCAACTTTTTTTAAAGGATAACGAATGAGATCATAAATCTCATTGAGTCTTTTTTGAAATCAGTGTAATAACACGTGTTCTATTTATTAGCGGTTAATTTCTTCGAAATATACTATGGAATCCTTTTACAATTATTACGAGAAATATAATGGAAAATTTTGAACATATTTGAAATTAGTATTCAAGATTTCAAAAAATGTTAGATGTAAATAAATTTCGATTTAAAAAAAGAGTTTCGGTGGTAATAAGTAAAACTATAGCGTATGATAGAATGAACTATATAAATGTGGAAGTAGAAAAATTGTTTAATGACCAAGCAAATTAGAAGCCTGGTAAAGAATTGAATAAATCTAGTTATGGTATTATAAATATTAAGGAAATGTGTTGGAACAATATTCATATGCAGTTCAGTTACAGTTGACTATACTGACTGTAATTAAGTTGCAGTAGAGTGCTCAATTCAATTTGGAACCCGAGTGAAGCCATTGCCTATACAAAAGAGTATACAGACTAGCTAGCATTTTGCCATACTTAGGGGAAACAACAATCCACCACCATTTTATTTCAATACTACTATTAATTCAACTACATTTAGAAAAGATAGTGTTGTAATATCGAAAGTCCTAACAACACGATAGTTAATAATAAAATTTAGTTGAGATTAAGACGCTGATAATCGTAAATCCACATTTCCGTATAATAATTATATCAATAATACGTCGATATGACAATAACCTGGTTGAATACACTAACCATAATCTTCAAGCAATATAAGTTACAATAATATTCTTTATTTTCTTCAACTTTCTTTTATTTCGTGTGGTTTATTTTATCTAATATTAGTTTATTATCGTTTTGAATGAAACTACGAGCTACAACCAGTTTCTTCATTATATGTTCCTCAATCTAAAACTTTCCATTTTATAACTTTGACTCCGAAATCATCTTTACATATCGATTTAGGTAATTTTAAGTTTTAGGTTTTTGCTTAGTACGTTCATATATACCTTGTTGTCAACAGAATCTCAATTCTCGGTTTATTCTATCTACATTTCCATCACCTATATCATTATGTTTATATTGAAATAATGTCTGTATTTCTAAATTGAGAAATATAGATATGAAATCTTAGATCTATCACATGATAAATAGATTCATAATTTCAATAATAAATTTCTATATCAAGAAAATAACGACTCATTCCTCATTCTATTCAAAGACTAGAGCCTTAAGTGTATATAGTTGAATAGAGTTTATAGTAAATTTGTTTTTACATCTTTTATATATGCATGAGAAGTATTCTATATTTTCTCTGCGATGAAATCTTCATGTTCGATAATTTACTCCAGTACACAAATGAAATTGACTGTGAACCTTCGAATGAATTCACTTTAAGAAGCAAGCTAACTTACTGAATCATTTTCATATAAAGCCTATCAAATGATTTCCCCTGGAACTTCATTTTTCTCCAAACAACTTAAAATGTTTTCTATTGAATTTTAGATGTCTATTACAATATTAAATCAAATTATTCTCTTCAGCTAATCAAGAAACAAAATTTCAAGATCATGTAAATATAATCTTGATAACCTATTATGTATAATATTCAAAATATCGAGAATATTGAAATGCAATTTATCGAAATACCTAAAATCATCTTCAATTATATAAGTTATAGAACCTCATTGAATACCTTTCTATATTCATTCAAATCGGTGACTCAACAATACATAACTCACAAGTTAATACTTTTACTTACTTCATGTTTTCCAAAACCTCGTTAGTAATTTGAAATTGTCAAAATAATTTATTCCAACCACATAAATACCTAAAAATAATCTTGTAATTTTAATCATGAAATATCAACACTCGATTATATCACGACCTATAATCTCTCCAGTCGAAATTCCAAAACCAATATCGTTAAAATTATCAAATATTATATCAATGTTGGTAGGCCTTAATAGTTACAACGTATTTGATTCAAATCTTTGTGATCGAAGTAACTAGTGCAGTATTGAAAGTCGTTCTAGTTAAATATTTTGTTCAAAATTTGGCAGACCGCTAACCGGTTTGCATACTAATTTGTATAGCCAAACGCTATGGCCTATACCTCACTTTGAAGTAAGCACTTACTATACTGCACCTGCAGTACAGTCTCACAAAGTGCAGTCAATATGCAATTAGTACAATAAATTAAACTAATAGTTTAGTTGATTTGACTGAATTTCAGTTGACTTCTATTCCAATACTGGCGGCTTTTTTTTTTATATCTACCCACCAACATAGCCTGCTACCAATTAGTGGCAACCTCTAAAATCTCTTTTCACTCAACAAGCCAAACCCCTATGAAGTCCAAACAATCTGTATTGTAATTGAAATTAATTACGGCTCTTTGTTTCCCATCTCCATGCCTTCTATCACTTAACCCCCTTGCACAGGTCTTTCGCTACAAAACTTGACGTATTATGCATTCTACTAATTACGTACCTTTTTCCTGGAATTTAACTTATTGGCATCTTTTGCCTTTAAGTAAGAGTATTTATGTTTTTATCCTTAAAGTCCAAAGGTAACAGTGTTTTACTTAACTAAATCGGAGATAGGTTAATTATATGGTCGTTAATGAGCTATACGAAGTCCTAAAGTTTGCAAATTATGAGGATATAAAATACTCTACTCTTGAGGTTATCAAAAGGCTCTACTATCAATACCAAATACATACCTAACCCTCCAGAAAAAATAATTTTACACTAAAATATAATCAAAACTTCAACTACGAGATATATATTAATGTGTTTTGGTTAGATAGTAAATCCATCTTTTTTTTAATCAATTCCGTAAACTCTTTACACGAAGCCTAATTTATGATGTCTTTTTCAATAAAGAATATATAGAGAACACTAAGATTACTATGGATTAATATGTAATTGGAATCATCTAACGTCGTCGTCTACAATATTAGTACCAACTTTATGATAATGAAATTTTAGATGAACTTTAAAATAAAAGAAATCTAATTCAAACAGGTACCTATAAAAACACACTCAAGCATTAGAGAGATCGACAGAGTAAACGCACTATTTCACTAAGGGTATAATATTCCCACTCTATAAATTGAAAATTTTACGGATTATAAAGTAGGTGATCGAATAGCGGTAAAAGATATAAACAATACTATGTGTCCTTATAGCTTATTACCAACATTACTGGTCTTTAAAGCATACGTATTACTGGAGTAAATCTTCACAATTAACAAGTACCCAAAAGAAAGCTGTAATTTACGGTCAAGCGTTAAAAAAGTTACAGATGGAATTGGTACGGCGTGAAGTCAATAATGCCCTTAACACTAAAAACGGCTCTACGATAATAGATGTACTTACTTTACCATTAATAAATAAAATCCTCGTGTAACGGGAGCTAGGAAAACAGTATAACTGTTGGTATACCTTTATTGTTGCAACGTAGTCGATTTGAATCACTGTGGCTGAAGTAACTGGTGCTATATTGAAATTGATTGTGGTGGTACGTAGTAAGTTCTAAGTTTCGAAAACCGCTAGCCGGTCTGCACACTAATTTGTATGGCCAACTTCTTTGGCCTGTGCACACTTTGAACTAAGCACCTACTTCACTGCATTTGTAGTGTAGTCCCACAAACTGCAGCCTATTTGCAGTAAATACAATCAACTAAAATAATAGTTGAAGTGACTTGAATTTACTATATTTAACTGCTATTTCGATAATGAACTATATAAATTCATAAGTATAGCCAACTCCTAGGTAGTTATTGAAATTTCTAACAACCTCACGACCCTTCGCACCATTCAAGTCAAGCCTTACATCATGGCAACTAACGATAAAAACTTCCAAGCTAAATGACTAAGCCAATATGACCCTCCTGCACCTATAATCCATAAGCTCATGAAACTCTGCTAGCGAGTCCAACTACCGAAAAAAATAACTAAAAAAAGAAAGAATATACAACAGGTCATATATACAATATCATTTGGGTAAACAGGAAAGAAAAATACGATAAAGACATAGCATTAACATCATGGGTACAAAACTTTATTAATATCTCCGATGAACCCTTTAAAGATAGTGGAAAGGTCGGGATTGATAGCCTTTTGATTTAATTGTTTATACAATTCGCATCTAAAACTAATTTCAAAATTTGAAACCCCAGTATTAAGATTTTCAAATCGAAAATTATAAACGAAATTTAGGGTAAAACCATTGAGCGGCTATACGAAAAGTTACGTCTAATCGCTTAAAGATAGGGTAATAAAGGCAAAGACTCAATCTTTACACAATCACCAACGTTTCATAATCGCTTTAACGACAAGTAAGCTAAATAAGACTAAAGGAAAGTTCACACTCAATAACCGAGAAATAATGAAAGTACAAACGTAATCAACAACCAATTGATAATAGATAGTCTTGATGGAGTTAGCATAAAAACCACGTACTATTTATTCTCTTGAAATAGAAATATAGTTTATGTAACCATTATACAGACTCATTAAAATAGGCTTCCATTGGTTCTTAACCTATGAATCGTACTTCGAATTACAACTAGGAAAAAACTATTCAATATATGATCTTTGTTTACTAGTAACGAAAGCAAAAGTTTTTGAATTAATAAGTATACAAACTAATAATAATCTTTTTATCAAAAATATAAACTTTGTGGTACTAGAATGAAAGGCGATTAAAAAGTTTTAAATCTAAAATTATAAACCGGGCAAAACCTAAAAGTAAGACAACTAATTTAACTTAAACGAATCGTTAATCTGCATGCTTAATATCAATAATAACTTTATTTTTCCCCAAAAAGATTAGAGTGCTAATTTGGCCACAATTATAAAAACTATATCTTCAACCTTATATCAACTTTCTATGCATAAGGGCACAGACCACATTGTTAAGGAAGGTAATGGGACTACACTGTGAACCCTAACAGTACGCACTTCCAAGAAAATTTTCCAAGCCAGCCGTTTTTAACACCATTACTTTACATGCATTCTATTCCACCTTAACATCTCTAATCAGCTTTATCACCACTTTAATCTTTTCTGGCGACCCCTTTTTAGACATGGAGATAGTCGTCGGCTGAGCGTACCCCCCGCGTATCGGTGCATCTAGAGAACAGCCCTTACAACCAACAATTCTGTCTCTCGATACTTATACCAACATGGCCCTTCAAAATTAAACTTTCACACTGTAATTTTGATTCTTTTTACGCTTTAACGTCTGAAGAAAAGTCCTTCATTATAAGCGCTTGCATTTGACAGATCTATTTATTTATTCAATTTTTAGCCGTTACCACTTACACTAGCGCCCCACTAGTTTAGCGGAGTTTTCGCCTTCAACTTCACTTTGAATACATTTCTTTGGATGTCTATAGAGGACTTTTAACGGCACACCACTTACTCAGTGGTTTACATCGTTTTACGATTCTTTTATACTTTTTAGGCTTACAGATCATAGTAAAAAAGAAACTCGCCAAACAAGTTATGTAGTATATATCCCTTATTGCTATGATATTTTAACTAATATATATATATATTAAAAACCCTTTACTCTCGTAGGTATTCCTGATCCTCGATGCGAGTAGGCGTCGAGCGGAGACTGAAATGGCCGTATAGGATGGCCTAGCCAAAGCTGTAGTTCTCATGCCTATACAATGTTGTGGATCTCCAAATTGTGGGGTACCTCAAGGCTTTGATTTTCGAACGGGTTAAAAGATTTATTTCTAACAAAAGTTTCATTTCTTTTATATATCCGTTCTATAAACAAAAGTTATGAATATTGGCAATGGACTTTGTTTCATTTCATGTATATTAAGTTAAATCCTTGTTCATATACCTGGTGGTGCCTGTCTTTTTTCACGTAGAAAGTGGACAAACTCATCTAAATATAGTCTATATTTTTAATATCTATGAGTTTATAGCATATAATGCGGATCGATACGGTTGATTATTCGACCCCATCAGTATTCAACACATATATACAACTTATTTCTCTTAATTTGGCTATAGATGTATAGGATTGGCTTTTCAACTTTATATATTTGCTTTATTCGGATACAAGGCTTTTATTCATAATAGTGTACTTAACAGATTATATGGAATGACTTAGAAAGAGGAATTTCAGAATAGCATGGTTGTTGTAGGGTAGGAACATTCAAGTTGCGAGCTTTTCCACCGGTATACATACCTTGAAAATTAGCAAGGGTTACACTATAATAACTATATAGTGGGCAATTCCCGGTGAAAGTAAATCACAAAAATAATTAACAACGAAAACGTATCAAAGGCTCAATGGTACCTGAAATAACGCCTTGGTAACAGTTATATCACCTCCTTATACTATCTAGAAACCTTTTACAAACTATCAATTAAACTAAAAATATAAAATCCAACAAATAGAGATTTTAACCAGCTAAAAAAAAAGGCTTAAATAGAAAATATGGAACTTAGATCGAAAGATTGATATAATCACGATTTACTTATAGGGGGCTAAGTTGAAAATATTTCCAAATAGTTTATTTACAAACAACACCAACTTGTATCAACAAAATACCTTTCTAATAATCCTCGTTACTGAAGATGGTCAGGAGGATTAATTTGGAATTATCAACAAACTAATCCATGAAATCTCCGTGAAATATTAAGGAATTACATGAAGCTTACTAGTTTCAAAGGTCTACAGAATGATAGCTGGCTTTAATATAAGAAAAACCCTGTGGAAAACTTCTAAAGTCATTACTAAGTTGTTAAATATTTGCTTTACCCCAATAGTAATATTTATTCATTCGAAAATCCCATTTAAATACCTTTTAAAACTCATAAATACCAGTGAAAAACGCTACGTAATCGACGTAATGAAACTTCATACAACCTACAAAAGAAAGGAAGTTGAGGAATTGCGATAAATCTATAGGAAAGACAATCCTACCAACTCTATAACGAAGAGATCACCAAAAAAAACCCTTTAAAATTTGTAAACAACAATGTTCCAAATATATGTATCAATGGCTAAATTGACAGATCACCTAAAATGGTCAAGTTATATATTAGCGAAGAACTATTTTCTGGAAAACTTAAATACTACCAGGTGACTAAAGATATCAATTTCTTTATTTAGCATAGTTAAGTTAAAGATTTATATCATTCTATAACAGAAGACGTGCTTATAAGAATATGCAAAGTCGACACTCAAGGCTATAGGTCAACTAAAGGTAATCAAGGTCAATTTCGGTGCGAAAGTTAATTGAAATTATCAGGGGGCCAACCAGTTAAAGAAAACTTAATTCGGTAGTAACCGGAAAAGTTTGGTCAACCACACTAGCGTACGTGTACACGAAATAAAGAACCGCTAGTATTAGAATAATAGCAATTGCAATAAAGTAGGTCAACTTTACATATAGTAAAGTTGACCTTATTGATTATAAGTTGAGTGTATTGTTTTGTAGGTTTACCATATTGGCTGCAAGTCAAGTATAATATACTCCTACTTTATAGTAAAGTACGAGCCAAACAATTTTTTATACAAGTTACTGTGCAGAGCGGCGAGCGGTCTGCTAAAACTAAAACAATACATCTACCACTTGACCACGAAATACTGTTGTTCCTTCAACTAATCAAATCGACAACGTTGAAACGTCTAAAGCCCCACCAAAAATTAGCGAATATTAACATAATAGGGTGTTTTTCGCGACCCTTTTTGACTAGGGGAACATTCGGGATGTTAGGCCTAAATGTGTTAGCTCTTTTGAATTAGCCGTCTACTCCTATCTTCATACTATAATAAATTTTGTTCAAAGAATTACTGATTTGAACCGACGACCCGAAATATAAAAATATTACATATTTTTTCATTTAAATATTGTTGTTCAATTCAAGTAATGCTAAGAAAATAAATCGTATTTATTATAATACCAATCTTCGACGAATATATTATTGGAGCAAAGGTTTTCGAAGGAACCATATAATGGACAAATTGTGCTAGGCATATATGAATTATAACAATATATTCTGCCAAATATTGATTATCGTCAAATTCAAGTCGTTAGAGTTTATTTCTTTTTTTTCCATTATACGTTATTATAAAGCAAGTGCAATCATTTTGATAAGTTTTTAAAAAATGAAATGGTTAACATTACCAAGCCGGTTCAAACTTTTTATCCGTATATAAATGAATAGTTGTTAATTAGTATGGTTTTAGTTAAAATTGTTGTTCTTCCATTTTTGTGAAACATGAATTGAAATTCTTTTTTTATAAAAGAGAATCAATAACATGAAGCTATATTTTAACCACATATATATATTAGGAAAAATAAAGTAATATAGGGTTCACTTGAAACAAGCTAAGGAATATTGGTTTCGTTCTTTCGGAAAGGCGCTGAATTTGAATTACGATGTCGGTCTAACCTACAACATATTTTATAAGAGTTTTATCTATCGATTCAATTGTAAACGGATTGAGTTGTATATGTTTACAAGAATGTATCGCAGGGAAAATCATTTAAAATTGCATTTAACGTCTTTAGTGACTTTGATAAAAACCCGTAGGTTTTTTGTTCCATAGGTTTTGTGGATATAATATGTTATACAGAGTGGTATTTTATATAGTTACAGGCGGAGCCTTGTCATATTTTTGTATATATAAGGTTTTTTTGCAACTTTAAGAGATACTGGCGTCTTTTTATGGCCTATTACAACGGCTTACATAAGTTTTGAAGCCGATGGGATAAATGGTTTTGTATCTTCGTTCGATAGGAAATCTGGTGATATAGGAGCCATTATGTAAATAGCGGTAGAAGAGGGCGTTCGAGGGGCCTTTCAGAGTTTTTTTTTTTTTTTTTTTTTTTTTTTTTTTTTTTTTTAGATTGATAAGTTTATATAATGAGTCAAGACGAAGGAGACGTGGCTCTGATCTTAATCCTACTCGCTTTTATTTTTATGCCCCCATTTGTGAGGTAGTAAGTGACGTTCGTCGCGATACGTAGCGTTAGTGTGCGATATTCAGTGAAGCCTAATCTATTAAAGCGTGTGAAGGCGTTAATGATACGTAACTAAGCCCGGTAAACGAACTTATAGACTTTCAAGTCGCGTTTTTATGTGTCGAAGGCCCTGTGGAGGGTCTTGATACTGAAGCGTAGAATTCAGTGATTAGCTGCGTTTTTCTCTACCGGGGGTAAGTTAGTTGTCTGGCGCTTTTGCTATATCACTTTATTATGTTGTAAAGGTTGAGCTTTCTTTGCAAATGCGTTGAGGGCGTGGAGTATCGATCTAGCCCCTTTGGCGTTGGCTATAGAGGGAGCTATTAAAGAGTTTTCATCAGTGATATTGGGTAATCGTATGTAAATCTGGTGGAAGTACTACCAACTGTGGGGGTTTCCCATGAATGTATCGAGAAAGGATAATTTAATCCTTCTTAAAGACAAACGTTAATATTGACTATCAAAAGTTTTACATCGTTCATAAGGCGATTACCAAGTTCTTAAAAACTTTAAATTTGGCAAACGGCTAAGTCGTTACTAGTACCACCATCCTCAATTGCTAAATTCAAATAATTTACTATAACAAAAAACGACTTTAATCACAAATAATTTCAAGCTTTCTTTCAATACTAAATCTTCGCTTCTGGACCAATCCTTTCTCTCTACTATACATTACGAAATAGTTAGTCATAGAAGTTGTTAATTTAGGTGAAAACATAAATAATCGCCAACTCGCGTTACAAAAACCATATAACACAAGTATAAGCCAAAAGGGTAAGTCTCATTTCCTAAATCATCAAGTTCCCTCGCTTAACTCAAAAAATTAAAATAACACCTAGTAAGGAACGTATATAAATAATTGAAGCTTTCAGAGCTAATTTTTTTTCTGGATCATTATGATTAGAATGTTTAGATTAGAAACGTCTAGTAGATTGCTACTGAATTACAATAAACTGACTATGTTAACTAATACATCCTCTATACAAACGTCGGCGAACATTTTAACCACAGTGTTCGCACCTTCCAAAACATTCGTAAATTCCTTAACTACTTGATAATTGACTTGTGGAATATGAATGAATGTACGTTCAAGAAAAGAAAAAAATCGAAGAGAACTGTCGAAGATTCTACGTCCTAAAAAAATCTTATTAAAACTAGCAAGAATTTTTTCCGAACTGGTTCAACTTAAAGCCTACCCTCAAAATCTTGGTCCTTAAGATCCTAAACTTTGAACCCATAAAAAAAGAAAAAGAAAGGGGGTATTAATTATTAATAACGCTCTTATACACTTTCTCAACGATTACCAACCCTTAATCCTTTGTTATATTAAGTTTTCAACTCCGTTAATATCGATTTCTCGTACTCCGACAATAAGGAACCTGTTTATTTGCTCGGAAATACAGTTTCAGCTCGCGAGAGGTTCGGCTGAGGTATAGAGCGTAGATTAACGACTGTCAACACGGCAAGAGGAATTAATATCGAAGTCACCCAACAGTTAATCAAATAAAATCGTCAACTCTCTCAAAACTCTTAAGGTTTTCCTCAAGATGATCAAAACCCTTAAGGTGAATCTTCCTACGGTAGGTACTTATACACAAGTAAGTCTACCATAAATTTTATGATAAGAGTTAACCCCTTGGGCTAAGTTATTGACAACTACCCCCATTATTGCAACTCTTGAGGTCCAAGACTTAAATTGGTACTAAACACTATTAGCGAATGGAACAACTATCGTAACCTTGATCTCAACCCAGTTAAAACGGTCAATATCTACTACAAACTCTTTGCGAATTTCGCGAAAATCTAGAACGACATAGACATGTATGATGGCAAACTTTACAATCTGCCTAATACAAAATTGATGTTATTCCTTTATATTTACAAATGAATAGAGAATCCCCCGTTCGGTTTCTACCAATTGTTTGCAAAACTGCTTACGAGTTAGGCCTAAAACTGTCTCAGAATGTTTTGAATTAATGCAAAATCTTTTCGTAAAATATATGATATTATGAAGAGTCTTTTCATATATCACGTTCACCTTACGAAATACTACATGAATTGAGCCACAAAAAGGTGGATGCCGATAATAGCAATGAAATAGAGGAGGAAACACCAATAAATGTTTGTGACCAAATACTTAACAAGTTGATATTGTACCAACAAACAATAAAAATATATACCTTGGTGAAGCCACTTTTTTCGAGTAAGTTAGGGTATCTATTACGAGCGTCAGTGATTTTCAATGCGCTTTGTAACACCCAAATTCTGCCTATAAAAACTTATCTAGCCAATTACAGTCCTCACTTATGATTGAAATAACCTGTACGATAAACTAAATTGGTATGTACTTCTAAGCTGACAATTTCTGCGATTAAAATGAAGAAAACTTTTTAATTAAGTATTACATCGACCGCAAATATGAAAGTCTACAGTCTTGAAAACTTGGCTCATAACCCCTAGATTGAAAGAAGTATTAGCGATAATAACGGAAAAATTTAAGCAAAACTGCTAATTGTAAGAACTATCGTCAAAATAATAGCAAAAAGTATTGGAGTCATAGCAAGTTCGGTTGATTGTTAACTAGTTATCCTCCGGCTGAGAGTTACCAATAATACACGATATATTACTCCTTGAATCTTATTTCTTCTGGAAAGAATTATTTGTATTATATTATAGACTGCGAGGGTCAAAAGAATATTAACGATAATGATACTCTAAATTGAATCACGCAATATATAGATATTATATCTAAGGAGGCTTAACAATTAGCAAAAAATATTGTTCTATACTACTAAACTAGCGATGAACCCTATATTTTCCATGGAAATTGAAAAAAATATAAATACTTTTATATTTGAAATTTTATAATGGTTACACCAAATACACGTCATCAAATATTATGACAAATACATTATAAGTAAGGTATTTAATAGGAAACTATTTGCAGTATCCGTTACAACAATTAGAAACCACTACTCTAATTTATATTAATTGTTAAGATACCGACTAATCTAATGTTGGATTTAACATAGACAAACAACTTTCGTTCCTTTAATCGATGACTATATAAACAATTATTGAGCCAATCCCATTCTTTATACTTAAGTTTCCTACTTTATTTCTCCAGAACTTATAACACGTAAAAAACCTTAGTATGAATATCGATGTCAATGCTAAGAAACTAGACCAAAACGGACAGGAGTTTCCTTTCGCCTCCAAATAAAAGCACCTTCAACTGAATCTTCAAAGGTTAAAAGAAACGGCATTAAACCTAACAAAATTAAATATACGTTAATTATACCAACTTTTTAATTACACAGCCATTAAAATGTCACAAAATCTCTTCAATCCGTTAGGCACGAATTTGTGGAATACTTTTGGTTCAATGCAATTAAATAGTCTTATCAAGCCTCTCAAATATACTCTTAAATCACCCAAAAGTTTGAGTTTACGTTGAAAGATGATAAAGGTTTGGATTTCAATTTTTTGTACACGTGTTTTATTTGAACAAAAAATCTATTTTTACGTTGTATATTTGTGAACTTCCTTTTATAACACCAAGTTTTGCTAAACGATATGAGCAATAATTATTGAGAATATTCAAACAATATTGTAAATTATCTTGTACTTAGATCTATTAACCATCGTTTTTTACGATATTAATACAACATTATGGCGACAAATTTTTAACGGAATGCTCGAATAATAAAGGTACAATATAAATAGATATATAAGAAGGCTAATTTAAATATTACAAAAGTTAAAAGTGCATACTTACTACTTCGCAAGGTGTATATCATCCTTACGTTGGAGATTGAAAACTTAACAAACTAGGAGTCACGTCTTTATATAGCGGTAAGAAGTTTGAACGACACTGTAGACCTTAACAGCTTAATTTTAACGTTATTAAGTTTTGAAGCATACCCTCGTATAATAGGTAAATCTCTCCTATTATCAAATATATAAAAAAGGATCATGTCATACAATAAAGCTTCAAAGGAATTACGGATGGAATCTGCCAATCTTTAAGTTAATAAGGTCTTTAACATCAAAAACGGTTTTATAACGATCTGATTTCTATTTTTTTACTATAAAGCGAATTCCTCATATAATATAATCCCACGAAATAAAATCATTATTGGAATAATATTGACTGCTATTTTTGCAGGTTAATTAGTGTACAATCAAATCAACTATACTGAATTTAAGTTAACTATATTGGTTGTGGTATTTACTGAATTGACTGTAAGTCAAGTATAGTAGGTGCCCTATTTATTTTGGTGCATGGGCCAAGCAATTAACGATAAAAATTAGAGTGCAAACTGGTTAGCGGTCTGCTCATATTATAATTAACGCATTACCACTTTTAATGCAGCATCAGTTACTTCGACCAGAGATTCGAATCGATGACGTTGTAACGATAAAAGCCTACTCATACTGATAAGTACTTATTCGGTCAAGTACAAATAAGCCTGGTAGAAGAAAAAGCTACTTTCCAGTTGTTACGTTTTGTTAAGGCAAGTTAAAGGAAAGATTCTTGCGAGAGTCCCTTTTTGTTACGTCTGCTGTTCATAGGTAGCAGAAAGGAAGACTTTTGAGTGTTCAGCTATTTACAGGCACTTGAAAGTAGCGACGGTATCGCTAGTACTATCGAAAACACGAAGAAATTTTCATTGAATTAGTCTTGGAAGAAAAGCGTTGAGATTGACCATTAAAGTTTCAAATATCGTCAACTTGTCAAGTTGGTTAACGGCTAGGTCCCTACTACTATTACGGGTATTACTACTGCAAGTTTCAAATCAAGGAATGACTAAGTTCTACAACCTTTAATGAATAACTTTGACGGCAAAAAAACTAAGTTCCACTCTCCTACATTACTCGTCATCCCTCTTTATCTTTCCATCTTCGTTACAATAGCTTCTGATCAATTTGGAACTGATACCGTTGCTGATACTATTAGATAGGGAGCAATTAGAGATTTCGGTATCACCTTTGCCAAGTATTATAATCAATATCTTTAGTTTATAGACGCCAAAAAAAAAAATCAATCAAGCACCAGATTAACAAATTGACTACTATTTCCTTGACTCGAAACCCAATAAAACCAATCAAAATCCGAAGTTACTTTATAACTTTCATAAGTGGTATAGAGACTGGACCTTGGAGATGTGTAAAATGGCAAATGAACTGGTTAGGATAAGGTTGGAAACTAAATTGTTTAACCCAGGCATTGACTTTCTTGCAAAGAAAGAGAAAAATGGCAATTTGCCGAACATACTTTACAAGTACGCTACAGGCGAAGATTCTCTTTAAGACGAAAACCCTTCTTGATACGAAGACCCTCTTTAAAGCGAAATCCCTCCTTGAGTCGAAAACCTTTAAAATTCTCCAATTCTACCCACTAAAAATATTTAGAAAACTAAGGTATAGGCATAATAGGTGTCACAGGCCCAGCAAGTTCAAAAGGCTACTGTCTAGGCGTAACATGCGCAATAGGCGTTACAGACCCAGTAAGTTTAAGTGGCTGATGTACAGACGTAACCAGCGCAACACGCCCAGTAGGCCCAGCAAGCTTGTCAAGCCTTACAAGCCCGGCAGGCCCGTCAAGCTCAACAAGCCCGGCAAGCCCGTCAAGCCCAACAAGCTCGGCAGCCTTGTTAAGCCCGACAGACCCGGCAAGCCCGGCAACACTGATAGGTCCGACAGGCACGGCAAACCCGTTAAGGCCGAAATACACACTCCAAAGGCGTTGGATAATTGAAAGGCAACCTGTCAAAGACCAAATCATGTAACGGCGGACAACGTGGAGGGACAAGGATACCCTGGCAAACTGGAAGACTGCTAGGATAGCGGTGGCAGTAGTAGCGTGCAAGAAAAGCATGTTCGGACCTACTAGCAAAGGGTACGCAATTGATGTCGTACAAGTTTGTGATACGTACAAGTCTGTGGGGAAAGATTTGTGTACGGGAGTTGAGGGATGCGGGACTCGTGAATGTGGGATAAAGGGATGTAATTGGAGTCAGTTTGAGTGCAAAACTAATCGGAACTAATAGGGGTCTGTCATGCGAATTAAGGAGGAAGTTCAGGATTTACCACAAATTAGTGGTTAGCCACACTAGCGTGCTCGCATAAAACAAAAAGTCTCCAGTACTGGAACAATATTGACTGTAAGTTGACTATATTGGTTTTGTGATTGACTGTATTGGCTATAAGTCAAGTACAGCAGGTGCCCACCTTAGGTTATGGCACGGGACAAGCAATTGGTTACGCAAATTAGTGTGCAGACCAGCTAGCGGTCGGCCAAACTAAGAAGTAACATATTACTAATTTCAATACATTTGACTAGTTACTTCGATCAGAGATTCGAATGGACTACGTTACAACGATAAAGGCCTTCCAACAATAACGATTTAGATTATTAAATATCGCTAACCTTAAAGTAGTTATTCAAAATATTGATAATCTTACAGCGTTTGACATAACTTAGTCAAAACTTTATATTAGAACAACTTATAGTAATGATAACAATGATAATGAAAATATTGAACCCAAATAAATTAGCTAATACAATTCTTCCCCTCCTGTAATCGATAAACCGATAAAACGATAATAGCGCAACCGATAAATAAGGCGAAGAAACACGAAAGATAAAAACTATATACTAGGTAACATTGATAATACTACTTAGGTTGAATAAAATAAGAAGAAGAATTCAACTTGGCCATGAGACTTCGCGTAAAATGAATCATCAAAGCTTGTAACAAAACCTCTTAAGAGAATGATAGAGATCAAATAAATAGACTATATATTGAGCAGTTGTACAATTTATACCCAAACGCGAATTTTAACTCAAAACCCCAAATATTACGATTTTCAAGTCGAATATTATTTAAGAGGTCGAAAGTAAGACTACAGAGGGGTCATACGAAAAGTCACGCCTACTTACTTAGGAATATCATAATAAAAACAAAGATTGGATTTTTACGCAATCGCGAACAATTCAAGAAATCAGCTAGTGTTTATAAATCGCATTGACAACAAATTTAATAGCAATAATCAATGGAATATTTATCCACAATAGCTGTAATATTACTTGAATGTATATCCTCTCAATCGTCAATTTATAAACAATCGTTTTATTGGAATTACTGTAAAACCTCCATGACAAGTATGTACTACCAATGGTTATGAAATGCGTCAAACCACTATTCGTACTACATAAATCAAATATTTGTTCATTTCGGATTTATTAATCGTACTTGAAATTTAGGTTAGGCATAAAATGCCCGACTTACAGCCCGTTGTATTCAATACGTAAAATAAACATTTATTTGTGATAGGCATAAAAATTAACAACCTTTCCGTTGGATAAACTAATTGGATGATATCAGAATAATTTAGCATTAAAATCTCAAAACTCAGAAATAACAAGCGGTTAATACTATGCCAAATGGTAAATACTTAGACTAAAACGGACCTCAAATTCGTAACTTGAATATTAAATATATTAACATCTTTCTTAATTTCTGTTGAAAGAATCCAAATGTTGAATTAGCTGCGATTGACAAAACTAACTTAATGATGAATTAAAAGTATTTAAAGCAACGCGGCTGTAGCAATGACATTGCGATTATATACCAACACAAAACATCCTACCATTTTTAAATTACGATATTAATCTAGAATTCAATTTATAAATATTAAGATCGACTAAATAAAGGGTTAGACTAGCAAATTTGAAAATTTTATTATAAGATGAATTTCATCTCGATTGATCTATTAAACGCTAAATTAAAAATATTTATAGATGGAAAATTCGCTAATAACAGTGATTTTTCCTTGCAACTCAGAGTTTTTATAACAATTGTTGATAAGTTTAAAGAAAAAGAAAATAATATGTGATTATAAAAAACCGAATCCACTAAATTCTCATTAACTTTAAAAAGACTACACGAAGTGTAATAACTTCCTAAAATTATGACATAATACTTTACAATTTTTAATTGGGTAAGAAAATATAGGAAATCCTCCAAATCGATATGAAGTAGCTAAAACTTCCAACAATGACGATTATAAATAATAACGACTCGGAAAACCTGTTGAAATACCTGTAGAAATTAAGTATAACCAGTGAAAAACGCTTGATAATGAACTAAATGATATTTTGTAAAGCTCACAAAAATAGCAAAATCGTGGAGCTTAGATGAATTAATAACAAACATATCCCGACAAATACTATAACGAAATTGGAAACCGATAAATCCTAGAAAAGATTTGAAAAAAAAACCAAATTAATTATATGTATCCATGGCTACATTAAAAAGACCTCTGGAAAGGTTGATTGACGTAACGATTAAGAAGGAAAAAAGTAAAAATACCCTGGTAAATTGAAAATTTTCCAAGGAATTAAATCTAGCGACTAGATTGACTAGCATAGTTAAGTTCGAGGTGAACACAAGTTTGTAGCTGATGACTAATATACGGGAATTAATAAAGTCGGAACTCGGAACCGTAGGGTAAAAAGATTTAATTGAAGTTGATTTGAGTGTAGAACTGACAAAGTTCTAGCCAGTAGACGAGTGCTAACTTTAAAGGTTACTGTAAATAATTGGTTGAACACATTGGCATATACGCACTAAACAAAAAGCCGCCAATATTGAAAATGTAATCATTGCAGTACATTCAGTCCACTGTACTTTCAAGTAAGTTTACTATATTGAATGCAAGTTGAGTTTATCATTTTGTTGTTTGACTTTATATACTATAATAATAAGTATAGTATATACCCATTTCAGACTAGTTTATAGACTAAGTAATTAGTTACACAAATAAGTGTGTAGACCGGCTAGCGGTCTGCTAAACCTAAAATAATATCTCTATCACTTGACCACGCAATGATATTATTGCTTTGACCGCGATTCGAATCGACAACGTTGCATCATCTAATGGCCTATAAAACAAGGCCCATAAAAATCAAACTAATTACGTTTTACATATAAAATACATTTAAGCCGTATCTTTAGTGCTTGATGTACCAACATGAGGGTACATACATACTTGTTGATTTAAGGAAGGCATATGCCACCTAGTATATTATATATGCTCAGCTCTACTAAGCTCAGCTCTTGTTTCTAATTTCTTCTTCATCTTTAAACTATTATACTAAAATCAACATATTGTTTCCACCCTACGTTCTACCAATAATTGGTAGGTGTAAACTTCAAACTAAGAAACATCAAAGATTATTACTATTTAATATACAAAGAAACTAAGAAAAAAGTCAATAGTTTTGGTTTATACTAAAATCGAAAAACTGCCCTTCTAACTTGTACCAACTTTCAACTACCAACTTCGCCAATTTGGTGAACTTAGTCAACTTTATTTCATATCCTATGATACAAAACTCTTTCTCCTACAACTCGCTCTCATCTCCGCCGCCGTTACGCCGCCGTCGCTTTTTCGCTACCGCCTCCGCAAACTCATCAGAAGCAATCCCCTTCAAGCCTTTTCTTTTTGTTGTTTTTATAAACAAGCAAACGCTTCATTCTTCAAAATTCAAACTTGATAAGCTACTTCCTTTAACTTTATGCAATACTTGTCACAAAATACTCAAATCTTTAATTTTTGTCTCTTTAACTATTCCTATCCCCTCCTTATCATAAACTTCTTCCTTTTTACCATTCCGTATTTCATTTCCGGTTTTTCCAGCAACTCGCTTCCACACGCCAATTTCTACAGCTAAAACCTTCATATTTGCTAGAATAAACGCTTTTAAGAATCCAGACTAGGTTGTCCACCTAGAGAACATAAACACCATTTTTAGCAAACGTTTTAATACCTTTAACATACGGCTCTAGTATAGAATCTTTGACAATTAGACAATTATAGCGAGTAGTTTTAATGTTTCTATGTGAGACTGGAATCCTCATTAGAGTTCCTATCTTTGCAGTCCTTAATATCCTCGCAATCGCAAAGATTGAGAAGCGTCTACTACTTAATTCTCGTTCACAATGGAATTTATCCCTTCAAGCACAAAGATATTAGTATATATAACTTCAAATTTACGTATACTCTTGACATTGAAATTACTACTATTGGTCGAAACGTTATTTTTATTGATTTCTGATGTTTTGGAATCGTTTTTGAAGCTGCAGTAAACTTAATCCTAATGAATTGGTCATAATCATCTCTATGTTTGGCAATCTGCTATAGGGTTTTGCCTTATTCTGATAGAATACAGAGCTTCTTTATAAAGAATGTTTTGAGCTTAATATAATGAGTCTTGAGGTAATGATAAGTACTTTGACAGATTTTTTTTCAGATGAACCAAGGCCGTGTCACTAAAAAGTTTGAAAAATGAATATTTGTTTTGAAGCATTTCCTGAACGACAAGTATAGTTTTCGAAAGTATATCCAAACTAAATTTTCATACGCGTGAGCTATACGCAGGATTGACCGAACGAACAAAAATTGATGTAATGGTATAATCGATGTATGGGTTTCGTTGGACCTGAACATTTGGGAAATTCTTCCACGAAACTACCAAAAGGAAACTTTTCAAAAATAAATATTTAAAATCGTATATTTGAAAACTATTTTGCCCACAGTTATCGATATATGGTCCCCCTATTATAAGCCTGTTTTTGAGGAGAGCTGGAAGTAATACGACTTGAGCTAATCCTAAAAAAAGTCCAAGCGTTAAAACTCAAGTTTATATAGGGAAGTGCAGAAGTATGATCACTATAAAAGTTCTAAAAAAGGTAGGTGTCTTCATAAGAATCGCGAATAAAAGCGCGAACACGAGGACCGCATTTAACTTCGCCTCAATGATAATTGCTGCGGCAACCGTAAGGATCGCCGCCACTATAGCGATAATAGTCGTCTTAAAAACTAAAATCGTTGCCGTAAACGTTGCTACCGTGTCAATAATGCTCATTTCGACAATCAGATAAATATTTTCACCAAAGAAACTCTAAGTAATATTTTTTATCCTCCTTAAAAGTAATTTGGTTTTTGTAAACATAATTATTTTTAAACTGCCGCATCTATATCTACTAAGACTCTATTTACGAGTATCGTATGTCATTTTTTAAATACTTACAATGTTGCCAATAAATGAGGACTTCATTCTTGCAGGCTATGAAACAAAAAATTCGTAATATGAACCACTTTTCTTAAGAATTCAGCTTAGAGAATATCGCGTTTTACACCGAAAACCTGGAGGATATAATAGTTAGATCGGGTAACAAAGAGGTCGCCCTGGTTATAGGCGGAAATTACTTCCTACAGATAGTTATATGTGGTATGCTTCTAGAGCCAAACTACACTCTAAACCAAAAAAATAGGCAAGGGAAAAATTTCGTCACCAAATAATAATTTAAAAAAAATGCCCAATTATATCAAAACCGATGTTCAGCAAGGCGAATATTAAACCCTGTTTATTATTAAAGAGCTTCTTATAACGATCATTACCAACGCTATAAAAATATTACAAGCCTCAAGCAATAAGTTTAATAATATGCCTGATATCCTTAAGGAAACCGTTAAAGTTTATCTTATCAATCGCTTGTATATTGTGGCCTTGTTTTAGAATGATCGAATTAACTCTTATGAGGCTGATATTTTTATATCCTTAAATGTTGTTAGTTTTAAGAAAAGTTACTTCGAGGTATCTCTCTTGATTGGTGAAGTACCAACTAATCTTATAATTAAAAAGGTATTTATTATAGATACTATGAACCAGGGGCTTTTAAAAGAAACTGTTCATTCGTCAATCGAATATAAAAATCTGTCTAGAACGCGTGTTTTTTATATTTACAACCAAATGGTTTTATTCTGTCAATGTTATCAATGATTCAATTATACTTTATATTATTCAGATTCAAAAACTAACCAATATTGTAGTCACCATGTCTCATTACGAACGTCTTTTCATTATTAATCAATATATGATTACCGCCGACTTTTATACCATTAAAAACAATTACAAACTTTATTAAAGGCTACTAGCGTTAGCATCCTTTTTTCAACGTTTTTCTTAATTTACAGTGAATAAAGTAGTGGATTATTTCGTCGTATTTATATCCATTATTAAATTGGAAGTTAAAACTCCATATATGGGCTTCGAATTCAACTTCGATTGAAATATTGCGGAAATGACAAGTATATCGGTAAAATCTCCATTTTTTTTAATACATTCATTAACTCGACAACTAAAACATCTCTTTTCGATGTTATCGTATTATGAATTTCTACTGAAAAAATACGAGACACAAGTTTTAAATTAATTAAAGATATAAAAAAGACAAGTCCAATACCTGCGGAGTATATTGGAAATCTTAATCCCCTGCTGGTTAAACTAAATATAAATCTGTTAACGCATAGATTGATATCTATCTTGGAACCTTCCCTGTTTTATATGGCATTAAAACACTTAATAAGACGCTTATATTAAAAGATAGGCATGATGTATATAGCAATTTCACTAACGCCTTTGATATCTATAATCTGGCCCAAGTTCGTCATAAGTGGATAAACGTATAATAGGATATGCGCCCTATTGGGCCGCCAGTCCACCAATCAATACATTAACCTTTAATTAAAAGCTGATTAAATATAAAAAAAATCGTGATCGTTACTCAATTTCACAATAAAAATAGTTTCAGTTCAAGCAATAATTGTATAAACTATACATATAAAGTAGTATAAAATATATTGATAACCTATCGTAATTTTTCTTACCAGTCTTCATTGTATAAAGTGAATTATACAGTATTAACTAAAACTATGTCATTTACGATTTTAAGCCCCTCCACAAATATGTTTTACCCAATAATTATCACTTACCTCTACAATGAATTCTATTCACTCGTTAGAAGACGTAAAATACATTTTTGTCATTAAAGTTACATGAATTTTCTCTTAACTTCTCGTATATTAAGAATCAAGGGAAAATATTCCTTTCATGAATGATTGGAGGCTCGAAAGTTGTCCAACTCTAGAAGATTCAAAGTTTTACCAACATTGGTACCGAAATTTATTGATCGCACTTTCAAGTCTTGCCGAAGTTTTTGCCGTGCTTTTATTGATCATTGTTGTAATAGTAGTGATTTCAGTGCATAAGTTCAACTTTACTTACCGTAAAGTTGACTATAGTGACTTCAAGATGAGTGTATTATTTTGTGGGTCTATTGTATTGACTGCAGTCAAGTACAGTATGCACCCACTTCACACTAGGCCACGGAGCAAGCAATTGACTGTACAAATTACTGCACAGATCAGCTAGCAGTCTGCTAAGCCTAGAACAATTCATCAATCACTTTCAATGCAGCACTAGTTACTTCGACCAATTCGAATCGACTACGTTGCAACGATGAATTCAAATCAATACTGATTAGTGTTTATGAGGTGAAGAACAGATAAGTTAAGTAGAAGAATAAGTTACTTTCTAGTTACGCTTTACGGTAAATGGCAGCTAGAGTACAGGAATAATTCTTGCAAAGAGCCTTTATTATTACTGCCTTAGTCTCCAATGACAAGAAGTAGAGAAGATATCTCGGTTGAGGTAATTAAAAACGAAAATCAGGAAGTAAACGACGGCATTGTGGTTGAAAATACCAAGAATTTTTTGGGGATACTTCATAAAAAAAATCGTTGAAATTAACCGTTAAAAGTCCAAAAGCAGGATAGGTTGTGGACCAGCTAATAAAGTACTACGATACATACTACTTTTGATATATATATATATATATATATACATTAAACTAAGTTCAATGCTATTTAACCACCAATAATAAATGATCTCCAACTCTACCCTTTATAACAAACCTTTGCCTTAAACACTAAGTTTCTCCCCCTATTTTAATTTTCCCCTGCCCCTTCGCCACTTCAATCGCTAAGTCGCGCAAAAAAATCCACGTCGTGAGACTTCACGCTGAATCGCCAAGTCCCTACATGAATTTACGCCAAAACACCAAGTTTCTTCACCTAAAACGTCATCAATTCCCACGTCCTACGCTATAAAAAATGTCAAGATAGCTACTGTAAGCGTTTACTTTAAAGCTATCGCTGATCTTATTAGGATAGAGATAATCAAAGCTATAGATATTACTAGATATCACAATAGTTAGCAAGCGTAAGAGACCATGTTTGCGGAGTATATGATAGAGTTTCACGCTTCAGAAAGCACTCTTTCAAAATTCATAATGGCGTAACACTCACCAGGAGGGCCGTTGGCACAGTGCATGATAAAGTGCCTTGCTCTGGTTGAGAGATTATAAGCTCTCCACTGAGGACTGCACTCTCTGGGTGTCTCTTCTCCCCCTTACATCCAATTACTTACCTTACTACTTGAAATACGCCCATAACAAAATAAAATGCCTTTCGGAGTAATTATAAAAGTCGACAAACAACTGTATAAACCTTACAAACCTATACTTAAAAATTACAACACATACCGTGACCTCCTATCACACCAGTTTCTCACTAGATAGACGTAACCTTACAAAGCTTACCAACTTTACCAAATTATAAAAAGGGGGCGAAAATGAAAAAAATTAGCCTTATACTATATTTAATAACAAAATCCATACAATATTTAATACCTATAAAAATCGGGATATTAAGCCCTCCTAGATTTGTATAATCCTATGAGATATACAAATTTATAAAGCCTAAGAATAAAACATGTACCATTGAATGTGAATAAATACATTTACAAAGTGTTATAACCACCTAAATTATATTTTCATATATAAGTAAACTACGAACTATACGATGAAGACTGGACAGAAACTATAAAAAGTTTTATTGGATATTATCATAATAACATGAAAGAAGTACAATGAAAAGTACTAATTACCCTATCAGAATAATTTAAAAAGTGTTAAACGATACTTGAACCGTTTTATGAAGGTGGTACATTGTTTATTTGAAGAGTTGCGATGGTATAATATTGTAATAGAAGTTAAATGCAGTATAGTCAAGTCCAATAAACTTTTAGTTTAGTTGATTGTACTAACTGAAAACTTGCTGCAGTTTGTGGGACTGAATGCAAGTGCAGTTCAGTAGGAGCCTACTTTAAAGTGAGGCATGAGCAAAAGCATTTGGCCATATAAATCGATGTGTAAATCGGCTAGCAGTCTGCCAAACTTAGATATTTCAACGAAACACTCAATCTTAATGCAGCACTAGTTTCTTCGACCACAGTAGTTTTAATTAACTACGTTTCAACGATAAAGACCTACCAACACTAATCAATACTTATTGGTTGAAGTACAGATAAGCTAGGTAGAGGAAGAAAAACTATTTTCTGGTTACGCTCTACGTTAAATGATGCCCAAGGATAGACTAAAGAATCTTATAAAGGGATCCCTTTTGCTACGTCTACTGTTTACATGTAGCAAAGAGGAAAAAGTTTTAAATAGGTCTGTTGTTCATATATACTTTAAGAATAGAAACGGTATTACTATTACCAAAAATACCAAAAAACCTTTATTTGACTAGTCTTGAAGAAAAGAAGTTAAAATTGATTGCCTGAAAGTCTCAAAGTAGTTAAGTTAGCAAACGGCTTAGTCAATAATATTTCAGGTATTACTACTACAATTCGCAAAAACGACTAAGTCTTACAACATTCACCTATATCAACTGTAACAGTAAACTTATAACCTACAACCTCACACCCCTCTGTTTCCCGATACTATTTAATATTCGTCACGATAGCTTCAAAATACGCTGGAATTGACACCGTTATGGACGCCGAACGAAAAAAGGTAATCAAAAAACTCGGCGTCACTTTTGAAAAACTCTATGACGTAAACCTTAGATTTATTAAATCCAACGAAACTTTTTTAATCTATAATCCCACCATTATAATTGGCTTCTACATTCTCGATTCAGACACTACTAAAACTATTCGAGGCACAAAAACGTACGATGACTTTTAAGATACTTTGGAAAATGGAATTTGGATATGTGGAAGATGGCAAACGAAAACGACAAGATTAGGTTGAAGGCTAAGCTTGGAAACTGAAGCCTTGACCTCCTTATAAGGAATGAAAAAGAGGGTAGTCTGGTATATATAATTTACAAATGCGTTATGGATCAAGACTTTTAATTGATTTTTGAAGGTAAAGACAAAGGTATTGCTGGCAACTGAATTTCTTAACGCCCTTACACGTTTTCGCTAGGCCCTACCCAAACCCAAATGAGTTTCACAAACCCTTTGATGTAAAATTAAGGGTTTAATTCCGCTGGCCATAAAGAGTTAATTGATCTACAAGTTGCAAGCCACTACGTCTATCAGTCAATCAAGCAAGAACCTTGATGTACCCCTTAATATCAAAAGGAATATTACCAAGGTCTGCACAGTGGAAACCGATTAACCTATTTCTCCTAAGCTCTTTGAAATATCAGGTTTTAGTCAATGAATTAAGGAAGAAGTGGCTTTATATTCTGGCTTATTGTAGGTATAACCATTGTCTTTTTCTCTTTCAAGTCAGATAAAAGCAACTATTTGGACTACTAATGGCACCTTTCACAATACCAGTTGTGGAATTCAGAGGGTCTCTATAACTAGTATATAACCCATGCTATTCAATACGTCCTTATGGTGGATACGAATTATATGATAATCAAAACAATCGACAAGATCTAAGTAGGAAAGTATGAATATAACGATAGGAACTATAACCTCCTCTGTTGGAGTAGTACTATATGTAGTGCAGTTGGTCAACCTTATTTGCAGTAAAGTTGACTATACTGCAAGTTGAGTGTATTGTTTGTGCAGACTTACTGCATTGGATATAAGTCGAGTGCAGTATACTACACTGCACACTATAGCACGGGCTAAGCAGTTGGCCCTACAAATTACAGTGCAGACCGGCTAGCGTTCTGCCAAACCTAGAACAATACATTCATCACTTGACCAATATAATATTACTATTACTTCGACCACGATTCGAATCGACAACGTTATAACAATTTAAGGTTCTACCAACACTGATCACTGCTAATTAAGTTAAGTACAGATTAGCTAAGTAAAATAAGAAAATATTTTCTAGTTACGTTTAACGGTTACAGCAGCTAAAGTAAAGGAAAGATTCCCACGAAAAGCATTGATTAGTATTACGTTAATCTACAACGGCAGGAAAATAAAGAAAACTTTTGGGTTATATTAGTCTTACAACGGCAATCTAGAAGTTAGCGACGGTATCTCTATTGAAAACACCAAGAAATCTTTATCATATGTTTCTTAGATACGTTAAGATTAACTATTATAAGTCTCAAAGTTCGGAAAATTGTCAAACGGCTAAGTGAATACTACTACGAGTACTACTATTACAAAAACAATGAAGTCCAACGGCTAAAAACCATAATGAACAACCTTTAACCTTATTCTTTATACCAAACTTTTATATTTACTTCACACTTTTCACTTCCCATACGTCAACTCCATTATCAAAGTTCTCTGCTTTAAGCGAAAATATCAAGAATCGCCAAGTCGCTCCAGTAAAACCACGCTACACGATCTAACGCCAAGTCACCAAGTTCTTACGCGACTTCACGCCAAAACACCAAGTCACTAGGCTCAAAAATCATCGAATCCTTCGCTTTACACGCCTACTAAATCGTAAATAAGCCAAAATCTAAAGATATCTACCGCTAAAGTTCACTTGAAAGTTATTACGGATCCCGTGACAAGAAAAAACAATTAAAACATTCGGAGTTTCGTTTACCAAATATTAAAATTATAACCTTTAAGGAGAAGACATTAAAAGAAACTCAACTAAAGAATACCAGATTAATTTTTTCGGTTACTATATCGTTAAGTACAGTAATATTAATAATCATAACTATGTCTTCAATAACTTCCGTAACCTCTTTAACAACTGGACCATTGACATGTGGATTTTAATCCAAAAAGTGATCAAGCTAAGGATTAAGGTAGAACATAAGCGGTAAGGAGTCTATTTATCATTACAGGGCAATAAAAAGTTGATATAAAAACTCTTCGACCTAATTCAACTTCAAGATTTCCCTTAAAACTCACACCCTAAAGAAAAGGGTGTTAAGAAATCTTACCGCTTTCACACGTGATCCTGGAGACCTTTTTTTCACCATTAGCTAATTTAAGCCTTTTTAAGCGCTGGCGATAAAAAACCTATTAACTTATTCGGCAGCCTAGCACCTTTACATGATAGCGCGGAATTCGCCCTTGGTAATCACAGAACGTATAAATCAAAGGATGCCAACGCGGCCAAAGATATTAATGTCGGCTCATTACACCAGTCAATTAAGTAAAATCGTTAGGGGTTCTAAAACCTTGCGGTACATATTCCCCCCTTAGTAATTTAATCGACAAGCCCCTTAAAAAACTTTTATAGCAGGCTTTACTATACGCGGAAAACTACTACAGTCCTATTACGGGACTTTGCCCCTAAGGTTAAACGACGGAAATTACCGTTAATAACGTATTTGGTAAACTTTAAGGCTTAAATTATTAGTAAACACCAATAAAAACTGGGATATTTATCGCAACTTACCCTTTAGATCTGGTAGGATAATTAATATCAACTATAAATTCTATAGAAACTGAACTAAAATTTGTAACGACATGAAAAAGTATAAAGAAAAGCTCTATAACCTCTTCGATACTAAAATAATACCCGCTGGAAACATTTATAAGTAAATAGAAATTCTCTATCCATATAAGGCACGTCGGATATTATTACCAAACCTTCCTCATCCAAATAACTAAGTTTCAATAGATTGATAATGACATAAAAAACCATTTCGAATACGATATTTACCTCACCCAATATCACACAAGCTGTACAATTGCTAGGTAAACTTCGATAATAATAAAATTAAAAAAGGGGGAAACACCAATTAATGTATTAAACTATATGTTGAACAAGTTGATGTTATATTAATAAGTACAAGGGACAGCCTACTTCAGCAAAGCTAAATTTTTTAAACAGGTACGAATAGCAGTTATGGGTGTTAGCGAGATCGAATACACCTTACAACGCTAAAATACTACCTTCGAAGACTTTTTTAGCTAGTTACGTTCATTGTTTACCGCTGTAATAACACTTATACTAAACTTGCTTAATATATACCCCCAAGCCGGCAACTTTCCTAATGTAAATAGAAAACATCTTATAGTGGTTAATTACGTCGAACGCAAATACGATTACAGGTTCCCCTAACGCTTAAGGTCCGACCTACCGGCTACAAATTGTAAATGACAGCTAAGTTAATGCTAATAAAGTAAATATTTGGGTGTACTTGTAAACCGAAAAGATTATCGTCATAATAATAGTAAAAGTTATTAAATTTATAGTTAGTCTGGTTATTAAGTTACTCGACATCCCCTGATCAAACGAAACAACATAAACTTAATGTAATATATCTAATACCCTATCAATTTTAAACAGGACTATATAAATAAAATCGTAAATTGCGAAGGCTAGAGACTAATTAACGGCGACAATACCCTTACGCCAATTAAGTGACATAAATATACTACTCCTAATTCCACCTAATAATTAGCTAACCATATCTTTTCATAACGTTTAGGTGGTGAAAATCTTCAACTTTACCCTAAATAAACCCTTAACCCATCGTTTAAATTTGATTTTCTTGATTGTTACGTAAACTATACGTTTTAAAGTATTATTCCAAATATAAGAAGAATAAGCTACTTAATAAAGTACTACTAGCAATATGTAACACTAAGAAATATAAATATTAAAACCACTGAAAATAATGGTTACGATATTAATAAGGCTAAAATGGGCGTCAACCAAGATGAATAACCATCGTTAATGGGGAAATCAGCAATTTAAGCCATTATAGAAGCAGTTACATTTCATATTCTTAAGAACTCTATCCCAATATTTTTGTTTAAAAATATAAAAACCCTTAGTATTAACATCGACGTGAACGTAAATGAATTAGTTAAAAAAGGCCAAAGGTTTCTCTTCATCGTTAAGTAGAGACACCTTTAGTTTCATCTTTAAGGCCCGGAAGTAGTAGTATTAAACCTAACGAATCCAGAAATACGTTTATTATACCAGTGTTTTAATCACCTAGCCATTAATAAGCTGTATAAAGTCCTAAAGTCCGCAAGACATAAAGTTGTGGACTACTTTTCTTTGAAATTCGTCGAAAGACTTTGTTATCATTATTAAATGTTTACTTAAGCCTGCCAGAGATTGAAGTTAATATTAAAAAACTATAGGGATTTCTATTATATGATTTTTATCAACGTGTTCAACATAAATAATGAACTTAATTCTTACGTCATTCACTCTATAACTTATTTTTAAGGAGTTCAATTTTTAAATTCCCTTTCGGTAATGAATATGTAGGAAACGTTAGGGCCATTCTAAATTAATACGTACCTAGTCTCACCTAACGTCGTTGCCTACAATACCAATATTGACTCTTCGGCGGTAAGGTTTAAAAAAATACCGAAATAATGGGTATCCAATATAAATAGATACCTGTTTAAACCCACTGAAGTATTAAAAAGGTTAAAAGGGTATACTTCTTACTTCTCCGAACGTATAATATCACTATGTTAAAACTTGGAAGCTTTACAGACTGGAAGGCACACTTACAGATAACGGTGAAAAGCCTAAACGACACTATGGGTTCTGATAGCCTAATATCAATGCTTCTAGAATTTAAAGCGTATTTTCGCCGGAAAATTGAATTTCCGCCCTCAATACGTACTTAAAAACGTGCTACGGCTCACGGCAAAGCTTTAAGGTAATTATGAAGGGAATCGGCACGCTGTTAGGTTAATAATGTCTTTAATATGAAAAACGGCCCCTTAATAATCGAGGTACTTATTTTACCATCATAAAGTAAAGTTTTATGTTGCTGGGGCCTGGTAAATTAAAAGACCTATATAGGATCTTAATTATCGTAAAATCCGAAGTGGTTATTAAAATTGATAACGGTTTTATATTTTTTCGAATTGTTATGATTAAGCCTTACATCAGGGAATTAATAATATGAATCTTCAAATTAAGATACCCAATTAATATAAGCCTCTTCTTCCCATTAATTCTAACCTAATGAAACGTCGATGACGGGGACAACCTCAGAAAAGGAAAAACTTTAAAAAGGAGGAATATACACCGGGTTATATTTATGATATTACTTGGTTAAATAGGAAAAAAAAAGGATAACGAATATTTGATATTGAAGCTTCTAGAATAAATAATTTTTAAAACCTTAAATAAACATTTTAAAAAAAGAGAAATTCGAGATTATCGGCTTAGTAACTTAAGAGTTAATATAATTCGTACTGAACACTGATTTCAATCATTAAGACCCAGACATTACGATATTCAAATTGAAAAAAATATCTACAAGGTTAAAGGTAATACCACGGGGCGGTCGTACAAATATTTACGTCAAATCACTTAAGAATACGTCAATAAAGGTAAAATGTGAATACTTATGCAGTCGCAACCGATTTGAAAGATTAGTAAGCATTTAGTAGTCATTTTGGCAAAAGGTGTGATTTCCAAAATTAAAGGAAAATTTACACTTAAAAGCAATAATATAACGTAAACCTATACATAGTTAGTAATTTTTTATAACGGATCGTATTATCAAATTTCCATAGAAATCATCTGTTATTTACTCTTCGGATACAGTAATTCAGTATATTGAACCACTATATGAATTATTTAAATCAGGCGTTAATTGGTTTTTTATTTATTAGTTACACTTTAAATTACAGTTAGCGATAAAGTCTTGAACATACGACCTATACTTGGATTTCAGCGTAATAGGTATGCAAACTAACGATACACTTTTCGTTAAAACGTTTAGCTTTATAATATTGGAGTAATACATAATGAAAGAAATTGAGTATTGTAATTTTAAGTAGGTAACGGCAGTAACGAAAGGTAATTGATTTGACTTTCATAAATCGTGAATTAATATACTTAATATTAATACCGTCCTTGATTCTTGCTAAAAAGGTCAGGACATTATTTTAGGTATAATTAACAAAACAGATAAAGTTAAGGCCTGATGGAACCTAAAATAATGTATTCGTAGAAGTTATATTATTACCTTATGCTAACCAAATGCCTTTTGCGACTTTTTCATCGCGGTATAATTAGAGAATCCATCAAATAAAAACTTTAACCGGCAAAATAAAAGTCTCAAGTAACCGATATGAAATCTCAACCGCAGGATTAATATAGTAGCAATCTACATATCAAAATTTGATTTAATAATATTTATGGATAGGTTATTTTTCAATAAAACCGATCTATATTTACTCATCGGCTTCCTAATAACCTTTGTCAACGAAAAGAGGCAGGAAAACTAATTTAATATTGTTAGTAACCTAATTAACTAAATTTCTGTCAAGTGTAAAAATATTATACAAAGCGTAATAGCTTCGCAGATTGACGACATAATGGTAGGCTTTAACGTAAATATAGTATTTTAAAAAACCATTAACTTTATTATTGGGTAATGAAATATTTCTCATATTCCGTTAATAATATATACCAACTTAAGGAGCCTATTTGAAAACCTTTCGAAACTCGGAACTACTAGTGAAAAACACTTCATAATCGACGTAATAACACTCCTTAAAACATGCGAAAGAAAGAAAATTTAGGAATTCGGATGGATTCACGGCAAAGATAACCCTACTAATACTTTAACGAAATCAATACCGAATAAGGCTCTGGAAAATTTTATAGATAGTATTCGGCTAACTATACGTATTGAAAGCTACATTAACAGGCCGCCTGACAAATCTAAGTTACGTAACGGCGACCAGAGTTATATTAGCAAATTGAAAGATTGCAAGGAATATGATAGCTTTAATAGCGACTTATTTGATTGATATGGCTGAAAGTAGAGTTTTACGGAGGCCTATAGCGAAACAACGTTTTGTAAACTTTAATGAACTCGGACCTCGAATCAATGGAGTAATTAAGGTTAAACGGAGTTAATATGCTTTTAATGAAGTGCAATCCAGTATGGAAGTTAATTAGAATTAACAGTGGGCTGGCAAGCTGACGAAGTCGATATTTAACGCTAACCGGGAAAATTTTGTCAACCACACTAGCTTATACACACAATTAACAAGCCGACAGTATTGGAATACTACTACATGCAGTACAATGGGTCAACCTTACTTACGTTAAAGTCAACTGTACTAAAAGTTAACTGTATTATTTGTGCGGACTTACCACATTGGGTATAACTCGAGTGCAGTACACTACACTTCACACTAGTGCATGGGCCAAGCAGTTGGCCCTAAAAATTACAGTGCAGACTAGCTAGCGGTCTTCCAAACCTAGAACAATACATCTACCACTTTACCAATGCAATACTACTATTACTTCGACTACAATTCGAGTCGACAACGTTATAACGATTTAAGGCACTATCAATATCCTCGATATTGGCCTACGCCCGGATTTTGACATATGCCACCAGATAAGGGTTAAATTACCAAGCTTTTCATTATTGTGTTTAAGTGTACTTACCAGACAAACCGAGGATTGTTACCTTTGGTAACTAACGATTTTTTTTTCCTTTCGCGAAATTTTCAATGGTTAAAAGGGTTACTCTAAGTATTATATTAATTTAACAAAGTATTACATCGATTGGAATATAATTCAAGAGCCTTACATGTAAATCTACAAAGAAGAGACAAAAAGTATGATAAACCTTTTTGATTGGATGTTCTATAAACTGATTTTTGGTTAATGAATAAATGGAAACTTAACGGTTATCAAAATCACCTTATACCAGTAGGTTTAGAATGCTATCACAGATTTTAGGGATCTTAAATACTAATAAAAATGCCTTAATACCACTTTAAAATAGTTTTTAAAATAGTTTCGTTCTTCGTTGGTAACTGTAATGGCTCGAGGTTTAAGATCGACTGGTATCAACCCTTAATCTTCGGGATTTATTAACGATCAAGAAAACCATTCCATATATATTACATTGATTGTACTTACGGAAGGCTTAGTTGATATAGCTAATAGAACGCCTGGACCTACGAACGCGACCAAATCACGTACGGAGGAGGTTATTACTCATATTCAGGTTAGTTAGGTAAGTTTATTTTAAACGTTAAAAGATTTGAGATTTTTGGTTAGTAAGGTGATTGGTAAATATGTTTATTATGGCCGAGCGCAAAATATGCTCGGCAATATATAACATACACATTCCGTTTACAATTTCAAATCGTTAAACAGAGCTGGTATTTCAAAGAAATATACTGAATATTATAGTAGTACGGTTTGTAATAAAAAATTATTTGTAATACGTCATATTGCGAAGAGATACTGAAATTATTACGGAATTTAATTATACCGATGTTAGTAAAGTCAAATTCAGTTTTAACCTTAGACAAGATCTTTTTTTACTAGTATTAACAACTGTTACCATTATAGTTAGCTTTGATATTTTATACATTTTCAAATCTCCTACCCATTACCATTTTTATTTGAAAAAGCTTCAAAACCTCGGTACTATCGTTCACATTTCAAATTATAAACAGGTTTAAGTTAAGGGTAGTAAAAGGATTCTCCTTAGGTTCAAGTAGAGGCACCTGTAGTTTTATCTTTAAAGGCCAATATTAATAAAACTAAACCTGACGAAGACAGAACTCCATTAACTATATCATAGGTTAAATCATTCAACGACTAATACGCAGTACAAGGTTTTGAAGGCGGTTGGTTACGAAAATATAGAATTGTTAGCGTAAGACTGAATTAAATAATTTTGAATTACTTCCAAACATACTTCCAAACCCTATTAAGCTTTTATTGACGTTAAAAAAAGATTAAGACTTTAATTTTAATGTGTTCATGGATTTATCTTCCCTAGAAGGTAGGCCAGTACTTGAAAATATGGATTCCGCTACGATTTTTGACGGTATTAAGATTCTTAAATCTATTGCAGCGATAAAATTATGGGAGGTAATACGTACGTTTTGGATGAATGCGTACCTGAAATTACTATACTTACTTATTTACGATGCTGGTACCAACGTCACTACCATGAAATTCTAGATTAATATTGAGTCGATAGGGATTTAGCGTAAATAGGTTTTCATTAAGATATACTAGTGAATAGGTTAGGTTAAAAGGGTTTACGATTTTGTTACAAAGGGTTTACAATATCCTTCCACTCAAGATTCAAAGTGTCACAAGTTAAGAAATTCGGTTTTAATAGTGGAAAAGATTTTTTAACAATCATGTCACGTCTAACGACTTAATATCACCTTTACTAGTATTTGAGTCTTACTTAAATATGATAATTACGTTTATATTTTTGTTGTATATCTAAAAACGGTATATAATATATAATAAAACCCTAAAAGAAATCAGAAAACAACTGGAACCCCGCCAGATTAACGAGGTTTTCAGTATTAATCACGGATAGTTAATAATAGATATGCTATTCTTACTCATTTAAAGTAAAGTCTCTAGGTGACGAAAGTAAAGTAAATGGACTAGGCTGTATAAGATTTTTAATATTAATAACCTGAATATAGTAGTTAAAATTATTAACGGCTTCTTTATTGTTTGAAGTATAAATGTTATATTGTATAAAAGTCCCCTTATTGGAATAACAGTCAAATGTAGTACAGTCAAGTAAACTTTACTTGCAGTAAAGTTGATTATACGTACTGAAAATTGACTGAAGTTTGTGGAACTACACTGCAAGTGCAGTGCAGTAGGTGCCCACTTCAAAGTGGGACACAGGCCAAAGCGTTTGGCTATGCAAATTAGTGTGTAGACCGGCTAGCGATCTGCCAAACTTAGAACTTACACATCAATCAACAATATCAACGCAACACCAGTTACTTCGACAACAGTGATTCTAATCGACTACGATGCACCGATAAAGGCCTACCAACACCCATCAGTGCTTATTAGGTTAAGCAAAGATTGGCTAAGTAAAAGAAAAGACTACTTTCCGGTTGTTACGTTTTATGTTAACGTTAGGGTAGATGAAAGATCTATGCGAAGAATCTCTATTAGCACTCCATCAGTCCACAATGACCGGAAAATAAAAAAGACTTTTAGGTTACGTTAGTCTACAACGGCAAGCTGAAAGTAAACGACGGTATCGTTACTCAAAATACAAAAACATTTTTTTCAATCCTTCTTAAAGACGTTAAAATTAACTATTTGAAATCTTAAAGTTTAGCAAGTTGGGAAACGGCTGAGTAAGAACTATTACGGCTGCTACTGCCACAAGAAAAACGATTAAGTCCCTACGCTAAAACAAAAACCCTCGACTTCTACCACTATAAACGACCTCTGAATTCACCCTCTTCACCGAACCTTTGCCCTACTTCACTCTTTTTCATTCCCTATACCTTCCCAACCGTCAAGTTCTCTACTTTAAGCGAAAATAACAAGAATCGTTAAGTCGCGCCCAAAAAGCCACGTCGCGCGATCCTACGTCAAGTCATCAAGTTCCTACGCTAAAGATCACCAAGTCCTTCGCCTTACACACCAACCAAATCCTACATAGGCCAAAACCTTGAGATGTTTACCGTAAGTGCACATTTTAAATAAATTACCAATTCCATTTGAAAAGAAGCAATCGGGGAAATGGGAACTATTCTTACTAAGTTTTAGGACGAAGACTTTTGGGCGCAGGATGTCGACGAAGAATCGACGAGAAAATACCTTACAAACTTCGCCAGCTACTACGTTGTTAAGCACTCTAATTTTAATGACCCTAAGTACACCTTTGTTAATTTTTGTAATCTTTTTAATAACTATATCATTAATATGTGAATTTAGGTTCAAAACGAAGTTAAAATAAAGGTAAAGGCAAAATTAAAGAGTTAAGAGATTTATTTACCGGCTTAAAGCAATGTAAAACTGTAATAAGAACTTTTAGCTTTAGCCTAACGTTAGGAATACTCTTAAGATCCACGGCTTAAAAGAAAGGGCGTTAAGGAATTTCACCGCCCCTATACACGATCCAAAGGACCTTTTCTTCACTTTTCACTTAGCTAGGCATATTAACATGCTAAAGATGAGGATTACGTTAACATATCCGATAGTCCAGTACCTTCACGTAACAGCGCGGAGTATACCCTAAGCGGCGGTCACACATGTGAGACAAGTGCTGATAATACGGCCAGAGACATTGACATTAACGTTATTTATTCATCAATTGATCAGGAACCCGACATAACCCCTTAACACCAAGAGTATCATCGCCAAATCCCCCAAAATTTAAACTGCTAGACTTACTTCCCCAAAAACTTTTAACACGTTTAGTTCCAGCAGCCAAATTAAGGAAGAACCGGCTTTACACGTAAACCTATTGTGGGAAATACTACTGTTCTTTTCCCTCCAAACTCAGCCAAAGGTAATTATCCAGCCCATTAATACCAAAAACAACCTTATCCTTCTCCCCAGTTAAGGGATATAAAATGTCCCTACGACCAGTATATTACTCTCTTTCCACAACGCGTTTTGATAGTAAATACGGATTATACAGCAATTACCACGTCCTTTAATGTGAGGAAAGAAAAAGAGAAGTATAACGATAAGCCGCACAGCCTCCTCGACATCAAATTGTTACTATTTCTCAATATCTGCCATCAAATAAGAGTTAAGTTACCAGGTATTCACTCGCTGTTTCCAAGTATCCTTACCGGCCAAACCGAGGACTACTACCTATGGTACCTGACGAATTACTCTTTTTTCCGCGAAATCTACGATAGAATAAAGGGTTACTTCAAAACCGATATTAATCTTACCCAATACAACATAAAATGTAATATTATTAAATAATCTTATATAATAGATTATAAGAACGAGTTGAAAAGCAAGATAATTAACTGGCTAATACTTTATCAATAAGTAATAGGAAATATGAGAGCCAGCGAAGACACCCTATGCTAACAGGTCCGGCAAGTAATTATAGGCTATAAAGAATTCAAATACGCTTTGTAACGCCTTAATGCCACCTGTGAAGGATTTTTTAACCAATTTTGTTCCTCGTTAACGACCGTAACAACTCGAATTTCCGGCTCGACTAGTATGTACTGTTAAGCTCCAGAATTTAGTAACGAAAAATAAAACCCGCCCAATTCGTAATACATTAATCAACGATACGGAAGGTCTGGTTAGTAAGGTAAATGAAAAGTACGGACCTCTACTTACAGAAAAGGGTATTCTTTTTCTTTTAGGTTTTCAAATCAACTAAGAAAGTTTAACTTAAACGCTAAGAGATATTGTATTTACGGCTAACAAGTCTGCTTGTTAACACGCCATTATGCTGCCGAACGTAATATGAATCAGGTGATATGAAATACGTAATACCCATTTGCTTCTAAATGAGAATATATAAAGCAATTTATACAGTTTAAAGGAAGTGAAGTTAAGGAGGAGGAAAATAAATCCAAGGCTATTGGATAGAACGAAAATACCGGTATTAACACCGATACTCGCTCGGAAGTAACGCAATAACTAACCGATACTCCTTTTTATACCGCTTTACAGGTAAAGACCCCTATTGCCGCTACGAAGATAAAAACCTTAGCCTTATATATCTATTTTGCATATAAAACCGTTATGCGAAGCAAGTCTTTTAGGGGATTACACCGGATACGGGGGCGGTACAGTACTGAACGGGAGGCTATTCGTAGTATATCGCGTTACGAAGGTATACTAACACCGCTACAAAACTCAATCACATGGATATTGACAAGGCTAAAGTTGACTTAAGCCTAGGAAAAAAGACATTTTTACTGGGATCGAAGACGGTCAAAACCGTTATTAGCCATATTATTTTCTACGTTCTAGATCTCCTTACACTTTTCCTCCTTAACATGAAAGACAAGAAGACCTACGGTTTTACCGTTAAAGTTTAAACTAATAAGTTAATATAAATGAAGGCTGGTAAGAGGTTTCCACTTAACCTTAAGTAAGTCAATGTTAAGTTTTGTCTTCAAAGGTTAAAGGCGGTGGTATTAAATTTAACAAATGTTAAACTTCGTTAATTATATCGTAAGTTTAATAACCCGGTAATCAATAGGCTTTAAAAGGTTTTAAAGGCAATTAGCTATAAAGATGTGTATCTATTAGTATTAAAGGTAGATAAACGCTTTTGCAACCACTACTAAATACACTTCTAACCACTTTAAGGTTTAAGTTTACCTTAAAGAAAAATTACAACTTTAAATTAAAAGTTTTCTTCAATGTATTTTATTGAGACGCCAAGTTCATACTATACGTCATAAAGTGTGCTACGGCTTTTTAAGGCGTTACGTTCTTGAAAACCATTATAGCAAAGGAAACATAGGAGACACTACGTACTTTATAAATTGACACGTACCTTAGCCTACTAAACCTGCTAATTTATGATATTCACAACAACTTTATTACGATAGAGTTTCAAGCTAATGTAAAATTAATCGGATTTTAGTATAAATAAGTCCCCGTTAACACTTATTAGTGTATTAGTAAAGTCAAAGGGGTATACGCCCTTTTATCAAGGGCGTATGACATCTTTATACTGGAAAGCGGAAGTTTAATACGCTAAAAGGCACGGTTTTAAATACTGCTAAAAGGTTTAAATAATACTATTAGCTCTAACGAACTTATACAAACTTTACTGGTATTTAGGTTTTAACCGCGTATTACATCTAAGTCGCCACTCCCGTTAAGCATATAAGAATATGTTGCAGCACATAGCAAAGCCCTAAAGGAATAAAAAAAGGAATTGGCACACCACCAAGTTAATAATACCCTTAATACCAGAAACATACCTTGAATATTAAACTTGCCTTTAATTCCCCTTCAAAATAAAGTCCTTATGTACCTCGAACCATGTAAATGAGATAAGTCGTATAAAATATTAAGTATTACTATTTTAAACGAAGTGGTTAAAACTGTTTAAGGTTTTGTGACTTTCTGAGGTATATAAGTTAAACTGTACCGAAATCTACTCAGGCACCCCAAGTTTAATGAAGATCCTAACGTCTATAACCTCTAAGTCGAACAAATTAGTTGACAAAACACTCTTAAGACGATTATTAACAAGTTAATAAAACGTCGACATCGTGAACAACCACCTGAAAAGAAGATATACACTAAAGAGAAGGATGTAGATAGGGACTATAGGCCTAACAGGAATACATAAAGGCGGAGGTTTCTCAAAAGAATAAATCAAACGGAAAACTTGCCCATGAACTACGTGCTGAAGGCATTAATAACATATTAGATAAGCACTTTAAAAATTATTCAAATAGAAATTAACGACCTTTTATTACGGGGGGTTATACAGTTTATGAAGTTAAAGCAATTTAAGAGCCAAAACTTTATTATTTTTAAGTCAAAGATAATTTAAAAGGTTAAGAGTAAAACCATATATCGGCCGTACGAAAAGTCATGGTTGATTACTTACAAATATGGTAATATAGATAAGAACTCAATCATCACTTAATAGCCTATAATCGAAAATATCAGACAGCGATTAATCAACGTTAATACTACAAATATGACTGATATCGTAAAAGATTAATTTACATTTAATGGCCGGAAAATCACGTGAATTCACACATAATCTGCTATCAATTTTTAGCGGAACGTATTGTTAAAACTAACAAAAAAACAAAGGGATAAGTTTCTGGCCGAAACGTTGATACGCTATATTAAGCTTTTATACGGATTAGCTAATGAAAGCGTTTATGGGTTTCTAACATATTAAAACCAATTTAAAAACAAACTAGGTATAAAAACTTGAACATTTAACACATACCTATGAATTCAAAGTGTAAAGATTTTATTATTGCAGGCTTATAAGTTAACAATACATTTTTTCTAGACTATACGGGTTTCGTAATGGAGGAATAACGTGCTATTGAAAGGTCAGGCCTTCAAAAGTGTAAGCCAATTAAAATGTTGGCTAAAGATATATAACTTAACTTTAATAAGTCGTTACTCAGTATTTATAGTGTTAAGGCTATAAGCGATACTTATATTAATCTGCGTTCAAAGGGATAGGCCACAAGGCTAACGATTATCGAAAAAGCTTACGAAATGAAGTCATAACGATACATCAAACAAAGGGCACGTACGGCATAAATTTCCACATTATGCTGACCAGAGGCATCCTAAACCACGTACATTACAACACAGATATAGGACCCGTAATATAAAGACTTCAACAAGTTCAACAAGCGGACTTAATGGTAAATGTATTACGTAAAAAATGAATTAAAATGGTCTTCATAAATTTAATGAAGGCGCAAATAATAATCTTTGCAAACGGGTCATTTGTCAATAATACTAACCTTATATCGTAAATGGGCTTTCCAATAATACTCGTCAATAAGGAAAGGTCGAAAGGGCGATTCACGATTACCGGAAACCTTATACACTAGACATTTGTTAAGTAAAACCGCGTAATACGAAGTATACTGGTTTCGGATGTTTACGATATAATAGCAGATTTTGATATCGGTATGGTAACCAACAGCACATTAAGAATTGTTACCCAACAATTAGGTTTACCACCAATAACTGTGGTTGTATATAACGATTCCCGAAAGCCTTGACAAATACTTATTAAAACTAGGTACGATCAATGAAAACGCCTAATATTAAATGAAATAACGTTAAACAAGGCATATAAAGTCCGAGAAATCGATTAATTCCAGTAAATCAACGGAAAAGAAAATCCTACCGATGCTATAACTAAGGCCACACTCAATAACGCCCTGAAAAGGTTTGTAAACAGCAATTTGCTGACCACACAAATCGAGGGATACGTGGACCGTCCGGAACGTAACGTAGAGGAACAGGGTTGCCCCGGCAAGCTAAAAGACCAACATGGCAATAGTGGCAAGGGCAGTAACTTAAACTACTGGCAAAAAGTACGCAAGTGATAGCGTACTTGATTTGCGTAAGTCTATAGCGAAAGATTTGTATACGGGAATTGAGGAATGGAGGTCTCGAAAGGGCGGAGCAAAAAGGGACACAAGGGGCCGTAATTAATTTTATTTCAGTATAGATTAATGGGAATTGATTGGGGTCTGTCTTGTGGATTAAAAAGGGATTTGAGAGGTTGTCACCAATTGATAGCAAGCTATGCTAGCATACAGGCACAAAATAAAAAGCCGCCAGTATTGGAATAGCAGTCAAATGCAGTACAGTCAAGCCAACTTTACTTGCAGTAAAGTTGATTGTACGTATTGCAAATTGACTGCAGTTTGTGTGACTGCACTGCAAGTGAAGTACAGTAGGTGTTCACTTCAAAGTGAGGCACAGGCCAAAGCGTTTGGCCATACAAATTAGTTTGCAAACCCGCTAGAGGTCTGCCAAACTTAGAACTTACATATCAATCAACAATATCAATGCAACACTAGTTACTTTGACCACAATGATTCGAATCAACTACATTGAAAGGATAAAGCCCTTCCAACACCCCTGCAGTTTAATAGAAGTCATAACATGGATAAACTGTAAACCAAATGAATTACCTAATATAATATTCACAAAAGAATTATTAACAAGTTAATAGAACGTCGACGTCGTGGAAAATAACTTGAAACGAGGATATATATTGAAGAGGAGGATGGCGATGGGAATTATAGGCCTGAGAGGGTATATATAACGGCGTGAAATTTTTCGAAGGAAACGTCCAACGGATCACTTACCCTTAAGTTAAGTATTAAAAGTATTATTAATATAACTGCTAATCCCTTTAATAAAAATGATTAAGTGGAAATTAACTGCTTTTTTTTTATTCAAAGAGTTATTTAATTTGGTCCGTCAACGCAATTTAGGGGGTACAACATTCTACTTTTCAATTTGAAAACAATTTATAAAGTTAACGGTAGAACTATGGACCGGTTACACGCAAAGTTAGCTAATCGTCCAAGGATACATTAATAATGTTGTATGTTGGATCTCTTATTCATCGCCTATAATCCAAAAGATTAGGTAATTTTCAATTGTCGCAATTACTACTAATTCAACAGCTAGCGTAAGTAATTTGTTTACACTTAATAATCAGGACATAGGGTAAAATTATATGTATTCAAGTACATATTTTCAATGGATTATACTGTTAAAACTTCTGAAAAGACTAATGGATAAATTGCTTCCCAGTACGATAATATGTTATATTAAACCTTTTTATAAATTAGCTCAAATACTCGATGTTTGGCCTTGAAGCTATTAAACGTACTTTTAAACTAGGCTAAGTATAAGGACTTCAATATGTAACTCTTATTTGTTCATTACAAAGCATGAAGATTTCAGTACTATAGGTATACAAGTTTATAATACCATTTTCTTCGGAAAACCTAGGTTGGTGGCGACGAAATAACGTGTTATTGAAATGTCAGGCTTCGAAGAGTGTATGTTAATTCAGACGTTAGCTAAAGAAATATAAATTAACTTTAATAGATTTTTAATCTGTATCTATAGTATTAAGTTTGATAACTGCACTTATATTAGTCTTTGTTAAGAAGGGTAAGTCACAAACTTTACGACTTTCGGTCAAGCCAATAAAGCATGAATATAGGGATACCTAGAGTAAAGAGCTTATTTAGCTTATATCGTTACGCTGTATTTACTGATAATATTATATAACCTTTCTATCGTAATACCAGTATAAGATTTACAAAACGAATATTTTAACAGGTTAAATAAAAAGATTTATTCGCAAATGCATTATTTAAAAAGAGGAACTCATATGGTTCCAGTAAATTTAACGAAAGTGAATTATTAATTTTAACGAACTTCTTATTAACTCAAAATACAAACCTTATAACGTAAATCAGATCCTTTATAATGTTCGTTAACGTGAAGAATTTGAAAAGAAAATGTAAAAATATAGGACACATCGTATAATACAAAATGTATTACTATTGGAGACATATAGTATAATAGCAGACTTTAATATAAGTAGCGTAATGAAAGACACATCAAGGACTATTAATGAATATTAAGTATTGCATCCAATACCTATAATAATATATATAAACTTTCAAAACCTATACAAGTGCTTATTAAAACCGATCATAACTCATAAAAAACGCTTAATAATAGATATAATAATTTAAAAGGGATCATATAAAGCCAGAGAAACCAATAAGTTTCGGTCGATTAATAGCAAAGATAACCCCGTTAAAGTTATAACCGAAGCTACACCTAATAGCGCTTTGGAATAATAGGTAGATAGAAATATGTTAACTGTGCGAATCGAGGGTTCCATGAAACTCCCGACCCGTAATCTGTAGGAATAGGGTTACACTGCCAAAATTGAGGATTTCCAGAGTAATGATATTAATAGTGACAGAGGTAAAGATGATGATAGCAGTAGATTAAACTACTGGTAAAAGGTACGAAAGTGGTGAAATACGTAATACGTATAGGTTTGTGGCGAAAAAACTGCGCAAGGGAGTTGAGGAACAAAGAGCATGGAAGGGTGGAACAAAAGAGCCGTGAAGGGCCGTAATGAATATTAATTTCAGCGCAAATTGATTAGAATTAACAGGGGTTTGCCGTGCTACTGGCTTGTTGATTCGGAAGAGACTTTAGTGGTTACCACCAATGAGTGGCAAGCCAAGCTGACGTGAAAACACAAAACAAAAAGCCGCTAGTGTTGGAATAGTTTTTAAATGCAGTACAGTCAAGTCAATTAAACTGTCTGTTTAGTTGATTGTACTGACTGAAAATTGATGCAGTTTGTGAGACTGACTACAAGTACAGTACAGTAAGTCCCCACTTTAATGTTAGGCAAAGGCCAAAGTATTAAGCTATATGAATGAGTGTGCAGACTAGTTAGCGGTCTGCCAAACTTAGAACTTTCAACGTAACAACCAATTTCAATGCAGTACCAGTAACTTCAACCACTATGATTCGAATCGACTTCGTTGCAACGATAAAAGCCTATCAACATATAAGGTAGAAGTCAAGACTTTAATCTTATATTTTGTGAAACGAAAAAGAAAAAAAAAACCCTTTTTATACGAGCTTTTATACGTTACGTAAGACCTCGATACGCCGATAATCAAGACTTCAATCAGCGTTTGAAACCGGGAAAGCAAACTAAAATCCGTAAATTATAGAATTGGACCTTACCGAAATAATTTACCATATTTGAAATCAGCGATTTGAAGTGTATTTTAAAAATCTAGATTATAAAAACCTGAAATACGGATGTAAGGGCGATAGATACTATGAATGAAGCTATAGTGATCAAGGAAAAACGGATACTAACAAAGGCGCCACTATCACTGAAGATGAAGTTCCTTACATATATTAATGTAACTACTTCAAAATATGCGAGATTTCACCTCATTTCAAAATCGATACCTTATATTTTATAAGGTCAGTATTACTCGATTTAATATCTCGTATACGAACAAATTCTCGTTCAATGACAATTTTTGGTTAGTTACCCGTTGAAAAAATAGATAGAAAACAATTTTAGGAAGTATAACGCCGATGAAGAAGGTATTGAAAAGAAACTTATTATTTATCCGAGCGAATATACCTCTAAGGAACACTTAGACGACGATAAAAAATTATGTAGTAGCCTAGAATAAAACAAGGATTAACGGTTATTTATAAACTGATAAAATTTTAGATTGTTGAATAAAGCAAACCTAAATAGTAAAAACGTTATATTAAACGGTTTCAATACATCGTAATTTAAATTATAATAGGTATGGTTACCTGTGGTTAGGCATTATACCAAATACTAACGCGAAAGAAATCTCGACGGCCAAAAATAACAATTCGACATTCTCGAAACAAAGTTTCCTAAATTCTAACTCTAACGAATCAGAAAACACCGTAAAATTTCATTCGGTAAAAATGAAGCGTCGTTATTCGGCATAATATTAGTAAATATTGTTTCGAGCTAGTTAAATTTATATCATAGATTTTCACATATTACTTCATCTTTTTTTAGTCAATAAAACCTTGTTCGAAATTAAGGTAATGAATACAATATATTAACTCGTTCTTCTTTCGAATAACTCATATATATCGCTCCGTAAAAGTTTCAATACTTTTAGTTTTCACCTAACATGCATGAAATCGAAATCGGTTACTTAATAAAGCCAGAACTATATCTACTATACCGACGGCTTAGACACCCAGCTATAAAACATCTTTTACACCTCCTACATATAGCGGGCAACACGAATATTGGAAAAGAATTTTTAATAGTTATAAAAAGATTTTTCCTCGAGTAGCCCTATATTTATAATATCTAAGGTTATTGCAATTCCACTTTAAAAAGGATGTTTACTTTAATTAAGAGGTCATTATGAACATTATATACCTTGAAGAATAATCCCCCCTTGACGCATGCAACAGTACGACGTCGATTCAAGCTACGAAATTCATACAAAAAGTTTTCTCAACAAATGACTAAAATACTCGAATGAAATGTTAAACAAAGGCCTATCTAAGGCGTTCAAACTGAATCATTCACGATATAGGCACAGTTTTCAGCTCGACCTCATTGCAAACTCAAGTTGAGATGGCCGGAAGCGAGTATAGGCAAACACTATTAAAAGCGCTTTGGAGTATCGGTAAATACTAACGGTATTAAGAACCGGTTTAAAAGGAGTATACTATACTATTCAAAGAATTGAAGGGAATTAAAATAAAATATTGAATTAAATGAATGGACCGAAAGGTTGTTAATAACACTTTTGCTCTGAGTGAATAAATCATAACACTCCTTCTACTCGACTTTTACCTTTATGCTCAAATGGATTCCGTACAGTCACAAGCCAAGATTCAAAAACAATTACCATAACAAAAATAATGGCAGTTTTATTTCATCTAAAAGCTAAGAATAATATTTTCGAGATATTATACCAGAAGAATTAGCCTGCGTGAAACAAGGGTTATTGAGTTACCTTTATGGTTCGAATGTCGAGTTCAAAAAAAAAAAAAAAAAAAAAAGGGTGAATTGACCCTTACAGAATAAATAGCATGAAAGGATACTATATACTTCTAAATTTACTTAACAATACTGGTTAATGTAGTTAAACTATAATACGAGATTATAAAAAGGAAAACGTAAACAATAAAATACTCTAAATACGACCTCTAAATAATGATAACTATGCCACTTTTACAACAACCTAAACTATCCTTCTCCGGAATTTATACTCTTTATGTATACCCCTTTATAACTTCCGCTACTTTATTGAAACTAATAATGTTGATATTGTTATATATCACTATAGTTAGCATATGTAGGGACCTCTTTGAAAAGTACATAGCAGTATATCACACCACAGAATTCATTCCTGCAGAGTGTATAATAATATTTCACACTGAATAATGCACTCTTGCATGGTGCATAATAGTGCGCGCCCCAGAAGAGACGTTGACAAAGTGTATGGTAGAGTACCACGTTCCAGATACCTCTTCTAATTTTTATCTATCTTTAATACTACAAATTTTACGATTACTTTCTTAGCTACCTTTTACGTTAACGGTAACAGACATTAAACCTTACCTATACTAATTAGTAGCCGATTTAGTAGATTACAGAGGTCCTAGGATAGAAGAGACGAACCTAGTTGAAAATCTATATTGGAATGCTGTGGCGGTTCCAATTATCTGTGCTCCAATACTACGATTTACAAAACCATACGGGAGTATAGAAATACACGGGAGCTTCATCGAAACCTGAAGCGTAAAAAGAATGTAAAATCCTGAGTGACTCTAAAAGAACAACTTTAGTACAATACTATTAACTCGGTTGGTACCCTGTCTACTGAAAGCTCCGTTACACTATCCGTGAATTCGGTTGGTACTTTGGACATACCCAAGCACTTTTTAGAGAGCATCCTATCGCGTATCAGGCTACGTAAGCTAAAAACACCAAGTTTTGGACCTTTTCGTTGGGACATATCCGACCTAAACGTAGTATCCGAACTACTTAAATACACTTCGAAAGCGATCAAAAGCCTTACTATTAATCTACGCCAAAAAAACAGTTTTCGAAGCGTCTGCTAAGCAAATACTACACGACCATTGCACTTTCGAAACGCTTCGACCCATTTCGCGAGCGCTAGAAATAGTATTAAAAGCTTTTACCTCGCTACCACAAATTACCCTCACACACTATTTCAACTTTTGCTTTATATACCCCATCACTTCTTTTTCCCCGTTTATACTATCTTATTTTCTCTATATTACACCGTTTATTTAAATTTGTTACTTACGACTATTGATTTGAGTAGTTACTCACTCAATATAGTTCTTGTAAAGCGTTAATGACTAACTTTAGACGCCTGAATAGTTTGTAGTCGCGCTTTATTTTTATTTCATTTGTACTATCAAGCTTTAGAAGCGTTATTTTAAATGCTTTACTAAATTTCATTTGCTTTTTATTTGCGTATTATAAACGCCAGTCTTATTTCGAGACCCTTTTGAAGACTTAATCACAAGCGTATTCGAATTTTGGTTAATATACTACGAAAATATACAGAGCGCTCCGATTCATTTCGTACTTAGATTGTCTTAGCTCTATAATGAGAAACTATTTTTAAGTTAATGAATATATAGACTTTCATTTCCAGAATTTACCAATGTGAATACGTTTGGAAACTGGTTGATCTGGATTTATGTGATAATAAAATTAAAGAGTTAATAGAGAAACTTGACCCTTAGAGTGCAAATACATATGTTACAAACGTAATTTTTCAATATTGGGATTTTGAAATTGTCGGTTTGGATTCATTCGACGATTTGCAAGAGGATTTTGAGGATTAAATGTTTAAAATGTAGCGTAGAGTACACAATTCGATTTCCCAAGTATTACAAGAATAGTTACGAGAAGGATTGTTTAATACTCCAGATGGTGGGAATGGTTATATTATACAAGCCTTACTTGCAATGATTTAACTCACCAAAAAGTAATATTGGAAATATGAAGAGTTGTTGGAAGTAATTTTTGTGGAAGGATATTGGGTAGCGGAACGGGAAAGCATGATTATTAAGGATATGCGGAATGAATTTTATACATGGTTTTAAAAGGAAAAAGTTTGGAAGTATCGCCTGCAATTCGAGCTTAAAAGAAGAAAAGACCGGAATAGTAATTTTATACTTATCAAAAAGTGCTATAAGAGTTAATCGGTTTTCGAATTCCAAACGCGTCGCCCTTCACTCGGATTTAAAAAGAGGAAGGGCCGTAATGGCAACCTAGTACCTAACTTGGGGAGGAGGAAGAGTCATATGTATCTTCCTCTACTCGGGCTTCAAAAACGGAAGGACTGGGTATACTATTCCCTACTCGACTTTAAAACAAATAAGAGCTAATATCACTATTTGAAGCTCGAGTTTCAAATGAAAAAGTGCCGGGAAAGTAATCTGGTACGCGGGTTCAGAAAAAGAAAGGGTCAAAAGCTTCCTCTAAATCTCAGTTTTTTTGAAAAGGAAGGGATCAAGGCATTATCAAAACCTCGACCTTAAAAAGATAAGGGACTGGATAAAAGAAATGGTCAAATGTATCATTTCTCACGCAGCTTTAAGAGAAATAATAGCTAGATGTATTATTCTCCACTTGGTTTTAGGAAAAGAAAGGGCTATATATATCATCCGTAACTTAGCCTTAAGGAAAGAAAAACCCAGAAGTATCATTTTTCACTCGAGCTTAAGAAATAGAAGGCCGTAATAGAATTTAGGCACGCGGGTTTAAGAGAAGAAAGTGCTAGATATTTCATTTCATTAAGACAAGGATGACTACGGTCCATTCGGCTTTAAGAAAAGGAAGGGTTATATAAAGTATCCAACTCTTGACTTTAAGAAAAGATAAGGTTTTCAGGTACTTGGATTCGAAAGAAAGAATTGAATACCAAATAATGAATATATTCCCTTAATCTGTAAAACAACCCCCGTAATAGAATTATGACTACCCCAAAGGAGAAAAGCAATGCTTCCGATATGAAAATGACAGACGACTATCTGAACCTCAAACAGGAACGCTTATACCAAAGCTAGGCGCTCTGTTTTTCATATTAAAAACGCTCTTTCCAGGGAAAGTCGCTTTGGAAAGCTAATTAGGAGCGCTATTTTTAAAGTAGAGCGCTCGATATGTCGCATTAGAAGCGCTCTTACCAGAGAAGAGCGCTTTGGAAAGCATATCAAAAGCGCTTCTACCAACGTAAAACGCATTCAAAGTTTTCATTTTTACTACCATTTCCTTGAAAAACTCTACTAGGGAGGTCATATGATATAAGATGCAACATTTATTTTGATTTGGGGAATAAAGAAAAGAGAAAAGTTTTACTTGTACAGAAGACAATATACTATTATTACTACTAAACTACTGATTGCAAAACACTATCATTACTAAATGACTAATCGAAAGCTCCAACGAATACTACTGTTATTAATGGATTATAAATAAGAACCTTATCAAAAAAGAAAACATTGCCTGTATGAATATTATTATATATTACTATAATTAGCATATATAGCAACTACTTTGCTGAGTATATAGCAGTAAATTTCGCTGCAAAATACGATCCTGTAGATTGAATAATAACTTGTCATGCTATGGAATTTACTGTTTCAGAGTGCATAATAGCGTGCGCCCTAGAAGAGACGTTGACAGAGTGTATGGTAGAGTGCTACGCTCTAAGTGAGAGCTTATTAGCTTTCACCTGAGGCGTGCACTATCCGGATGCCTCTTCTCCCTTATATTTATCTTCAAAACTAACATTCTTACTATTACTATTCAACTACCTTTTTCGTTAACAGGAAAAGGCATGCAACTATACCGACAAATAAACTATATTAAATTTGTCAAAGCGACGCCAACGAAGGCGTTTATTTGGTTGAAAAAAAATCAAAGGCGCTTGAACAGATTTATTTTAAAGTTACTAACCACTTCAAATGAGAAGGTGAATGGTAAATTGAATAAAAAACTTCGTTGTAAGGGTAATATGACAGCACCAGGTAGCCCTTATAACGAGTCAATATATAGAGATAATTTGGTATTGTTTTAATAAGGCGTTTTTTGTTTTAACAAATCGAATTTAACAATTTATAGATTAGGCAAGATTTTGACCAATCTATCCATATACGAGGTAAAAACTAAAACAGGAAAACGGTATAAAAGGAGTCGCTTAAAAGTGAAGGTTTAGCATAAAATTGAAAAATAATAATATAAACTAATCGCCTACTCAATAACGAATGAACTACTGTTTGATCTTAGCATTTACTACCTTTTTACATACTCCTTATAAACTTCGTCTTAAAATCCAAAATATTACGTAAACTTATTCATAATTAAAAAACGCTTTCAGTAACGTATTCAAGTATATATACATAGAAATGCAGGAAACACTATTTATCCGGAATAATCCTACTTATCTTTAAACTACTTTACTGCCTCATTAAAACTGGTGTACATTAGTTTGATATTGAATGGAGAAATTATTGAGAGCACCTCGGAATGGATAACCTTACCTTCGACCTCTATTTACTAGTTTTAATATCGCGTTTGAAAGGCTTTCCGATTATGAAAATAAAAGCAAACGATACACTTATATTATAAAATACGTCTTTTTCAGCCGCGGAGGAAAGAAAGACTCTATAGGTCAACTTTAATACAAAGTTTAAAGTATACATAACGGAAGACCTCATATTTGAATTTAACGGTCTATTAATAACGCTTTAGAAAGATATCTTAGAGCTTGTATAAAAACAATAATTGGAAAAAATTATCCTTATAGATTTAATAAGCGCGAAGTGAAAGAACGAGTATAAATATCAGCGTGTATACAAAGTTAGAGTTATATTCATGAATTGAATTGAACGGTTAACAGATTACATTATAGAAAAATATCCTGGAGCTTGTATGAAATGAATAATTGGGTGAAGTTACCCTTATAAATCGAATTTGGGAAAGGTGAATTAACGAGTATAAATATTAGCGTATATGTGAAGTTGCGGTTATATTTATGAATTGACTTTAATGGTCTACCGATAACGATTTGGAAAACTTTCTTGGGGGTTGTATAAAAAAATTGGATAAAGTTTCCCTTAAAAATAGAATTAGCGCAAAGTGAATTAACGAGTATAAATATTAGCATCTAGGTGAAGTTTAGGTTACATTTATTATATAACAAGTCGTAGCGTTTGACCTTGCTGTCATTGCGTAATAATAATAAAACCCGTCGGATAATTTGTATAAGGCATTGAATAAACGCATTAAGTAATAGATCTAGAATCCGAAACGCGGCATTCGCTTTATGCCATTCGATAAACGTATAGCAAAGCTAATTGTTTTTACTAAGAAATCTTTTACAAATAACAAAGATCGAAGTTCGCATCAATGGTTTGTACTTATTATCAGTAGTAAAATATCGAACCACAAAGGGCTTGCCTTACGTAATAATGTTATTTATTAAAGATTAACCAAATAAAAACAGATTACACAAAGCGTTTTCATCTCCGAGATTTATAAAATAGTTGGAAATTTTGACTCTAGTATTAGTATAAGGATGACGGTCTGAATAATCGTTAAGAAATTTACTTTTAAACCCTTCCTATTCGTTGAGTACATCAATCTTTTCACTATTCATCAATGAAACAATTCATTCAGTATCATTAACTAAAACGAATTATATATTAAAACTTTATACGAATTGTATGAGCGCGGCGAAATTTGAAAAAAGAAATCAAAAAAAAAAAAAAAATCACTGGAGAATTCAACCCAACGGATATAATGATTAAGGGCGGCCTAAATAGGCTATTAAAAGCGCTTAGTTCATAAATGGTTTCTTTGTTACTTTTATTTGAAGGATTTCACAACTTAGCTTTAAATAGGATTACTATATTTTTCCCACATTGTGCTTTACGCTTGTCAATAGTAGCATCGTATTAAAAAGGACGTTTTACCGATTTACTAATATATTATCACTTTTTACATTTGTAATTTGACGTTTTACTAGTATATTATGAATTTTTACATTAACTATTTGTTGCCTACGTTTCAATATTTTCTCAATATATTTCTTTTTTTATATAGGTATCTGTTGTTAGGACTTTAGACGTTGCAAAGTTGTCGATTAGATTGGTCGAAATAATAGTAGTATTGCATTGATCAAGTGGTAGATATTTTGTTCAAGGTTTAGTAGACCGCTCGCTGGTCTGTACAGTAATTTGTATAGCCTATTTCTTGGCTTAGGCCCTAGTGTGAAGTGGGCGCAAACTATACTTGACTCGTAACAATACAGTAGGCACGCTAATATGACACTCAACTTGTACTCAGTTTAGTTAACTTTATTGTATGTAAAGTTTACTTACTGTACTATAATTACAATTATTACAACACAAGCGGTTTTTTTTGTTTTTACGCGTACGTTAGTGTAGTTGACTGATTTTTACCAGTACGCACTGAATAACGTCCTCGTTAAATGGCCGGACCCCTGTTAATTTTAATTAACATTTATATAGAATCGCACTTATTTACACTCTCATTGCCCTTCAATATCACTCGTTACCCCACGGCTTCGAGGCTAAACTCTATCGACTCCTATAAAAAGAATTTCTATCACAGGCTTATACAAACCTTGATTTTAACCGTATTAGTCAAATAAATAGTTATAGTTTATCCCCTGACAGTTTTCTATCACGTCCCTATATCTATAACTTCAATTACGTAATTTAGTCTTATCGGGCGGCCTATTAAAGTAGTCTTGATATGTTTAGTCAACCTAGTATTGTCCATATACCTCTTTAGGGATTTATTTGACGATAACTTCGTTATAAAATTAGCAACATTATCTTTACTGTTGATCTACCTGAACTCTTGAGTTTCTATCCCTTTGTATAATTTACAGAGTGCCATCACATAGAATATTAGGCGTTTTTGGCTAGTGGATCTGAATTTCGAAAGGCATTCGAATAGGCTTCTTGAATCGCTACAACTTACCACCAGAACAGGAGGAATTTAAGATTTTTGGTGATAACTATAATGGTTTCCTTTAGTAATATACCTATATTAAAACCTACTACTATACCGTAGACGTTAGAAGCTAACACACTTGGTATGATTCTTTTATGTTTAATAAACGTATAGGAACTCTGGTTATCGATAATGCGAAATTGATCCTTCCGCCTATCTCTATTGACTAGGGTTATTAAAAAGCCGATATTTAAAGGTTGGTCGGTATTATTCGTAAAAACCCTACTCATGAAAATCATTTACCTATCCCTTGACAGATCGATTGGAACAATATTAGTCCTTTGGTTCAGGTTTTTTATTCACTACCTAAACCTTTTATTTAGCCGATTAAAATCGTCGTTTTCTTAGGTTTTGTAATTATACCGATAAGAATGTGTCATGAAAGGCTTCCGATTGGCATAATATAGTAATTTAACTACCACTTTCATGTTGTTTCAAATACCATTAGGCGTCCACTGCGTTAATTTTGTTAATTGTGATTTAATTCGTGATTTGGACTTTGTAAAGGAATCTAAAACCGGTATTAATACCAAACATACGGATGAACGATTTGTTTATATTAATATAGCTGTCTTATGCCAAAATAGAAACCAACATACAATTTTAAAATTTAAATTCCATAATCGCCTGTTATTACGATGCCATGAAGCTAGCCGTTTCAACGAAAAGAGTATCGTCGGTTTATATACCTATTAGGCCTAAGTATTTCTTTTACGTTACAAGTAAATATGGGTTCTATATTGAAGTCTTTATAACTAAATGTAATAAAAAATAGGATTAATACGTTAGGAACCAGTGGACGCCTATTTTTGCCATTCCGTATAAAGGATTGATATATTGTATTACTGTTTCGAACTTATAGATAGGCCTTAATTTCTATTGTAATTTCAACTGACTGTATAATTTGTTATAAATCTATTACTAACTACGTGTAATCGTATATTGTATCTCTGCTATTAAGCATTAATTTACCTCTAGTTTTAGCTTATAAACTTATTACCGAAGCAACTTCCTCACGTTAGCTGATTTTCTAAATCGGTAATGATTACGTAAAGATTGAATCTTCACCTTTATTACTACATCTTTAAACAATTTAACGTGATGTTTCGTACGATCGCTCCGTGGTTCTACCTTTGACTTTGTAAATGATCCTCGACTTAAAAATCATACCTTTTAGATTTTAAAGGTAAAAATCGGCCTTCAGTACGAATTATATAACTTGTCGAGTTAACAAGCCGTTAATCTCAACCCTGTCAGTTTTTTTTCTTAAAATGTTTTACCGAAGGTCGGGATAATGCCTTATATTATGAGCTTTAATGAAAAATATTGATTACCCTCCTCTTTTTCACTTATCTAAATAGTATTATAGATACGACTCAGTGTGTATTCCTTCTTTTTAATATTTTTCTCTTTTGAGGGTTATCCGTCTCGACGATGTTCTATTAGGTTTTCAGTTATATATAGAGAAGGCTTATATAAACTTATTCACTTAGTTGAAGGATATTTATCATAAGTATCCTTAATAAAGGGCTTAACTTCAGTATACAAAACGTTATAAGACAGTTAGTTGTTTTAAAAACTACTATAAAGTTGGCGATATTTAAGATATTATAGAGGCTCTTCCATTAACCCGGATTCCGTTAAATGAGGATTTTACCTTGTAACGGTAAATTAAGTTCGTTGATTGTTATAAGGCCGTTCCTAATATTCAGGGTATCGTTAACCTGGAGGCGTACGGATTCCTTCCGCATTTCTTTTAGTACTTTGCTATAGGTTATAGCTCGCTTTTAAGTACTTGTTAATAAAAAATATTCACTTATCAGGCGTAGATACACTCCAAAGATCAATAGCGTTAGCAATTGGCTATTGAGGACGACAATATAGTTTAGGCTCTTTACCGCAAATTAAAGGAGTTTCTTTACGTTTGTAAAGTTTTTAATCTTTTATGTTAGGATATTATACGTTCGGAAAATTACTGAGTATACCCTTTTAACCTTCCTAATACTGTAATAGGCCCTTAAAGGCACCTTTTTACACTAAATAAATATTATGTTAACATCTTTCTGTAATTCCACAGCCATAAAGTTCGTGCTGGTATCGTGAACAACGATTTTAGGTGTGTCTAAGTACGTGTCAATTTGCAGTATCCACAGAGTTTTTTACGTATCTTTTGCATAAAGCAACTTTTAAACCTTAAACCCATAAAAAAGGTACCAGAGTTAACGATGTAGAAAATGGGCATATTATCCGAGTAAAACACATTAATAAAAACATTGGATTTGAAGTCTTGGTCGTCTTTAAATATAAATTTAAATTTTCGTTGAATTTAAGAATACATTGAATAATAGTTATGAAGATCATTAATGGGTTTTGGGGCAAAGTATTTCATATCCATTTATTCAACGGACTTCAAAACTTTATACACTTTATTAACGGTTAGGTAATTAAATCACCAGTAGAATTAACGTAACTCCGACTTAATTAAGTTGAACACTACTACTTCTAGGCCATAAAGGTAAAACTATAAGTTCACCTACTTAAAGGCGAGGGGAAACCATTAGCCGTTTTTGACAGGCTCGCCTAAATTAACGTTAACGTTAACGTCAAGGGTATTTATATTCTCTAATAAAGAAGAAAAGGGGTAGGTTACTTAAGGATATGAGACGAAATTGACATTATAACAATTTCAACTACTTTTATTTCTAATAATAATAATTATTCGCCTTATCCAAAGCTAAGTTTAACTTTACTAATATTACAGTAATTAATTTCATTAACCATTATACTTACCTTCCACAATACTACGTATTTAGAATAGCTTTATGTTGGATACCTTGTTGCCCCTATATATGGTATAATGCCTCAAAAAGGGTGGTTCGCATAATGATTATGGAGTTTAAAAGTGTGTAAAGAGTTAGGTGCTTAGTTAACGTAATGGTATGGGTTTTTACTACATAGGCGATAAAAAAAGGTATAATCGGCTAATTATTATGACGAGTGAAGAATAGAATCTTTATACCACTTAATCTACATAAGGCTATCGTTACTGAATATTAGCTCGTTCCCTTGAAAGACTGCAATTTTAGCTAATTAAGGATGTTTTAAAGTGGTGAGGTATTAAACATAATATATTACAATCTCATTATGACTCCTGGAGGGTGATTTACGAGTAAATTAATAACTTAACTTATTTCAAATCCAATATCTTTTGTTACCATTACGACGATAGTTTTCACAGTTAGTAAAACCGTTTAAATTTTGACACTATTCGTGCTAACGTAGCTATTTCCTTTAGTTTAAGGTCGATAAGCTTAACCTTAGGCGTTAAGAGCGCGTTCCTAACCGTATTTACGATCGACTTAATTAATTACCTTAAATTTTTCTTTGTTTACATTAGTAAAGTTGTATACTTAGTGGTATATATGAAGCGAATTTCGTATACACGTTATTATAATTGAAAGCGAAAAGCGTAACTGGCTCAAAAGTCTCTCGTACGTGGTATTTAATCGTTATCAAGTGTATGAGAACTTGTTAACGCCAATAAAGACTACCCGTACCTTTTTGCGAAGTGAGGCTTCGTTAAAGTATACTTTTCTCATTTTTTATTATTATACTATTAACTAATGAAACATCTAATTTTGTATATTTATCGTTATTTACTCCTATTCCTTCTTCTCTGTTATAGTAATATACCATATGGTGGCCTAATTCATATAGTATTGGGTAAGGTAGATGTAGTATTCGAAGTTTATTTTTATATTAAGGTATATTTTGCGAAATTTGATTGGTTGGATTACAATGGTTATGTAGTAATCTCTGGAGAACCCTGTAAAGATTTCAGAAAAATGTAAGTAACGACCAAAAGGAGAAACCTCCATTTACTTGTAAATGTTTTAAAAAGAGTATTATCTTTTGTGTCGAAAAGTTTTTAAGGCTTCCCATTATTCTTTTTTTTGTCGTTCTAAATTCTGTTCAGGTTCATACCAAGTATATAATTAATATTAAATGTTTTAACAGGTTTCAAAGGTAAGTTGCGATAATTATCTTAGTTTTTATTAGTAGTAGCTTCTTGTAGTTTAAAATATAAAACATCTGATATACGTTGTTAAAGGTTATTACTAGGCACATAGCCCGAAAGTTAAAGTTCTATGATAAAATTTACAATAAGCTTCTACGTATAGGTTAACCTAACGTAAAAAGGTTTTTGAGAGACTTCACAATTAAATTGCTAATGGGTAATAACAGCTTAAAGATTTTAAAGGACTTAACGATATTATTTAATTAATTGATGTAATGCTCTAACGTGAATTACTTTAGCCGCGTTGGCGAGCGTTGTTTTGAGTAACCTGTTGCCGCTAAAAGTTTGGTCCAAGCTATTTTCTAAAGGTGATAAGCTTCCGAAAAAAATAACAAATGTATTATAAACAGTGTTATTATGACCCAAGAACATCGGAGGGTCAGAAAACAGGCCAGTATGAGGCTAAGCCACTAAGAACTTGATGTCCAACACATCAGGGGGGGATATCTCTTATGTCAGCAACCTTAGGGTTAGGGTTACGCACTAAGGATCATTGAGATCATGTTTCGATCCAATATGATCCAGAACTGAAGGCATATGAAGGATTAAGGATATAAGGACACAGTCAGCACCACATAGATAGTATTTCCTTCATAGCTCTTCATTTGTCAATCTAAGTATTTAGTCTCAGTATATTCTGAATAGCCTCACGGCTTTTGATCATTACTTTCACGGTTGCAATATTGTTCACTCAGCACCTCTGACATCTTCTATATACTCACGGGTATTTAGTGTGATCATTACAAGCTAGTACTAATGGTAAAGAAGGTGTAAAGAAACTTATAAGTAATAATATAAGTCAACTCAGATGTTTACACCAGAAATGTACCTATTGTAAACAAACTTATTATTGTTGCTTTTATAAATAGAGGTATTTATGAGTAGGGAAATCGTAAATAGAACGGAAAGACTCTATGTAAATATTAGTATTGAAAATTGAAAAATTGTTGTAAACACTGCCAGCCGATAACTGAATCTATTAACGACTTAAGTAAAACCATATTATAAAGAAATAGATATATGAGATATTGAAATACCGACGCCCAACAACTAAATTTAACACGATCTACATACATATATCGTCGATAAATCTATAAAACAACAACGTCAAAGATGGTTATAATATTATTGTTGATTGAAAAATGAAAAATACGAATTGAAAAGTATTAAGAACATAAAAATACAATTTATAGAGATTTGTGTAAGACTCCAGTTATATGAAAAAAAAAGAACGATCGAATTTTGGAAGCGAAACTAAAACGAGAGTTTTTAATAAAATCTGGAAACCCCCTCTAATGAAAGGGACGAAACTGATATTCACGGTTTTTGACACTAAAAATACTACGAATCACTTTTAAGATGAATTCGTAGGATATGATAATATATATATATATATATATATATAATGATTTCTATTTAATCAAGAGTATTACATCAGGGAAACCCTTGGAAAAAATCCGTTTTGTTCTTTTGAGAGATTATGACGAAGTCAAAAAATGGATCCTTTACTAACAATGACGAAAATGAGTTGTAGACTCATAGTTAATATTGTTATATGACTAATGACAGATACTATGATAACTCTTAACCGACGTGACATCACTCCATATCATATATAGCCCGATGAATATTTTTAAGGTATTATTCTTTTGGAACTTGATATAAACCTTTGGGACAACTCTCCATCCGAAACATGAATAACATGAGGAACATAATTGTATAATACTATTGAAACTGATATATATTGATTTATGATATATCAAAATCCTTTTGAACTGAGACTTCATGTAATACTTGTCAGTTTCATTTCATGTTTTCTAGTAAAAAGTCACTGATCTTTAGGCTAACTGATATATAAAATTACGATACATTTGTTCTAAAAGCGTAGGAATTCGTGGGGGAATCATTAAAATCTATAGGAATTGTGTGATTGTAAACCTTTAAACCAATTACAATGAGTCACACTATCAATATAATGAGATTGGACGACATCATAATCATTTTTCAATGAAAAAGATAAAAGGGTAACTCTGCGATTTTCTATAAAATAAACAGCGAAACAAAACAAAAAATACGTAACGTTGCATGGCGGTAATGCTTATATTATCACCTTATGTTTATCAAAAGCTTTTTGAATTGTATCAGTAACAACTTAAACCTAAATACTAGTTAATAAAGATATCTACAGCATGGAACAAAAATTCAATATATTCTATATAAATGGACAAAATCTTGATGCGGCATTGTCCAGGAGGTTATTTTACCAGCGTTCTCATTTACACTCACAAATTCATAATGTGTTTATTATCTATATTAAATAAGCTACCTTTCAATCAGGCAAATTCACTGTCACTGAAATCATTATTCATTGGCCATTTGAATGTCGTAACAAGGTAATTCGAAGATTTTTTTCTTCAACGATATACGGTATAAATACAGGCTTGAATATCGGTGTAGAGATAATAGAGATATCAACACAGTAACCAATCAACTTAAACTACCATTTATTCCTATGTTATTCGTACAAACTCCTCAAGCTTGTTTGATTAAATTTATATCCATGGTACATAAATCCAAAAAAATTCATAATGAGTAATTTAATAGCGTTTGAGGGGAATACAAGACAAGAGAAATTATGTTGTTTAAAAAGATCAATGTAAACGGAGATCATCTTAAAGGAGTAACGAAAAACAATTCAAACCGTGTTTTGGGTCATTCATTAATACGAATACATCAATTACTCATATGAATGGATACTACAGGAAACTATTAAGTGAATACCAAAGAATATATATATAAATTTTTATCAAGAAAAATGAACATAACAAATAACAATCTTTAAGCACTAGATAAAGTATTAATTACCTACTATACTTTTTTGATACAAAATACCATTCAACTCCTTTTTTCAGGAGAAATCATGTTTTTTAACGAGGAAAAAATACGGGGTATGTCGGTACAGTCTATTGTACCTCTTCACGTGAATGAAAAGAGATAGAAGGTAATCGTAAAAATGAGTGGTGCATTAAAGTATATAGTAAGAGTTGAAATATACAATAGGTATAGTCATACAACATACAAGTCAACAGTAGGGCCAACAGAGCCAACAGAGCCAGTCAGTACTTGGTACAAATTTCAAGTACTAAATAACTCAACACCAAAGGATGAGAAATTCACTGGAGTTGAAGATATCACCACCAACACTAGTGTTTTACTAGTTCGAATACAAGTATTGACTAGTAAGATGGATCAGTACGGAGATTCTGCCTGGGATAGTATTTACTGGTAAAGAAGTCTCGATCCTGATCGACATCATGAGGAGGATATGGTTAATTATGACTTGAACATATATCAAGTCCTCCATGTAGATTCTAGAATACTTGAATCTACAATCCTACAAAATATCTTCTTATGTAGCATCTTCAACAGTATGATAGAAAGTAGAAGAGGCATCCGGAGAGTGCACGCCTTAGTTAATAGCTTATAAGCTCTCACCTGGTCAGTAACACTTTACCCTGCACTTTTACAATCTCCCTTTTAAACAGTGGCACTTTACTCTATACTCTTCCAATACTCCTTTTGGGAAGTGGAACGTTACCACACACTTTGAAAGAATACACCTTGAAAAGTAACACGTTATCATGCACTCTGTTAAGATATAACTTGCAGCGTGTCCGCTTACTAACTGTTAAGGTATATGATAATATCTACTCAAGCAATCTTTTTCCCTTCGTTACATTCCATATCCGCAACATAGTAAACAAAGTTTGGTTTATGATGCAGCCTGTATCCTTACTTTAATAGAATTAGTTTAGTTTGTAATGCTCGTATCCTTAATTAAGTGATAATAATTAGATTTGTAGTATAATATGACTAAATACATAATAGAAGGTTTTGGCAACATTGATAGTTATAATATAAGACCTAGTAGTTTTAGACGATTAGTAGCGGCATAAATATTAATCCAAATTAGAGTGTAATTTTAAAGATCTAATTTTCGGTGTTACGTGTTTGAATGTTAGTATTAAAAGATATATCGCTATTAATTAAAACAGAAAAAATCCTTTAAACGATGAGCCTTGGTTTATAAGGTAGATTTCCAATTGAACAATCGTCATATTCGCGTCTCAACCATCATTTTATTCAACTATTCGAACAGCTCGTATAATTTGGTCGTTTAACCAATATTATGTCTTAACCGCTTTTTTATATAGACAATTCGCAAGATTCGTTCCCTTAGGAACCATGTGGCACGCTAACGAAAATACTAAAAAAAAAACAGGTGCCGACGCTGCCCGCTAATATAAATCCAGCTACGCCAGTTTTAGGCCTATGTTTTCCATTTCTGCCTTCCTAATTGACTCCCCTTTCGTCGACGCCGCCAACCAAATGTTTACCTCCTGTTCTCACTTCTCCACCACCCCTTCTCCTTTTACCCCCTAAAGGGAGAAGCGGAGGGATCTTAAAGTAATTAACCTAATCCTTTCCGTACGATTAAAATCTCCCTTACTTATAACGATAACTCCTTAACGCCAAAAGCATAACTTGGTCGAATTATAACGTGGTTCGTATTACTAATTCCCTCTTCAACTTATATTTTCTTGATATCCATATGAATAAGTCTAAGGCGGCCGACCTCACCCACCAGTTCTAGTTACAGTTCGTGAAGATACGATGAAAGGGTTTTTTAACGCGTAAAACGGTAAAATGGTGTACTGGGATTCGCATCCTTAAGCCTCTAATAGATACACCTTATGTGCAGTACATTGAGTCCATGACCACGGGGAAATCGATTGGCCGATGCTGTTAAGGAGGGGTTCGGTCGTCTCATTACTACCATTACAAGCAAATTAATAATAAATACGTACCCGTTGTGGTAGTAGGAAAACCGTTAACCGAGGCCCTATTATACGCCCTCCTTCTCTACAATATGCTCTTTCCAAGTGTAATCCTAACCGCGATTAACCATTACCCATTATTTGATACTCATTCGGTGCCCTTTTAACCATAATCTTCGTAATAGCTAAAATGAACCAATACTAATTGGTAATAGGCATTGATCGTCAGCTTTATAAAATTACAACCGTTATTTTCACCTGGAAGTAGAGTTTTCGCATATAATACATAAGCGAGTTCGACAACTTTAGCGCAAGTCTTCGTAAAGAGGGTAAAGATCCTCCATACCCCTTACCTAAATACATATAACATAAAACGCCGGGCCATTCCCTCAGCGGCGTCTATAATGATGTTGATGATGGTAATAGTGGAAAAGCTAATAGTAACGGCAATGGCGAGAGCTAAGAAGAGGAAAAAGGCAAGGAAAAGAACAACGACGACGACGACGACAACGACGACAACGTGGCCCTTCTCTCCCCCTACTCTTTTGATGGCAACTATCTGCCTGTTTTTCGATGTTAATAGTTCGTTCGGCCTTAATATAATTTCATTCCCAGGAATTCAATCACTTTTCAAAAAAACGTAAAGTTCTTTATATATTAAACGGTTAAACAGTATTCAAAATCATTTGAGTAAAAATATAAATCGTGAAAATAATGAGTATTAATATATTGGATAAAAATAGAAAGATGAATCTATATAACGACTAAATATTCAATGGAGTGAAAACGGCTAAAATAAAAGAAAAATAATAAGTATAAGGTATATAATATTTGATTGTAGTAAGCTTGTAAAAACTTTTCAACAACTTTAACAAAAAGAGTGCTTGTAAATGTAAGTGGTCTTAATAACTCTTATGGTGCGTTCTTAGTTGTTTTATTTATGAAGTTTGACTTTCCGTTAATTCATCTAGTTTTCCCAGTCTCGAGGCGTTTATATAATACGCATAAAACTAGAATACCTATTATAAAATTATTTTTATTCGTAATATCGAGTTGAATTAAACATTCTTCAAAGGAAAAGGAGTTAATACAAACTATGGTAGATAAGAGTTTCTAACTAAAGTTTAAAATAATTATCTGAAAAGTTTTAGCTATAGTAATCCCAAAGTCAAAACTTCCAATCATACCCTAAATTTTCAACAACAAATGGTTTCGAGTCAACCGCTTATATTTAATGATGTTTTAATTTATAACATTTCCATAAAGGATCAATCCGTTCCAAAACAGTGTTTTTTTATAGAAATGATCTATTTACGAGCTGTAATCGGTATTATTCGCGAAATGTCTGTTAGTAAAAATGAAACGTTTTGGCATACGTATATCAAATGGTACAAATCACAAGCCTCGCTTTAATTAATGTATTTGGTACGTAATGCGCTTGTTGAACGGTTTATATACTTCATCCGAAAAGTTGAGTTAGCATTATGCGGCGAATAAAAGTTCATTACCGCCCTAGACTATAATATTAATACGATTCAAGTTTTACTTACACGTTAATAAGTATATTTGTTAACTTGTTTTGTATCCTTTATGTTAATAAGTTTAGTTTTATCTTTTTACTACTTCTATAAGAAGTCTGGAAAATTGTTCAAAAACATGATTATTACTCCGTTCAAATTGATTATATGGTCCTTTGCTAAACAGACTTAGTTTTTCGCTTTAAGGTTAGCCTTTAAAAGTTTTTCAACTTTCGCAGCAGAAAAAACCGCATTAAATAACATTAATATATTGTTCGTTTGTATTTCAATGCGTACAAATACTTCAAAATGTAGTGTTAAGACTAATAAACGTAGGTCAAAGGTCGAGTTGGCTATTTTGATCCGTGTTTTGTAATGTAGCTTCAATGGAAAGTGAGGGAGCTCGAAGGGTATTTGGAGGGGTGGAGGTCAAATTTGTATTGTTGTTGTTTCTAGTCCAGCTAGAGCCCATGAGTCTCCTTTATCCTCCATGCATCCATCCCATGACCCCAAGTAGACATTCCCTTAGTGAAAGTCATACTTGGTATGCATCCCGATCCTACATGCTATCATGTATTCCCAAATCAATGTATGACTGATTATTCGTAGGCATATGGAATAAACTTAAAAAAAATTTAAGTAAAAAAAAGTTGTGGTTTGAATCAAAAGTGATCTAGGATGATGTGGGGTGACAAAAAAAAATAGAATAATAAGAATAATGAATAAAGTAAATAAAAAAAAATAGGAAAATTTTCCCAAACTTTACAATAATCTTCCAAGTTAACATACTTTTCAACTTTAACCTCAACCACAACTTCAACTTTACCTCTAACCTTTTAACCTTTAATCTTCTTCCTTCGATTTTTGTCTCTTTACCTTCTTCCTTTCAATTACCAACTTTTCAATATTTCTAACCCTTCTTTCTTAAACCTTTACTTATTCCTAATTCTCACGTTGACAAAGATCAACATCATCGTTCCATCGTCACGCGTTTCAATTAGCTGCACCACTATTGTTGTCGTTAAAGTTGCTTCCATTGGGTCCGCTTTTTTTACATCTTGGGTTTAATCTTCTTCACCGTTTCTTCTCACGTTTTCTTCTTCCTTATTTCTCATCCTCTAAATGAATGGTTTTAACGAATCAATTCGAATATTGTTTCGTTTCTTTCTCATAGTGAGATTAACAATCTATAGTCATACTAATAAAACAATCCAGTCAACTTTCCATGGCGCTGCTTATTGAGGATTGAAGGTAGAAGCCCTAATTTTCTTCATATCTTTGTTTCTGTTTTTGTTAACTATGAATCTTTTTAACTTAACGTCGCAAGTTTTTTATACGGTTTCCTATATCCAATTGCCGACTTGGAACTTACCACCATTATTCTCAAAATTAATTCAGAATTGAATCTAAAGGCTTATCCACATATCATCGACTCGTAAATAGGAATTAACATTCCGACTGATAAATTTGTCGCAGTTTACTTACTTATCAGTTGGCAATTTATTTAATATCGCTGCCAATTATTCTCTGTGCATATTCAATATTTCCCCTGTAATAGTATCCCTTGAAGGCTTTATTAGTCAACCTAGAATGATTTATGATGGTGTGTATGGTAATTTTTCACGAGTTTGTTGTTAAAAGCACTTATAATATCAGCGATATCTGCTGGCCACTTCTCGAGTTGTTTGTATCTACGTTTGTAAGCTCATTTCTTCATCCTATTTTCTACTATTCTATCAACCCTTGAATTAATCCCACTAACTCGTCTGAATACGCAGGTGTATTTATGCTTTTTTTTTCTACCCTCATAGAAAAACCTTTTAACTGTAGGTCTTTTGAAATACCTCGCGTTATCCGAGTAACAGTTCTTTGATTAGCCGAAGATATCAATAATAAGCTTCTATCTCTGACATTCCTCATCGCTAGTTGATTTATCTTTGGGTCGTTAAAATAAAAACCGCGAGAAATAATCGATTATAAGGTAAAAATAAGTTTCGTCGTCGATCCGTGTATGTTAATTTTGCCCGCAAAATACATTTCCACAATTACCCATGATTTTAGAGCTACAATAGATACGATACCAGTGTTAATTGGTTTAGTGGTACTGGATAAAGCGCATGGTTCGCATTTTCTAATGTATTCCTCACTATCGATGTTACATGTTTGCTATCATAATGTTCCCTTTGATTTGAAAAGAGTGAAGGCCATTACCAAATGTTCGTAAAGATCTTGATCCCACTTCAAAGCCCGGGATATTTCGTTTTTTCTCACGTTAATAACGTATCTTTAACCGAGTTTTTGTCTTATCAATAAACCGTTCTAAATGCAAAATTAAAGTGAATAGCGCTTTACTCCCCTTCTCACTTGTACCGATAAATCTTCGATAAACTTATAGCCGCCTATTAGATACTCTATAATGTCATTATATTCGTTCTTTTCGTCAATATAAGCGGTCCCTGTTGTCACCCCTTCAGGTCATAACATTCGTCTTGGATTTAACACTCCTATTTCCAAAAGAATTCCTATGTCTAGGTTATTTCACATCGCTAGTTTTACGAGTAAATACCCCCCCCCCCCCGGCTTACAGTAATTTTTCTATGTTATATTTTCCAAATTTCATTTTCCTGTATTTTATTTTAAAAGTTGAATAGTTAGTCCTGTTAATTTCAATGTTTCACTAGCAATCCTAATCGTCGTATTAGAATTACTGAGGTGTACGATACGATTATCGAGTGTATCTACATATTATGCGATTTTTCCCATGGGTATGATTGGGCTTGTAAGCAAGGAGATGAGATTCATATAGTTAGTATAAATTATCGTATGTAAAGACAACTTAATCACCTATAGCCTCGCTTATTTTAAATATTGTATCCTAGTTAGTGCTACTTTTTCGCCGATAACATACCTTATTTTGGCATAATTGCAAATTTTAGGAAAAGAAGGCTAGAATTTTTGCGTGAGGCATCAGCTTGTTAACAATCTTAGTGCCTATTAATAATCTATTTTACTGGAAAGCCACACTACCAATCCCTTTACCGGATACATCCTAAGCGAAATGGTATTGAATAAACGATCTGAAGCTAACACAACGTTTTGCTAAATGGCTAGACATATATTTACGAATATCTCAGCGTATTCCTCCCGCCATTCGAATTCCCTAGATACCTAATACATCTGTTTATAAACCTTACCCATTAAAGTTGATTTGAGTACCGTTTTGATGCAAGATATCTTTAGGATCGATATCTATAAATCCTTGCCAGGTATGAACCTCGCGACTTAAGGTATAAGGTAAAGAAATACGTCTAATATATTTAATAAAGTAGAGTGGTTTTCGAGGTTCGCCAATATTTTGAGTTCTTTTCTCATGGTTTTTGAACGGCCAACCTTATCCCCTTATCAACTTAAAACCTAACGAAAAAATATGACTTTCTAATAGTACGGTCTTATATAGAGTAAGGCTACTATTTCCTACTACTAGAACTAAAAACTACTGAAAATATAAGAAATTAAAAATCGCCTTGAATCCATATAATAAAGCGTTATAGTCGTCGATATACAAGTTAAAAACTTTCTCACAATTATGGTTGTACCCCATTAATAATGGTAATACTAGCTCATAAGTCTTGGTATCATTTGCACTATTTGGTATTAACCATTTACCAATATTCACGTTGCTGAGTACCTGATAGATATATAAACTCCCTGTTATTCCATAAGGTATCCTAAATATTCAATATTAAATATTCTGAGTAATAAATACTCTTTTGTATTTATAAGCTGCAGAAATAAGTATCTCCAAGTATCCATTCGTTATATCACCTGAAAATATAAATTATATTACCTTAAAAAAGGTATCGAATACTTCATCTGGTAGGTATGTAGGTCATTATAAGTCAATTATATAATCGTTAATTGAAATTTCATTGTAAACGAATAGATATTTACTATTTTCCTTTGATGGGTAACTTAGGTCCGTTTTTTATTTTAATCGCCCAAACATGGCGAATCCAACGGCTTTCATCGCCGGATGAAGTTTTTACGCCAATACGACTTTTTTCTAAGAGTACCTAGGTTATTTCAACTAAAACAATGTGCTTTTTGGTTCGAGTGCAATAAATTAAGTAACGAGATCAGTTACTTTACCGTCTATTGTGCCGAATAGAAAAGTATTCTTCCAGGTATATGCAAGTCTCTTGTCTAGTACTAGTTCTATTCCTTCTTTTTCCTTTTGGCTGAATTTTAGGTATTTCTTGTTAGCGAGTTCGTCAACCTCTCCCATTTTGCTGATGTCTTCAGCATTGCTACTAGGTGACTCAAGCTACTCATCAATAATTCTCTCGGGTAAACAGCTTGAATTCTTCCATTTAGGTCAGCGTTTAATATTTCTATTAAGCTTCTTTTGTACCATTGGCGTTCATTTATTGATTTTGCCGTCCGTTATTTCAAATTCTGCGATTACATTCTTCTTACTTCTTTATTGTCTTTCTACTAGAATTTATATTCATACGATAATACCGTTAGCAATAGATATTTGGTTCTCTTTCATTTCCAACGCTTTCAATATCATTATATACTCAATTTAACTATTTATGCCTGAGTTTATGTATTTATCTCGATTGACAATTGCAAAATGTATGGGTAATGGTAGTAGCGCAAAATAATTGAAAAATTTCATTATTTTCATTGTTTTAGAAGATAATACGCATTCATTCAGCAAATATAAGACTAAAGAATAATCCGCGATATTCAAATGCTTTGCGTTTAAAGAACTTTTCACTTTTTCAAATGAAACAATTTTCGTTTTCAGTAAAACTTTAATATGTCGTCTTAACATTACCACCATAGTTTTTTCATTTCCCTTTGTCGTTGAAACTTTAACTCATAAAGGTATAATCGAATCACTCTGATAACTCACTTTTTTATAAGTATCAACGTTTAATGGAGCCTTCAGTTGCTGAATAACCTTCTCCAAATGCGAGGCCCGCCTTAGTTTAGGCGTCTATGTCATTATCACGTGTGTTTTGCGAAGTCGATAAGTTTTTTTTGTTCTCGTAATCATTTCATATGTTTTTCGTAAAGATTCGAGTTCTCGTTCTCGTTGTTATTGTTCACTTCCTTTAAATCTTAACCCCACTTTCTTTTCCGCATCTGTATTCGACCCATTTAATGAATGACTTCTATCGGATAATGTTTTATTCATATTAACGTATTGTAAATTGAGTGGTAATGGTTTAACTCAGTGTTTCATAGGAATAATAACAAATTATATCCTCTCGCTGACCAAAATTAGGATATTTTTAGCATAATTGTTAATAGCGAAGATATATATAGGCTAGTTAGGGGTTGAAGAAAATTACAAATAATATAGTTAAAAGTTACGAATACGTGGATTGAAGATACGATACCGCAAGTAATGAGAGGTAATGGAATATAATCGGATAGCACCATGCTACTCCCGTCTACTATTATCATCGTTATGAATAAGTTGGCTATGTAAACAGTGACTTCTAGTTGCGTTACCGTGTCGCAAGTAATTAAATTCACTAATAATGCAATATCTACCAGTAAAGTCTAATGTAGTTATGGTAAGGATCGCCTTAAATATATCTAAATTGGGTTTTCGGCGTTCGTAGTTTAAATCGATCCCTTACCACTATTTTTACCGATGTATATCTGAATAAAGTGCATTTGCGTTTCTTTAAGGACTTCTTGTTTCCTATTAATGTACGTCGAACAGTATCTAACCCGTATATGTTAGCCATTTATTAATGTAATATTAGCCTTCGATTTAACAGCTGTATTCATATATTTTTAGGATATATGTGCCGTATAGTATTCACAAGGTTGAAACATTTTTCGTAGGTACCTCAAAAGGAACGGATTAAAAAGATGTCCTTTTATTTTACCTAGATTTGCTCCATATTCCCTTTTTATCGTAACTATAGATTTGGAAAACCCTTCACGAACTAGTTTTATATCAGCTTAAGTTATGGACAGCATAACTTGAGATTATGTATTTCTTGGTTAAAATAAATTTGTCCGTATGAAAGTATAGTTTACAGTTTGGCTTGTAAACGGTTTACCATATTATTCCACATTTTTTGGTATAACCGTATGAGTCAATACATAGTTTTTCATTTGCCACGACGTTTAGTTTCTATAGTTAACAAGGGAAAAATTTTCATTATAGGTAATAATTCAATGCCACCTTAGTTGTTGATATATTTACATTAATTGTGAATATTGGTTTCATTTGAGGTTCGGTCCATTTATCTCATACGCTTTATCCCGGTGTCTTCGGATCTGCTATATACGATGGACTAATTGAATTATTATTAGTATTGAATATATTGTAGACATTATGGCCTACCAACACTATATACGATAACTCGCACATTATCGCGTTAGTTTCAAAATTTATCCCCAAATTTTCATGGATCGGCTTCCCAACGAATAATAAATCTCAGATTTCACATATTTTTGCCTATAGCTATCGGAGATAATGATAATTATAAAAGAAATGGTATATTTTAGGTACATTCCTGTAATCAAAGTATATTTGCGGATTTCTTTAGCTTCTTTCACGTGCGTTATTTCTTTTATGGTATATATTGTTCATGTTTAGTACGGTTCGTTCTTTGTCATCTACTATAGTAGTTTATTACTTATTAGAAAAGAGAGGTTGGATTTGCTAGCCGCGAGAATTTTTTGAGGTTTAATAAGTAACGCTATTGCTGCCCTAAATAGTCCATCAACTCATTCATTCCTGCGTTAGTAGCATTATTTGTATAGATTTAACAAGCACTATTTCTTTAAAATACTCGTTTATGTTATTATAGTGATTATTTTACACGAAAAATGAATTGTCGTTACGGTTTTGTATTACAGTTATTAAAAGTAGCATTTGTTTTACCATATCTTAGGTAACTTAGTCTTTATACATGATTCATTCGCCTATAAGATTCGTAAAAATCCGTTAATAGAAAAAATTAATGTATAATATCATATCTGCGTCCCATCTATTGTCTATAAAGTAGGCCAACAACCTGTTTCTCGGTTTTTTTATAATATGTAAGGGCACCAAACGGCAAGATTTTCTGTTTTCAGCACGTACTAAACTAACGATTATGGTACGCGTGATTCAAATAACTTGAATTTAATTCCCACGCTAATATTCATTGTTATCAAGCGGGTTTTCAATCCAATAGTGAAGAGAGCTTTAAACTTGTCGTATTTTCGGTGTTTCCATTATATTTTTTCCTGTATTATTTGGCGGCATCTTCGTTTTTTCTGGTTTGTAATAACTTTTGTATATTTCTTGGAAAAGTAAGGTGTCTCGAGATTGTTTCCCCATTGCGATTTTGATATTTTTGATATAGTCGTTTACATTTTTATCAGGTTTTCAGATGAATTTCAGTGTAAAACCTATCTTGTTTAACAGTAAAGATGGTAGTGTAATGTTGTTAGCGTAAGGCTTTGTGCGTTCATTATTGATAAATATTTTTGTGCCTTAAAAATATACAGTTTTGTAGCATAGTTCGAACGTTAGGTGGTTGTATTTCTTGTATTTGGTTTACGAATTTGGACAATGTGTCTTTGGCTTGTTTTTATAACTTTACGTGATCCAATTTTATGCAGCCAGCCATTGCTAACTCGGTTTCGTTGTTTTTGTTTTTTTTATCTTTAGGTTCGTCTTCGTTCTTTCTTTTTGTAGGTTCTAGTTCTCTTATGATATGGTCCCGTTCATTGTCTTCATTTCGTTCTTGTATTTATCGTTTTTTTTTTTTCTTGTTTTCGTTGTCTTCTTCTTTAGTTAATTCCTTGAGGTTGTTCAATTTTGAATCAGAATGTGTGTAAATTTTACGAATTCTGCACCAGGTTACCATATAGTTTCAATGTAAAGTGGAAGAGTTTGGAGAGAATTTAGAGGGGTGGAGAGTGGATTTGTATTGTTGTTGTTTCCAGTTTAACTAGCGCCGGTGAGTCTCGTTTATCATCTAGGCATCCCCCCAATAACCCCGGGTAGCTATTTCCCTAGTGTAAGTCATAGCTAGTAAGTATCCAGATACTCCACGCTATATAATGCTTCCAATAGGTAATATATCAATATACTCTAATCTTAGCAAATCCGTGAAGCGGTTTTAAGATACGAAAAATCGTTTCAGGTAAATAATGCTTTCGCATTTTTACGAGCATAAGTGCATGAATACGTCGATTGAAATATTTATCCGGTTATATATAAATCTATATAATACTACGAAACTTGACATAAAGGCTATGTAGGGTACCTAAAGAGATGGTAAACGCTGAAATTGAACGATGGCTTACCCGCTATAAAGTAGGCGATTACATTATGATATTTTTGCATTTTAGTTATCGTATCCCATCAATATCAAGCGTATTTCATTTGCAAGGTTTCCAGATTTTATATTGTGCCTGGTAGACTAAGCGGGTGGAAAAAAATCTATAAACGCCTTAAATTGCTATGTTTAATCTTTTGATTTAAAATATGCCTATTCGATTAAATACGTAATTTCTTTTTGTGTAAACTATTCAAATTAGGAATTTGGGTCGGTAATAATACCTCTTTATCGAAGGTTTACACTTAATTTACAACCCGCAGTTTTCTTTTTTACAACCAAAGAATCTGTAACGAAAACTTTCAAACGTCTTGTATTTTTCTTGCTAAGTAAACGCCCTCGCCGGCGTATTTTCATTTAAGTTGGTATAGTAAAGCCGGTTTTATAAGAGAATAAAGGTCATAAAGGTATACCTGGGGGGTATATACGATTCGAGGGTAGTTCAGATTCTTCATTATAGACCTAGTTTGGTTAATTTTGCTCGTTAAGTTAATTTTCCGGACCGTTATTCTTTACCTTTTCACACTTATATTTTGGTACCATAGTCTAGCAAAATAAAGTTCAATTTATGTAGAATTTAGGGTATGTATCGAAGATCAAAAGTGTAAGGATTAGTTAACTCGAGAAAACAATGTTATTTACGATGCTAACAATCATTTTCACGATAAATTATTTTGAACTAGCATCTTTTGGACTTTTAAATAATACCATATACGCCTTTCTAAACGGTTCATAATACCGTTTTCATTTACCAATGCCTTATAATAACTTTTCCGGTATCTGTTTGTACTTACTGCTGGAAATTAATGGCTTTAATGCATTATGCTGTCGAGCTAAAGTTGTAATAGTATCTTAAGTAAGTTAATCTAAAAGTAATGAATAGTCGTTTAACTGACAATATACAAAAACATCTGAGCAATCCATAACGAAAGCTCGTCTCGTGAATTTCGTGGCATGGAATAATATTGTTACATTGGTAACGTATAATATTGGTTATTACGATTCAGGTTTATCCTATTTATACAAACATTTTAGTTGAAACTTACATAGTTTCAATAGCGAATTTAACTCGCCGTAAGGCTTACGAATTTAATTAAAACTCTTGTCACAGCCTTTCGATAGCTTCCAATACTTTCTTTCCTATATCTATATGTTTTATTATTTAAAATAGTCGTAAAAAGCGTTTCGCTTCCGGGTATTCAAATCAGCGGTGTAATATTTATATTTCCTTTTACGTTAGATCAACGGTTTCAATTGTACAAATTTCGTGGGAAAACTGCAGGTATCTCGAATCAAAGTTTTATGATTTGCATATACTATACGAAACGCAGAAAAGTTTATTAATCGTGTTTCAAACCTTAATTACGAGCTTATTTATATTAGTTAACGATACCAGAACTACTATTTTAAAATTTGTGATGTAAAATTTGAGCGAGCCTAATTCTATATTTACAACAACTACGCCGAGTCATAACGCCTTACAATTTCCTAATAAAAATTCCCGGTTACTTACTATCCGGTCGAATTTAAACTTCGAAAACTTTGTTACGAATGCGTAGAATTATCTTTTTCCAACAGTCAAAATTTAAACTACAGAGGTGTGTAAATAAAGGGTTTTAAGGTTAATATAGACATTCTATATTATACGTACCTAAAGTCTTGTAAATCGCCTAAACGGTATGTTAATCCCGAAACCACCTTGCTTTGCAGTTAGAGTAGCCGTAAAAGTATAGCTGCCGGCTTTTATAGCTACGATTATAGGCGTCGTTTCGATTTGTTATATAAACAGGTACCCAATATTTAGGGTCTTTAATTGATAGGTCAAACGAAGCGATTAGTATTCAAAAACAACTTTGCTGGAGGGTAGTCCAGAGTCTCTAAGGGCGACGATACTAGGTAAGATCCTATACAATTGGGTAACCGCCCTCGCCTAAACGACTATTAAAATTGAAATATGTTTTGAAACCTCTTTTCGTCGTAACCGGAGTACAATTTTTTTACGTAATAGATTCATATATAAATAACTGTAATCATGGTCATCATACGTCACAGGTATAATGAAGACCAGTATTTTATACGTAAAAGTCTCTTATAATACCAAGCTACTCTTAAAGCTTTTATTACACGTTTCTCGATATATACTCTTTCTACCAGAAAACGGTCGAACCAGAACCTTATTTATCGTATACCAGGAAATTCAACATTAGGTAAGGAGTTTGTAGCCGGGTAGAATATTTTTACGGCGGTGGTAAAAAAGAGGTTCCACCGCTTGGAAACGGTTGGGAGCTGTAGGTAAATAATCACATATAAAATATTTAACTTTTAAGTCAACTATTAACTGTTGATTAGTCGTTTACGTATCCGCTTCTCTTAGGTCTATTTAGAACCCTGCGATATTAAGCTTGAATAAATTCAATATTTATAAGAAATGTATGTAGTTAGGGTAAATAAAAACCCGGCCTATATAATACTTAATGATATTTGTATAAAGACTGAATATAGGATCGGAGAAAGGTAGAAACATTATAAGGTACTATAACCAAAGTCGGAAAGACTCTAATCGTCTTTTAAGATAATTTTTGATCATTCTTTAAATTAAAAAACCATTAGCGATGATAAATAAATTATAGCAAAACTACAAACATCATATTTTTGAAATTCAAAGGTGATAAAATAAGGTGTGAATATTCTTTTAACGTCTAGACATAAAATTAATATGAGCTTACCATCGATAAGGGTGGATTTGATATCTTATATTAGGGCTATAACCAAGTTGGCGACGATTTTTCATATGTCAATCTTTTATATTGAGCGTTAATGAATCATGTGGTAATTAGAGAGGGAGAAATCTACTGGTTTATAATTCCATTTAGCCCTTTAAAGTATACCATAATTAATATGATTGGTCTTTATAAACATAATTAAGAAAGGTCTCGATCTCACAATTTAGGTATAACATAAACCTTTCAATTCGTTATATTTATGAGAAAACTAGTAAACGATGGTATTTATCGTAAAATGAACGAAAGTGTCCTACGATATAGACTAAAGAGGCCTTAAGTACTCCTACTGATATTGTCGGTAGGGTCTCAAGCCTATAATATTCACATGAACATAAGGTCTTTGAGAGGTAATCAGAATGATTGGTAGTTGTAGTATTAAGTAAGATAAATATACAAGAAGAAGTATCTAGAGGTGAACGTTATAGGTGAGGGTTTATAAGCCCTCGCCCAAAGCGTACCACTCTGAAATACCTGCTTCTAGACCGCTCCACACATGGGAGTATAATCGGTAGCGTGTCACATTATCATATACTCTGCAAGAGTACAGCTTGTAGCATGACACGTAATCGTGTCATAATTTAGAAGTGTACCTTACAACTTAATGTAATGCTACATCAATATACAATCTATGAAGATATATAATAATATCCATACAGGTAATCTTTTCTTCTTTCTTTATACGTTCAGTATCCAGTAATAACAGTCTAGCTTTAGTTCGTATCTGTAATCTAGTAGTGACAGTATTGTTATAGTATGGTCCATATTAGTTGTATAATAGCGATATTCTTAGTTAAAAGTAACAATAGTATATGCCGTAATTCCAAGCAAAACTTTTTTTCTTTTTCATTTACTTGGCAAAGTAGTAATATTGCGAATTAGGTTACGTGACCTTCCTCGTAACGTTGATAATTGTAATAATTATTAAAATCAACGCATATGTTCTGAATACGTATTGTAGGGAGTTATTCGTAGGTGAAAGTGGTGAAATATTACTGTAAGTAGTTTATTTTCGTGAGTATGTAACTTGTTTTCGTGGTGACAAAAGTGTTTTTGTTTTCTTGTAGGGGCCCAGTTGCGTATATAGTATCTGTTCACTCCTTTTCCTGAAGTATCGTCTCGTATTAGTGTAGTATGGTAGATTTTGCTAAAGAAATCGGCGTAATTATAGTAATTGTAGCCGATTTTGAAATAAGCGAGCGGTTTATTTGTTGTATTTACAGCAGATCTTATATTTTGTGGTCTGTTGGAAGTTATATTTGTTGCAAATCTAGTGATTCGCGATCGGCTGGAAGTTGTATTTGTGGCAGATCCGTCTCTTCCTCCTACTGTAGCTCCTATCCTCCTATTTGTGGCAGATTTGGCCCTTTCTCCTCTTGTAGCCATTTTCCTCCCCCTTGTAGTTGCGGCTCAGACTATATATTTAGGCCTTCTTTCTCTTAAAATCATTTTCCTCCTTACGACCTACATAGACTTTCCTTACCTGGTAATTGTATTCTTTCTTGCGGCCCATATAAGCCTTCCTTTTACAAACCTGACCTTTCTTCCTTTCTTAGCCCTTTTTATTTTCCTTCTTCTGGTTACGCCCCAAACTGTATATCTATGCCTTCTTTCGCGTCCTTCTTTTTCAGTTCTTCTTCCTTTTTCTACGGCCTAGACTATATATCCAGAACTTCCTTCGCCTCCTTCTTTTTAGCCTTCCTTCTTTTTACTGCTGTGGCTCAAACTTCATATACAGGTTTTTTTCCCCTAATAGTTCTTTTTCTCCTTGTAGCTGACACAGGCCTTCCTTACTTGGAAATTCTTTTCCCTTTTCTAAATATGGTCGTTTTTCCTCCTTATAGTCCTTGTTCCTAGACTGGGGTATAAGGCTATATTGTTTTACGTATGGTCCCCCTCGTTTTAGCATTATTCTCTGTTATTCCTTAAGGTAAAAATTCTTTTCCTCTTATTTTGATAAATCGAAATGTTGGATTATTTCGAAATAAGGTTTTTATTGGGTAGCTATTTTCATCCCCTAAGGTATTAATACCTCCCTTTTATTAATGAATTTGTAAGGCTCAAACAATAGAAAAATTTATTATTTGCTATATACTTAAAGTTTAATTCGAAAATATTCTGTGGAAATTATCTAGTATATTAGGTCCTTTGAGTTCCTTATCTTAGTAATGAAATATGGCGGCTAAAATGTATGTATTGGCGATATATGGTTTAAGTTCTTTAACTGGCGAATGGATGGTGCTATCCTAAAGGCCGTGATCTATTTCCTATATTATAGCTTTTCTATTTCCTATTTATACAACCAAAAAGTCGAAGTAAACGCTAGCTTTGTTCGATATTGTTGGTTTTGAAGTTATAATAGACGTTTCGAATTAGTAACGCTTGGTAACACCATATTAACCAAGCGGCTCAAAAACTCAAATAAACGTAAAACAAGTAAATTGAACTAAATTAAAATAAGATGAATGTGGAAAGGTTTTCTTAAAGTTTAATAATATTATATTAGTAAAACAGTCAGGAAAATTGAAATAAACTTAAAAAAAATAGGATGAACGAAACATATAAATAAAAATAAGGTAAACATAAAAGGATTTTTTAACACGTAATAGCGTTATATTAACCAAACGGTTAAAGAAACTGAAATAAGTTTTGAAAAAATAGGTTAAACGAATTGAAAAAAAGAACAAGGTTAACGTGAAAAGTTTTGCTAATGGTTAGTAACGTTACACTAGCCAAACGTCGAGAAAAACTTGAATAAAATTAAAATAAATAGGGTGAACGTAGGTAAGGGAGGTAAAACAATAGGAACGTAGGTAGGGAAAAATGAATATAGGTAGTGTAAAGTGTGTAATCCAGTACATGGGTCGATTCGTAGTAACGTATTGTAGCAGAAATTGGTAAAGGAATCGGTTGGTTATTTCTTAAGTAACCGATTTACATTTTTGAAAACGAGTGGTTAAAAAGAAAAAAAATAGATAGGATTCAACGAAGGGTTTCGAAACTTGGTAAAGTTTTAGCTTACATAGCCTGGTACATGATAGGATTCTTTTTAAAAAGTACCCGGGTATATTAAAACTCAAAACAAGGGTTAATAGTGGTGTTACGGGGATTTTATCAAAAAAACGCCAAATAAGAGTTAATAATATCGTATTAAAGTTTTCCTTTTTTAAGTAACTTATTCTTTTCAATTTTCATATCCGCTGGCGTGTAATTTTTGTAAGAACAAAGTGTTAAAATACAAATGATTGGGACCGTTACAACATCTTATTATAAGTTTTCAACGTGTCTTTGTCTCTTCTTTCTAGGCTATTTGTAATGGATCGAGTCGGCTATTGATTAGTGTCGGTAGGGTTTTAAGCCTATAATATTCATGTAAAAATAAAGTCTTTGAACAGTAATCATAATCACTGGTAGTTGTAGTATAAAGTAAGATAATATAGAAGAAGAAGTATCCAGAGGTGTAAGTTACATGTGAGGGTTTATAAGCCCTCGCCCAAAGCGTACCACTCAGGAATACCTGCTTCTAGACCGCTCCACGCATGAGAGTATAATCTGCAGCGTATTACGTTATCATATACTCTGCAAGAGTATAGCCTATAACATGACAATTGATCATATACTCTGCAAGAGTACAGTTTATAGCATAACACGTAATCGTGTCATACTTTAGGAGTGTAACTTACAGCCAAATGTACTGCTATCTAAATATTCTATGCAGATATATAATAATATCCACGGTTATATCATGAAATACAGCGAAAGTATTACGATTTTTTTTTTAATATTTCTTTATACATTTCTATTAGAAATATTAAACCCCCATGAAACTATGTACTTTAACTTATTATAATAATTTTAAGTGTGATTATTAATCTCGTTAGTAGTTAAAACCCTATTCGAAATGTTGTCTTGGAGAATTAAAACCTATTCATCGACGTTAAAAATAAATTGGTCTCTTATCACAAAAGTAGAATCTCTAAATAGTAACGGAAACTTGTAATAGTTAATAATGATATATACCTCCGCGGGGTTGACAGCCCGATTAAATTTTTTTTTGCTGAAATATACCTGTACCCTATATACATATACCAAGAAATTCCAACAGTTAATAAACCCTACCCCTCTTAACCGAGTTTAGTTAGTTTTTCTTTTATAGTATCGTTATCTGATTAGTTCTGGTGTTTACTCCGGAAATTTAACGCGCGTTGTAATAGGTTTTCCAACCGTATAGAAGGCGTTCAAATACAGCTGGGTGATATCCCTCACTTATTCGTATACCGCACCCTCATTCTTAATATCAAAGACAAGAAATCAAAAGGCTATAACTATAACTATTTAATCCTAAAACCTGGGTATATTAGCCTTCGGAGTCTCAATTCGCGAAATCATAGGATAATAGGACCCGCGGGTTAAGAAAGATCTTAATACTACCTTATAATTAGACCTGGTATGAAGGCTAGGTCGAATCACTACAGAAACCCCAGTGATATAAGTAAAAGTAAATTTAACCATATAACTTATGTGCTATATAAGAATTTTTACCTTCCCATTAAAGTATATTCCAGTCATAAGTATTTAAGTTTCGAGTTTATACCTTTTGCGGGCGTTATTTCAAATTAATTTCGCCGGGCTATATACGAAGTGAAAGTAGTTTCTTATAATTTCAAAATTCATGTAATGAATTACAAATCTCCGTTAAGACTTCTTCGGTAAACTAATTCCCATAAATTTTAATAACATCAGTTTTTTTAATGCATAGCTCCATAGAATACTTGTCGGGATTTGGTTTTAAATGCGTAACGGTAAAAAAATGCACTTTTTCGAAAGTTTTTTAGGACTCGAAAACATGTATTAAGCCAAGGCTTACTTCGTCCCTTACAAGTAGGGGCAAACCCCCCTAAATTTCGAACTGGTGAAAAGAAGTCGTAAGCTAGGTGACATTATGAAGATCCTTAACAGGTTTTTTTTGCCGCACTAAGGTTCCCGTATAATCATAATATAAATATATTCGTTAGGACAACTTATAAACAAGGTCCTATATACGGTAATAGTTTTACTTATGTTAACCTCAATCATCGTAACTTTTGTATTAGTTTTCAGTGTTTGGTAATATCAAATCGTATTATGTATTTCAAAGTATATATAGTTAATATTTAAAACCGCTTAAAGTAATTAACCCTAATAGGTAACTGGGTTATCATTCGATACGTCGTTTTTATTCGTAAAACCTATAGGGTCTTCTTATGTAGGACTGACATTCTGAAGCGACGGAAATTCGAATTGAGATATAAATGTGGCCAAATTGAAAGTCGGAAAACAACTACCGTTCAAGTTAATAATAACGGCCGCCAGTATAATTTGGGCTTTAGTCGCTAAGAGTTTGAATTTTCTTTTTTAAGTTTCAGAAGAAAATACACCATCACGTTTAATTTCGAACCTATAACCTTTTTTATTGTTGATCGGGAACTATGCTCATCTGATATAAATGCTGTATGGACTGTTGCTTTTATGACTGGAGGATTAAGGCCTTTCCCTAAAAAACGTTAAGCCAAACTACTTCTTACGAGCCGTGGTCCGAAGGTAGTAAGTTACGTAATGGGGAGATACTATTTAGTGTAACTATGTAACTCTTAAGTCCGGTGCCATATGTAAGGAAAGCCGGTCGCACGACGCTATTAAAGGCTAAATATTAGCGAATATTAATATACTAGGTTTTGAATTTCCTACTGCTTTTAGCCGGGCGGCAATTAATGTCCACAAGTTTAGAAACTGTAATGGTGTCTTTAGACAAAGTTTCCGCTGACATCTTAGTATTATACCGGGTTTTTCCGAAAAGCTTAATCTTTTGAAACTAGTATATTGAAATGCGGATATATTTGTGGTTTTTTAAAGAACGTCAGATAATCATCGTATGCCGAATTAAATGGCCCATAATAATTGTAATACTACAAATGCGTTATATATTCTCTGGTAACATGTTGTTCCCAAAACTAAATACTTAAAGCAACGTACTGGACGGACGTATCATGTATTTATACATTATTCCAGGCACCTATCGCCGTAAAATTGGAGCCGGTATTTTTTATTCATTGCAAAAATCCTTTCTTTATTTCCCAAAAGTGAATAAAATCGAATATTTTTGAAGAAAGTGATAATCTAAGTCGTTAGGCCCGTGTAAACGTTCCATCCGTATACTAAGAAGTGAGCATTAATTAGTATGGTTTTAGCCTAAATGGTAATCTCCTCTTCGATTACTTTCTAAACCTCGATGATTGAGTTCTAAAATGGTTCATAAATAATACGAAGGATTCCTTGAATTAGGTATATTAACTACGATTAGTAAGGTATGAGGGAAATACTTTTTGAAATATAGTAAGATTAGCGTGATTTCCTTCAAGAACGTTCATTTATAACCGTTATCCACCCAAAGTTTAACGAATACCTGAAAGAATTTTATTCACTGAATTAATATCGAATGGGTTTAATTTTATCCTTTTCATACAAGCGTACCGAAGGGAAAACCCTTCAATATCTTATTTAGGTTTTTTTTTTTTTTTAATCAAAACCCACAAGTTCCCCTTTTTCGTTTATTCCCAAGGTTCAATATGTTGGGCGGGATTCTCTTTTGAATAGTTTTAAACGCAATTTCAACGTTTCTTTTCAACGTAATTATTCATCACTATGTTAGGAGGACCAGAATCTCATCTTGCTTTACTAATGTAGCCTATAAATTGGTTTGATTTGGCGCAACGGGAGCAAAAAGCGAAAAGCCCTTATTCGCCGTAACAGCTCGCAAAGATGAAGCCGTAATATAGGCAGTAGGTAAAAACATGCAAAACTTTTTTCCGGGTTTTCTCTGAGCATATTCGATTATGGTAAAAGAAGTAACTAGGGGATATGTCAACTTATTCGCAGGTTCGGATACAAATCTTATTACCCGTGTCCTTAAGCACTCATCGGCGAAGTAATTGATAACGTACGCCGCGATACATAATGTTAACGCTCGGTATTTATTAAGGTCTGTATTGTTAAAATGTGTAACGAAGGTATTAATAACCTATTTTTACACTATGTGAACGGAATCGCGGACCTCAAGATAACACCTTACATATCGAACGCCCTATATGAAAACTCGGCTTTAAAGCGTTAAAAGAAATACGTTACAACGTCTTTCTCCGCCGAGAGCGATCCAGTTACCTGACGTTTATGCTAAAGCCCTTAAATATTTTGCAAAAGTCGGTTATCTTTTATAGGTGCGTTAAAGGCGGGTGTAAATGGTTTAGTCCCTATGGCGGTAGCTATAATCATAGTTATTGAAATATTTTCTGGTGAATTTAAGGCATCGTATGCGGGTCAAGTTGCGGCAGTAAAAGATGTAGGGCTGGCCTATGAGTGTGTCATAAAGGATGTTATGTATTATATTTGATATCACTACCAAAATTTACTATTGTGCGATTATAATTGATACGTCCTGAAATTCACCTTGTAGTAATCATTAATTCAGTCTTTTAAAAGATCAAAATTTTCGTTGGATTATGTATATCGAAACTTTCATACAAAGATTCAATGATGCATTATATATTAAAGAAATTTATGACGGATTTTCAATAATCATGAATGAATTGAAAGTAATATATTTTACAAAAAGATGACGCATTAAACTTGGGTATATAATAAGCCCAAGTAAAGTATATTATGGAGTATAACTAGTATATGGTGTACTAATGAAGATTCAACATATTGATAATGAAATATAAAAGTGATTACTCTAGATAATAATAATGGAGATAATGAAAATTCTATGGATAAAAGATAGAAACTCTATATTGAGAGATTTTGGAAGAAGTCTATGATTTCCAATTGATTAATTATAATGGTATTATAGAGGTATACTTTTTTCAGTCTCGGCCACGTATTTGTAAGCCTTCAATACAGACTCAAGATGAACTTATCCACACGGTTGACAACTTGATATGGAGGTATAGTTCCGAACCAACATATTTCTCGTTGACATAATATATATAAAATTAAAGTAATATATTTCTGTTTGAGTTACCAATCAACGTTTCTAGAAAGAATACAGATATTATAACTTTTGGTACGGTCTAATTCGTTAATATAAAGGTAATATTAGAAAAGTAATCATGAGGATCGGTAGTGTATATTGAAGTAGATAGGGAAAAAATATAGATGTGATAAGAGGCATCCAGAGAGTGTTCACCACAGGTGATTGCTTATAACCTGTCACCCGGGAAATGGAATTTGACTATGCAATCTACCAATCTCCACTTTGGGCAGTGGCACTAGACTGTATATTTTGTAAAAATACCCCTTGTAAAGTGACACGTTATTTTGTACTTTATAAGGGTATAACTTTCAGTATTGCCTTTTATTAACTATAAAAATTCATAATAATATCCATGCAGCAAATCATTTTTTCTCTTAGTGTATCCTCTATCCGTAATTCAATAGTAATAGTTCGAGTGGTTTCTTTTCATGATACGGCCCGTATGAGTAATTTAGTAGTAATGATTTGGGTGTATGTGAATCCAAATTAATCGAACAATTTATTTAATATTTTGACTACCAATTTTAATATTAACAGCTGTTAAAGTATATATTGTAAAGGTTTTGATTAGTAATTATTACTGCGATAATAATCTTAATAAGGTAGAAATTAGTTTTTGAAAGTAGTAATAATATAGATATTAATATAAATATAATTGTTAATCTATATAGGTGTGTAATTACGAAGGAGTTATAAAGGTATGGTTGCGGAGGTATAAATATCGATATTACGTCTTTTAAGGTAAGTATAAAAAGATAGATAACCATCGGCCTATACTAATTTTCTTCTCCTTTAACGACGCGCCTCCTTTTACACCTTAGATCTCCAACCAGCAAACTATCGTATATATACCTAACCTGATATCCTTATTCATTATACGAACCATTTTTATGGGTAGGTCACTTTGCGAACTCCATGTTTAAACCGCCTCCAAAAATAGATGTGGCGTAAAAACAGAATTGAAAGGCGCCGTTTGGTGCGTTAGCGTAAGAAAGAAGAGACGGCCGCTACTGCCGCAAGCCGAGCCGCCGCAAGCTCCACCACTAGCCGTATATTTTCGGGAAACATGTTATTATTACTCGCCTTTTTTTTGGCATTTCCCTCGCCGCCGCCGCCGACAATACCCCTACTCCATCTTCTTCTTTCTAACCCCTCCATTCTTCCCCTTACCCCCTAGGGGAAAAAGTGGGGAATATTTAAGGTTATTAACCTTACCTGTTCATTATAGGTAGAACCCTTTTTACTAGTGGCAGCTATCCCTTAATTCATAAAATGTAATTTAGCCGAATTGTAACACGATTCGTTTGAGCAGTTTCTACTTTAAGTTTTACTATATTAAAATTCTCGTAAAAGAGGTAAAAACGGCCGATTTATCCTGCCATTTCTAGTTACAGCTCGTTAAAATACGTCGCGAAGCCCTTTTGATGCGTAAAGTACTAAAATAGTGTATCCGGATCCGCTTTCCCGGTTCGTTAATAGATACGTTTTACATGCTATGTATCGCATTCGGGGCCGCGGGAAAATTTATTAGCGATTATCGCTAAAGCGGGGGCCGGTCGGCCCGTTATTACCGTTACAAGCGGATGAATAACGGATACACCTCCCTTCCGGTGGTTTTAGAACCATAAATAGAAACCCTTTTATATATCCGCTATCTCTACAGAATATTTACTTTCGGTTCATAATTGTAACCGCGATTAATAATTACTCACTCTTTTGAGATCATATTCAAAACGTCATTAAAAATAACTACTTTCGTGTTGATTAAAACAAATTATTACTAATTAGTAGTAGGCGTTAACCAGCGGTTTTATAAGATGTAAACCGTTATTTCCACCTGAAAGATGGTCGTACGTATATATTACGTAGGGGAGTTCGATGACTTCATCGCGCGTCTTCGTAAAACGAGCGAAACTCCCTCTATGCCCTTTATTAAAAGCATATGACCTAAGGCGAGGGATCTGTTTTCCGGTAGCGCCGGTGTCGGCGTCGATAATGGTAATAGCGGTAGCGTTAGTAATAACGGCGAGACGAGTGTATTAAGGATAACGACGACGATGACAACGATAACACAGTGCCGCTCTCCCCTTTCCCGTTTGGTAGAATCAGCCGCTTATTTAGATATTTCTGCTGGTTTGTCTGGCTATAATCTAATATATTATATTTTGATAAAATTACTTTTTATGAATCATAACGTCAATAATATATTTCAAAGTTAAAAAGTGGAAGTAAAATATCAAAGGTCTTAATGATACAAGTAAAAACTTCTAACGTATTATAAGTGGTTTGAATGGTAAATTCACGTATTCATAAACTATTAGGAGCGTCGCTAAAAGTAGATTTCAATCGAGATAGAATGTTAAAAGCAGTACAAATTTCCTAATTGTGGTCAAGTCGTAAAACCTTGAAAGTAACCTCAACAAACCGAGTGCTTGTTAATATGAGCGATTATAATACCATATTCAGAGCATCCGTGGTTATAACATCTATTGTGTTCAACCTTCCGGTAATTTACCTTGAATCGTTAATCATGAGTCGTTTGTACAATTCGCATAAATGTATGATATCGCTTATAAGGTTCTTTTGGTTTGTAATAACGAGTTTGTCAATATATTCGTTAAAGGAACAGGAGTTAGTGTAAACTATTAAAGGAAGGGGTTTTACGCTAAGGTTAAAATAATTGTTCCAACTGTTATTCTTATAGTGATTCCGGAGTAGAATCTATTAACTATGCAGTAGATTTCCGAGGCCAAAAAGATACGAGTAACTCGTTTGTATTTAATTAAAACACGATGAATATTATGTTTAAAATGGTTAATGCGTTTCAAGCCGAATTAGTTTTTAAAATTCGAAACAAATTCTATTTGGAAGCTATTATTGGTGTTATTATCGAAGGATTTGTTATTCAAAATTAAAAAGATTGCTGTACGTATATCGCACTGTATCAATTGTAAGCATCGTTTTGGATTATTGATATATTACGTAACGCGTTTGTCGAACGATTTTCATACGTCGTCCAAAGTGTCGGTTTAGTATTCCATAAGAACTAAGAGGTTCAATATCGCTTTCGGCTTTGTTATTAATACGACCCTAGTATAACGTTTACGCTGGCATTTATATTCATCGGCTTTTTTTTGCATTGGTTAGGTTGATAAAGTGAACTTTTTTAATTTACCCTTTTTTATATGGTTTAAAAAGTTTTTCTGAAGCGTAATTATCACGCCATTAAAATCGATCATACGGTCGTCCGCCAGGCATACTTTGGGTTTTGCTTTTAGGTCGGCCACAAAAAACTTTCTCATTTTCAAGGCGGAAAACGTCGTATTATTTAACGTTAATATATTATCCATATATATGCCTGTCAATATGAAACCAACAAAACGTGTTACGAAAACTTATGGGTAGAAGTCGAAGGTTGAGTTGATTATTTCTAGTAGCTTTTTATCATGCCTTTAATAGGTATTTTTTCAATATACCCTAATTTCAACAAGCTTGTAAAATTGCTTTGAAATATGTAAAATCGTCTCGGGCAGATAGTTTTCTCGGAGGTTTATAAGTATATAGGGGTAAATACATAGTTTAAGTTGCTCACCCGATTATTTATAACTTGTGTAATATTACGAAGCTTAATATAAAGGTTGTCAAAGGTGCTTATGTAGACGGTGAGCATCAAAATCTAATAATTTTTTACCCATTGTAATGTGTGCGATTTTTTATTATTATTATTATTGCCGGATAGTGCCCACCAAATAGCAAGTATAGTGTGACCCTCGCTCATGTAAAATACATACATATACCGGTAGAATAGCTCGCAACTGAAGTATTCCTACCCATAAAAACCACTCTATTCGAAAGTTCCTGATACTTCCAAACTGTACCGTACGATCTATTGAATAAGCTATTAAATTCATTTCCAACTAAACAAATTCATAAGTTTAAAAACCTAATCCTATACGCCTGTGGAAATATTTCGGGAAATATATTATACTTATGTGTTCAATATCGTTAGGGTTTTATAATCAACCGTATTGATCTTTACCTCATAGTACAAACATATACGGACTATATATATAGATTAAATTAGTATAAGTTTGTCTACGTACTACGTAATAGAGGGAAGTTACCACTCACTATATCGAAAGTGAATTTTAACCAAATACACATGGAAAGAAAAGTATAACGTTATAACAATTATTTTAAAAACTAAAAAGTACAAAAACTAAAATGAAAGCCAAAAACCGAACTTTAACCTAGCTTTCTAATCAAGGACTTAAGATAACCCCACAGTTTAAAAAGCTGTAATATATGGGCGTGAAAACTATTGCTTTGGCCAGTCCATATTTCCCAGCCATCTCAGGTCCCTCTCTAGGCCTACTTGTATCGAGGATCTGACGGCGGTCTTAAAAAAGTAAAAGATCTGTAAAAAACATATATCTTGGTTAAAAGTCCATAGTGATGGGTAAGATATACTTTGCCACTTGGTAAAAGATTTCGAAAATAAAGTCCCGTACCATCTTTTTGGAATGAAACACAAGCTTTAAAAGTGTAATGGAATCGTAAAAAGGGTACACTACTAAGCGGGAAGTATGCCGGAGAAAATATTCTGTTGACAACCAAAAAAAAACATCCAAGGTATAGTCGAAGGCACTATCAAGCGGATGGATCGCCGGTGTAGGTGGTGATGGTTCAAAGATAAAAAAAAAATGAAGCCGTTAAGTTCGTGAGCTTATAATGAAGGTCTTTCTTTAAGACCTTAAAGAGCAAAAGGAATCAATCTTGCAATACAGTGCAAGTCCGAATCTAAAAGCCCCGTGAGCGAATGCGGCGCTGGTATGGGTAGCAACGGCTTCAAGATAAATGAATAAGTAAATTAATCAATATATGAAGCCGTTTATTACTAGAGCTTATAATAAAGGTCCTTTCTAAACCTTAATGCATAAAACAAAATCAAACTTATAGTGTGCAAGTTTAATTTTAAAAGGCCATGTTGACTCAGGTAGCGAGAAATGGAATCACTGGTTGTATGGGCTATTCTCTGAATACACCGCTGCGCTGGCAGTACGTCGAGCCGACGACGATTTTCATGGCCAAAAAGAGTTCTCTGGAAAATATTCAAGTGTTAATGAAGCCGATTAGTGATATTATGGTGGAATAAAAGGCATGTGAAGTAATGGTGTTAGAAGCGGCTAAACCTGATTTTTTTCTCAGAAGTGGGCACTGTTAGAGTTTACAGTGTAGGCTCCCTGCACTCCTTAACAAAATGGTCAGTGCACCTATGCCAAGAAAGTTAATTAATGTCGAAGATTAATGTGTACGATTAGGTTATAATATCTTTTTCACCAGCGTTATCGTATCCTCTATTGACAAATCGACTTTTTTCACAGGGTTTACTAATATTGTTTTTTACCTCGTAATTTAAACGGGTAGGGAAGATTCTGTAAGCGTTATGAATCATCATTTTAAACCTTTCAAAGCGAAAAAAGTCTCACTTAACTAAAGTATCGATTTCCATTGAGTTAAACTATTTTGATGGGGTGACTAAGGCGGTAATAACACCTTTTCGGCAGAGTTTGGAGCTTAACTTACGGTTTTCCGTTTCTTTTTGCGTGATAAAAGAGTCCGTTTCGAAGGTTTTGCAGGGTAGTATAATTTTTAAGCTAAGTTAGCGCCTTCGGGGGCGTCATAATCATTTAATTAATATAGGCGGACTGGTTTCGTGCGGTGATAAAGGTTTTAAGGTAGTATTTGAAAAGTGTATGAAATTTGGATGCAATTGAGATTTGTAGTAATACGAGTCGTTTAGTTGATATCACTCCTTCAAATTCTGTTTCCTGACCATTTTATTTAGTTTTTACTTTTGGTATTACTGTATTATCGTTTAGTGAAATAAAATTATGTTATTAAATAAGTTTATATGTATATCGTGACCCTTAAACACGTTCATTTCCTAATTTTTAGCTTATTTGTCTTGCGTTTTTTAGACTAAAAATGTAAACTATAATAGCAAGTTTAAAAGAAAGTCTTCTATGGGCTGTTTCTTGTAGCTAATGATTTCGAAAAAAAATTTCTCACCCTCAAGGAACGCAATATTGTCATAGATTTCGATATGAATTTACCCTTTATATTGAAACTATTAAGGGTATTAAATCAGTATATACTCTAGGGTAAGAATAGATAACAAAGAGTGTTAAAATTGAACTATTTGGCCCGAAAATTTCATTTACATAGTGAACCATCATTTACAAGATTGACTTTTAAAAATTACACCTTTTGGCTTTTTTAATAAAGCTATATAAACGTTTTAAGCGATTTTTGGTACGGTTTACATTTTCCAATACCTTATGGTATTTTCCCCAGTTTTTGCTCACACTTATTTACGGTAATTTTTGCTTTAATTGGGATATTTGGTAGAACCAAAGTTGATAACGGCATCGTAAATGATTTAATATCATGGTTTAAATAAATATTTATGAAGAAATTAACTAAGACATCCTAGTAATCCGTAACGAAAACGCTTCGCATTAATTTTTTGGGTTGGAATAATGTTTTTATATGAACGGCATATAGTATTGGTTAGCTATCAAGGTATATTATATCCCAAATAAACTCGTCAATTAAAACTGTATCGTTTGTAGACCGAGTTTATACTGTTTCGGAGCTTACGATTGTAATCATTATTAGTAAGAAAACCTTTCGATAGCTTTTAACGTTTTCTCTCCTCCATTTATGTACCTAGCAGCGAATAGCAGCCGTAATAGGCGCTTTGCAGATCGGTATCGAAATCGGCAGCATAAATTCGTAATTTTGATAACGTTAGGTAAACGGCTTCAATTGTACGTCTTTCGGGGAGAAATTATAGATGTCTCAACTTTGGAAGAAGCGATACTGATCTGTTATCCTAGGCGCGTACTAATTAGTTAATCGTATTTCAAATTTTAATCTTTACTTTGTTTTTATTGGCTAATAATAGCAGAAATAATTTTTTGTTGACACAATATTGACTGCTATCTTTAGCCAGTCAATTGTAGTACATTGATTATAGAGTGCCCGATTCAGTCTAGAGCACGGGCCAAGCAATTGGCCATACAAATTAAAGTGCAGTCCGGCTAGCGGTCTTCCAAACCTTGAACAATATATCCACCATCTGACCAATGCGATACTACTATTACTTCGACCACGTTTCGATTAGACAACTTTGCAACAATCTAAAGACCTGCTAACAGTTTTATAGTTTGTACTGAAAAATATAACCGGAATGAATCATATGATTATAAAGACTATATCAATCGAAAACGCCTTAAATTTGTCGAATAAAACATCTCTGTGTTCGCTAATTCGGTCGATTTGGAATTTTGGACGCTTTGCTGCGAGCGTATTGAATTGTCGCATTCCGGCGGTTGAGATTTTGACTACGCCAGTGCTTAGTATATTGACTTAAAATCGGTTGCTGTATTTATTGGAAAGCGTGAATTTTTACGTTATATAGGCGCTTATTATTTGATTTTCATAATGAAGGTCTACAATATATGAATAAATAAGGTATCTTATAGGTTTGCGAAAACTCGCTAGTTAAATTCCTTCTCTTAAGCCAGAAAGTTAGTTTTATTCCCCCTAAAACTTTCTCATTTAAAGGCATAATAATAGAGGTAAGTATTAAGGTTATTCTTTATACCTTTGTAGTTAGTGACGTAGCTTCTAAAATTTTCATTCATCTAGTCCCTCAAAGACGTAATCGAATTAAAATTAACATTCAATCCTAATTTAATGGTATATTAAATAATTGGTCTATTATAGTATATCTTACAGTATATAGTACACCGTTTCTAGAAACCTGTAAATATTTCAATATTCATTGATAGGTATTGTTATATAGGTAGTGAATTCCGTATTTGGTTCTAAGGTTGTTTTAGGTGGTAATTGTTTTATCCTCGAGTTCTAGGGCATTTTACTTCGTATTTTTTGTTTCCATAACCGTATTTAGGCCGTTTTCTTCATCAAAGATGCACTTTAAATCGTCGGCTCAATATATAGTGATTTTACCTTAGTTATTAGTTTTTTCTGCTACAAATATTGATCCGAAACTCGCTTATCGGTGTATAGAGGTTTTGAGTCTTTTTACGGCTTAAAAAATAAAATTTTGAAATCTGGGTTTACGTGGTACGCGTATGTAACTACTTGAATAAACAGTTTATCTCTCTAATATTCCTGTTTTAAGGCCGTTCAGAGCTTTTGGAACTTTGCTCATAAAGCGGAAAACACTAACTATAGGCTTTTGTTAGCGTTTTAACGCCCATTCTTTGCGGAGTTCTAGGTGATATTAATTCAGTCCCGGTTTCAAATTCATGGTTTACTTACATATAGAAATGTATTGTCAAGCGGTTATGATATTTCGTCATTATGGTAATCTAAGTTAAGTAATATATACTATATTTTCTAATTTATTTCATTAGTATACTGGGTGGAAAACAATATATACTACAATAGTTTAATATGCTATTGCTTATAAGTGTTTAATATTATTAGTTTTTAGTTATAAATGACGTTGTACGGTTCGTTATTATAATTCTCGTTTGTATTTTATAGTTTAGCGAATTTGGTAAGTTTTATAGGGTCTTTTTTTTTTCGTTGGAAAAAGGTATAATAGGCGGTTTTAGTAGGGGTTGAAATTATTGCGTATTTGTTTATAAGGATTATATTATCATTTTACACCGCTTATCTCACCCCCACGAGTATCTTTTCCCTCGTTTAGGCGGCTTTTTTTTCAGCCGAGAGGATTGTTAATTGTATTTGGAAAGTGTTTTAGTTTTTCTTTTCCCTGAACTGTATGTATAGGGGTAGGTATTTATTATACACCCGTGGAAGATAATATTTGTGGCTATTTATCCTTTTATTCGAGTTTCATTAACTTTACTCTGGGAGCAGATATATTATCGGAACGTTTTATCCTCAGTATCAGTGCAATATTTTCAAGGTGCTGTTTTACTCGTATATCTTTTATAATATGTTTTTTTATGTTCATTTAAATAGTATCATTTTACGAAGCTCGTACAATATACGCATTTATCCTTCTGATTTGGAAAGTTATTAAGATGAGCCGATTAAACAGGGCCTTTGTAGGACGACCATCCATATCTTTTAAAATTTCAATACCTTCGCTTCTTTACTATGTACGTAAAACGTTGTAAATTGTATTTTTCACCGTATACTATATTCCTAGCATTGAATCCCAAAATATGTCACTGAAATTATACAACGTATCAGATCCTTCAACCTTATCCTCCCATTCATGAAACATCACTATTATAATATACGTATTTACCGCATAAGAATCAAATTCTTAACCGGTAGGTCAATAATATTATCCTATAATGCCAGGTTAATTTCTTACCAACCAACTTTCCTAAACCCTATGTATTAAACCAATAAGTTGATCTAAAATATTTATTATGTGTTTTAAACCAAAGTAATCGAGTTTATCGTAAGCTTTAAGAAAGAATTTTTATATTACGGTATTTAAAGACACCAAACGTTTACGGCTACTTGTATTTCGATTATATAAAAAAGGGTTGACGAAACGTAAAGGATACCCGAACTTTGAAGCTGAGACAGCGTCTTCGTCCATATCCTTTTTTAATTAAAACAAAATTGGTTTATGTTGGTAGGCCTTTATCGTTGTAACGTAGTCGATTTGAATCACTGTGGTGGAAGTAACTAGTGCTGAGTTGATATTGTTGATTGATCTGTGTAAGTTCTAAGTTTTACAAACTGTTAGCCGGTCTGTATACTAATTTTTTTTGGCAAAACGCTTTGGCCTTTAGCAAACTTTGAAGTGAACACCTATTGCAATGCACTTGTAGTTCAGTCTCACAAACTGCAGTCCATTTGCAGTACTTACAATTAAATTTACTGTAATTAAAGTTCATTTAACTGTACTATATTTGACTGCTATTTCAATACTGGCGGCTTTTTGTTTTGTGCCTGCACGTTAGCGTGGCTTGCTATCAATTGATGGAAACTTTTGAAATCCCTCCTTAATACGCAAGCAAATAATAAGCTAGACCCTTGTCAATTCAGATTAATCTGTATTGAAATCAAATCTAATTACGGTCGCTTGTAGCCCTTTTGCTTTAAACTTCCGAGGTCTTCGTTTCTTAGATCTCGTATAAAAATATTTGGCTTTAGATCTACGTAAATTAGGTATGTTACCACTTGCGTACCTTTTGCCATTAGTTTCAATCACTGACATCGTCACCTTTATTATCGTTACCATTGCTCTAGCGGTCTTCCAGTTTACCAGGGCAACCCTATTCTTTTACGTTACCTGTCGGGTAGTCCACGTATCCCTTAATTCGTATGGTTGACGTATTTCTATTTACAAACCTTTTTAAGGCGCTATAAATAGTAGTATTAATCATGGCATTTATAAGGTTATCTTTGCCGTTAATTCACCAGAACTTATCGATTTCCACGGATTCGTATGCCTTTTTCAACGTTATTACGTTTATAATAAAGCGTTTTTTATTAGTTATACCCATTATTGTTAGTATTCGTAAAGGTTTTGGGAGTTGATATATACTATTACAGGTATTAGTAATATTCCTAGCTATTTGAGAATTATTTTTAACATGCCGTTAGTTATTATACCGGTATTAAATCCTGTTATTATACTATAAGCTTCCGAAGTTAACATACTTTAGGTTACGCCTTTACACTTTACAAATGCCTAGTATACGAGGTTTCCGATAATTAAAAATGCCCTTTAAACCTATATTTATTAAAGAACATTATTAGGAAGCTGATTCAATATTTGAGGGCGGTATTATTAGCAAATAACTCGTTTGCAGCAATTATTCGTTTCGCCTTGAGTAAATCTATAAAAATTATGTTAATTCCTTTTTCTACATGGTACATTTTTTACTTAATCCGCTTGTTTTACTTGTTAAAGTTTTCGTCTTATGAGTCTTGTGCCTATATTGTAATGGAAAGATTGTTCGATGTTTTTCGTTAATACAACGTAGTAATATAGGCCGTATTGACTTTTTACTTTAGATATTTTGATAATCTTACTTCGTTTATTTTAGCGATAATCGTTAGACTTGTAACTTATTTTTTTTAAATTAGGTCAATATATGTACCGCTTTTAGCCTCAGTACTATGGATATGGAGTAACGATTTCTTCAAGTGAAATTATATACTTTTAGTTAACGTTTTAACCGGATTTTACTTTCAAAAGCCTAATTTTTCAATAATACTTTATTTCGCCGTTAAAAACCAAGTACTGTTTAAGAAAAAGATGTTGTTTGTTTACATAACTAAGAAAAAAAAGTCTTTACTCTTTATAATTGATAATTACGGGTAAAAAGTTCAAGTTTTTATATCGAGCCTGTTTTTAAATTACGCCTAATACGTTAGAAATCAGTGGACTCCCGCCTTAACTAGTTGGTATAAAGGCTTAATACAACGTGTTATCGTTTGAGCCGGAAACTTATCCTTCAAATCTTTTAATAACTTTAGTAATATAATCCGTCAAGATCTGTGGTAAATTTCGTATACGTTTACGTAATGTACGGGCTATTAAGTTTGAAAAAAACCTTTACGCCAATATTTAAGTTAATAGTAATTACAACAATTCAATATTCCCCGATATTTTGTATAGGAGGCCATTGAGTAATGATTCAGTCTTTACCTTTATTACCGTATGCTTATGCGATTGATCTTTCCTTGGTATACCGACGGTTCGTAATCTTACTTTTAACCTCGTAAATTATCCGCGATTTAAAATTCGTGACGTTTTAGCATCTGAATTAAGTTAACAGAAAGAATTATATAGCTCCTCATAATAGGAGGCCGTTAATTTTTACTTCATTTCTTTCATCAAAAGGCCTGCTTAATATATTAAAAATACCTTAGATACGTAATATAAACGCAAATTTTCCGTTATAATTATTCCTTTAAGATACCTACGCCGTTATATACACCTTTCCAGGCCTATATTATCCATCGGTGTCCTTCTTTTTAGTATGTATACTCCTCTTGGGTTGTTGTCTACGCCGTCGGCGTTTTATGAGTATATTAATAATCGACTCTGAAGGGGTATGTTAGCTAATTCTCTTGGCGTGGAGGTTATCGATATTTAAATATTTATTAAATTTAGGAAGCCCGAGGGTTTTTCGTTACGGCTGAACTTGTGTAACTAGGAAAGTTACGGGGACGTTAGCAGTTTTAATCACCACGTTTAAGTTGGGAATACTTAATATCTTATACGGCCTATCCAATTTTCCTGGCTCGCTTCATCTAATGACTTCATTTTAAAGAATAAGTAATAACGGGTTGATTATTCAAGGTCCGTTTTTGATGTTAAGGGTATTATTGATCTAGAGGCGTACTAATTTTTTCTTTAGATTTTTTGAGGTTTTCCTGAATGTCCTAATACGCTTTTGAGTACTTAACGAAAGTGATGACTTATTTATTATCCATGGGTAAACCCCAAATACCAGTAAAGTTAATACAAGTCCATTAAGGCTAATAATATCGTTAAAACCTTTTACTACTATTTAAAGCCGTGTTTTTTAGCTTATAGAGCTTTCGATTGTCAGTATAATGATATTGTAAGTCTTGTGCAAAAAGGCGTATGCCTTTTCGACTTTATTAATACCCCAATGAACTTGAACGGAAACCTTTTTATATTAAATCCTGATTAACTTTATATTATATTAAAGCTTTATCGTAAAAAAGTTGGTACTGGTTTCGTCAATTAATACGTTCAGTGGCCCAAGGTATGTATTAATCTATAAAGTACGTAAATCTATAAAGTACGTAATTCCTCCTATATTTCTGTTACAGTAATGGTTTTAATGAACTTAACGCTGGAAAACGCCGTGGCGAAGTTTACAACATGTAATAATAGCTTGCCATTTAAGTAAAATACGTTTACGAAAACTTCCAAATTAAAGGCTTAGTCCTTTTTGAACGTAAATTTAAACCTTAAAAGGGATTAAAAGTATATTTAGCAGTGGTAATAAAGCTGTTCGACTACTTTCAATGTTGTTGAGTCTTCATTTTATAGCCTGTTGCCTTTAATACCTTGTAAAGGCCATTAGTTGCTATATAGTTAAACCTACTATATAACTGGCGAAGTTTCGGCTTCGTGAGGTTAAATACTATTACCTTTAGCCTTTAGAGATAAAACTAGAGGTACTCCTATGAAAAGTTGAATAAAAACCTCTTATCTTCCTAAACTTATATTAATTCGTTTGTTTCAATATTAATGTTAACATTGATATTTTTTATATCCTTTAGCTGGAGAAGAAAGGGGGTAAGATATTCCATAATATGGAAAACAATAGGGTTATTAACCGTTTAACCGTCGTCGATCCTAGTAAAGATAGCGTTTTCAGAGCTAAAGCCAACCTTAGACTTGTTAACATCTGTAAAGTTTAGTTTCGTATCAGTATTTATATCCTTTCATAACGCGACATATTACCAATAACCTCCTATTAAGTACCGTATTACCCCCGTATCCGGCATAATCCCCTAAACGTCGTGTTCCGAATAACGAGTTCAAATAATAGAGAGGTATATAGGGCCAAGGTTTTATCATCATGTCGGCAGTAAGGGTTTCTAACTGTAAATCGGTACAAAAAAGCATGGTCGGCTAGTTATTACGTTATTTCCGTGCTAATACCAGTGCCAGTATCTTAGTTCCAGTCAATAAACTTTGGCTGATTTGCCTCCTTTCAATTTTAATTTCTTTCATTATATATAACTTACTCGACTTTAATATAATTAAAATTTTAGGAGAAATACGTATAATATATCACTTACTTTGCATTACCCTCGGCGATAATGTAACGTATTAACCGATAACCTTTATTACTGCAAATACAACATTTCTTTATATTCGAAGTTAATTGATTTTACCAGCTTGGAGACTGTAAAGAAAATAAATACCTTTCTCCGTAGGTAAAGGTTTGTACCTTTTATTAACCGTACTAGCCATGCTTTCTGTACCGTCGATTATTATAGTACAAATTAACAAGGTTTTTTCCTATTTACCAAATTCCGAAGCTTAAGGGTATATACCAGTTGATCCAGAAAATCTAGCTGTTACGGTCGCCAATAACGAACGTGATTAACTAAAGAACCCTTTGAAAATGGTATTTGGGCATTAAAGAGCGTGTTCGAACTCTTTGTAACCAGTAACTGTTTACCAGACCTACTATCGCAGGGTGCCTTCGCCAGATTCTACGTTCCCTATTTCTTGTTGGCAAAGCATTAGTTTATTAAGCATGTAATTAAGAAGGTCCATTCCACTTTCCGACTCTTTTTTATAATTTAACATGTAATACCCCTTAATAATGTTTCAATCGGTATAGTATTAGATAAAATTTACATTGTGTTCGAAATAACCTTTTACGGCATTATGAATTTAGTGTAATGAGGAACAGTTCGTCAGATACCAGAGGTAGTAATCTTCGGCTTAATCAGTAAAGAAAATAGGAAATAACTAGTGAAGACCTAGCAATTTAACCCTTATTTAGCGGTAAATGTTAAATAATAGGCGTAATTTAACGTTGATGAGGTTATACGGCTTACCGTTTTACTTCTTCTTGCCTCTCCTAATATTGACGAATATAATAACTGTTGTATAATCCATATCCACAATGGGAACGCGTCGAAAGGAAAAGATGATATAATAGTTGTAGGAACCCTTCATATCTCTTAACTAGAGAAAAAACTAAGGTTGTTGTTGGTACTAATAGGTTTAATAGTTACTTTTAAGTATGTTTAGAGGGAAGAAGATTGTAGTGGTGTTTATAGTAAGCTCGTACGTAAAACCTGTCCTTTCTTAAGTTGTTCACTAAAACTAGACGTGTTAAGAAGCTTAGGAGAAATGTGTTGCAATGATCACACTAAATACCCGTAAGTAGATAGAAGGTGTTAGGGGGTTTATGTTAGCAGTAAGGTAGCAGAGGTAACAAAGGTACAATATCAAGAAGATGTTTGTTCGTGCTGTAGAATGATCACTAGCCGTTAGGCTATTCAGGTGTATATACTGAATATTTAAATTGACAACTGAAGAGCTATGAAGTAAATACTATCTATGTGGTGCTGACCATGTCTTTATATCCTATGATCTTGATACCATCTTCAGTACTGGCTCACTGAGGCTCACCGGTGCTCACTGTGGCTCAGTGAGCACTTGTTATCTAGATAACCCTAACCCTGGAGGATTTCCTAGTCTGGTGCGGACAAAGAGATGTTTACCGTCTGATGTGTTAGACTTCAAGCTCTTGGTAGCTCAGCTGCATGCTGGCCTATTTCCTGACCCGCCAATATACTTAGGTCATAACATGTGTTTAAGGGGTTTTATCGCGGGGAACTTGGTAATATTCCTTTTAATGTTAAGGGGTCCAGAGAGGTTCCTGCGTAATTAATTGATATAAGGTGCTAACATTAATACTTATAACTGCATAGACGGTCGCTATTTCATGTACCCTACTGCTGTTAACAGCATACTTTGCGCTATTATGTAAATGTGTTAAACTGTCGAGCAGGTTTACAGGTTCCTTATCGCTAGTACGTAAAAAGGCCTAACTTAGTTGAAAGTGAAGGGAAGGTCCTTTTGACCGCATATAAAGGCATTAAGGCCTTTTAACAATACTCTTTCCTTTAAGCTGCGGATCTTAAAGATATTCTTTATGTAAGCCAACTCGAAGAGTATTTTCGTTAATCTAATAACATTTCCCTTTGAAATGAACATTACTCGACGTTCAATTTTAGCTTTTAGTTTGGATCTAATGGCATTTCGTGTTTTCTTTTATATGTCAATTGTCTAGTCGCCGAACGATTTACGGAACATATAAAATTCGTCTTCAAGGTCTCCTTCAGTGTCATACTCCAAGATAAAATAGCCGACGAAGTTGGTTAAGTGCTTTTCAGTTAAGCTTTAGTCGATGTCGTCTCCCCAAAGAGCGTGATTATATTGCTTGGCTAAAGCTGTTACGGGGTTTTTAATTATCTTTTTCTAGGTATAGTCGGTGATGTTTTGAAAGTAAGGACTTATGGTAGCCATTTTAACGTTTCAGCTTGAATAAAACGTAGAAAGCGTGTAAGGCAAAAAACTTGGCAATTTTAGGCGTAAGGACTTAGTATTTTCGGCGTAAAATCGCATGGGAAATTGGCAACTTGGTCTAAGGTCACGTAATGTGACTTTATTTCAGAATTTGGTGTTTTTGTTTAAAGTAGCGATTTTAACGATTACATTAGCTTAGGGGGTGAAAACAGTAAAGTAAGGGCAAAGATTTGGTGTAAAAGGTGAGGTTGAAGGTCGTTATCGGTAGTAAATATTATTTAACGTAGTGACCTAGTCATTTTTTTTTAATAGTAGAATCTGCAATAGTACTAACTTAGCTGTTTGACAACTTGCCTAACTTTGAGACTTCTAAAAGTTAATCATAACGTTTTGAAGAAGAGTTAATGAAGATTTCATATTATTTTCCAGTAATGATACCGTCACATACTTCTAACATGCCGTTAGGAACTGATGTAGTACTAATAGAGGTCCTTTGCTAGAATCTTTCCTCTACCCTAGCAATAGCGCAGAGCGTAACAACCGGAAAGTAGCTTCTTATTTTACTTATCTATAATAGGCAATAATCAGTGTTGGTATACCTTTATCATTTTCATGTAGTTGATTCGATGGTATTAACTGCTATTCCAACAGTTTCCATAGTACATTCGTTTAGTAAGTAGTTGAAATACACACTCTAAATTCATTTTACATTTGAATTTTGAATATATGTTTATTAATTTTTAGATCATCCATAAAGACAAGATTGTTATTAATGAATTGATTAAAATCTAGATGTGTTTTTTTTGATCAGTTTTTTTTATTTGGTGTCGGAAGTTTTCATAACGCACTTTAAACAAAGTTAAAGCTGCTTAAAGATGAACAATATCCAATTTATATGTATTGAAGTAAATAAAAAAGTTAATTAACCTTCATTGGCGCTGTTATTAGATGTTATATTTAGTTAAGTTTCATTTAGCTTACCTTTAATACACTTCCAATCCTTAAAAACAATAATTGAGTGATGATTGAAAATGAGCGTAGTACGTAGGCGTCTGTAAGCTCAAATAAGGCTAACTACTTCGTATTTAGAAGGTCTGTAATATAGTTAGGCCTTGGTGGGATATTGAAGAAATAATATGATTGGTTTAAGTGTTATATCTGAAATATATTGGTCTGGATTACGAAGATAGGTCGTTTTTGATTGGAAAAGCATCACACTTAATATATGTTTTAAACTTCCATTAAATAATACAAAATAACGGCTTTTCTGGATTAGGATGATAGTAACATAAACTCTTGAAATTGTATTTCTAACAATCATTAAATGAATGTTGCTGTTGATTTATAGGTGTGGTTTTAGTGGATTTGGTGTAATGTTAATGTTTTCCTTAATTTCTGATTTTACATTCACTATTTTTTTTCGTTTTACGAAAGTTGGTCGAGTTTATGTTTTTGTAATACTATCTACAGTAAAGTTAAATACGAAATTATTGGTCGTAAGAAACCTGCCACGCTTTAATACGGTTTCATCACCCTTAAGTTTCTTGAAAACGACAAGTCACGAAAACTTTAGGTCCGTTCTTTAGTTTTTAAAAAGCCGAACGCATCCACGTAAAACCCGAGGAATTGAACCGACCAGAAGCTACTATATAAATTCGTTTACGAGAGTAATAATCCTTCCCGCCAGAATTAACCGAATAATTGTTTTTAGTAAGCGAGGTCATTTTTCAACATATTCGAAAAAAATACAATATTTTTAATAAAACCTTTGTTAAAATAGAGGACTTATTTAAACATACGATTTATATATCTTGGTTGTAAAAAGGGTAATTTTGAAATCCTATAAAAACATTGAATTTCTTTCGATCTACGATAACTTACCACTGTCAATCGATCATTGAATCGAGTATAAAAAATTAGATATAAAGAAACGATTGGTATTTATCACTGTAATTCAACTTTTCTTATGTAAAGAAGCAATAATGTGACTTTACAACGGAAAATAGTAATTATCTAAAATACTATTTTCATTAGAAGGCCAGAGATCCACTATATCACGTTACTTTCAAACGCTTTAAACTGTTCGCCTAATTACAAAAACAGGTAATGAGATTAATAAGATCTTATTCGAGTATTCCATAAGATTTTAATTATTAAGATGGTCGAACTATTAGTCTACAAGTTACTCGTCCCGTTTCGAAAAAGAATAAGTATAACATTTAAGTTTCGTATATTGCCAGCCCTTCATAATTAGTATATCAATCATTTATTCCCATGCAATATTTATGAAACCAGTATCTTTCAACATATATTAGTATTACTCGAAAAGTTTCTAAAGTTTAAATGCTTCAATTTTGCCAGCTATGTTAACGTAGGCGCGTTCTATCATTTGAATTCTTGGTATATAATCTGAATTTTGAATACTAAATAAGTTAGAAACAATTAGTATCAATTCCTTTTCCAACTTAGATGAAATAGTGTCCAAACGTTTGTAAAAGGTCTCTCTAATTATTTAAATAACGACGTCTACTAATAACGTAATTGTCATTGACTCAAACCATTGACCATTTAGTCTATAGGTTACTTGAATGTGAACGTAATGAGATATGTAGTACCCGGCTCGGGCGCGGCCTGAGCGCGATCCGCAGGCAATATGTCTGAGGATACGTACTGAGTATTACACAGAACATTCCCATAAGTCTTGTAAGAAGGACAACTGTAGCCTTTTTTAGTCTTCCGACTGTACCAGAATAGGAAACCCCAATTGGAATTTACTTAGCGGACCATCATGAATCGGATTATAATATACTATTAAGGTTCATTTTTATCTTCTCAAGAAGATATTACCTACAATATACGAATCAATAACAAATATTATTAATTTGGCGTGGTATTTCAACTTTATGGGACAAATAGATTATAAGGGAATACCTCATAGTCTAAATTTATCAATATACTTCATAACCTTTCGAAACCGATTTAAGCTGACATATTTCGTTTATAGAATGTGAAAACTTACATTGTGTCTCTTGTAAAGCAATTACAATAGCCTAATTAATTGATATTTATTTTTCATTTTATGTATGACTTTGCGTAAGTCGTTACTAACATCAAATAATTCGACGCTGAATTCACGGTTACTTGTATTTGATTTTTCATGTTTAGAGATATCTCAAGACGAAAACCCAACCGTAATTCAATAAATTTGCCTTGCCATAAGTAGAGACGTATTGAACGATCAAATTTATATTAAAGGAAAATAAAATCTGGATTACAGAAAGTTGATATGTGTATCTTTACACATAAGAATATTTTGCGTCGGCTATGAAGAATACTATTATGATACATTACGAAGTTGATGGCTAGCAGAGAATAAACTATACAAAAAAGTTTTTGGTCTGTATTAAGGTTGTTTTTAATGATTTTCATCACGCTAATAAAGGTTTGGTCGAGTTATAAAGATTTCTTATAAGCGAAAAGAACCTATTTATACCTTTCGTAATTAGGATTGAAATATTATAAACTTGAGTGGGCGGGTTTGATTAGCTGTCGTCAGTCAAATACAATTATGTAGGCTTTAATATATCCCTATGTATTCGGGATAAATTTATTACACCAGGCGTTAGTGGTATCGATTATATAGGGACTTTAATTCAGTACCGCGAGCTTGCTACTAAGTTACAAATTTTAGACTTAAAATAACATTTTGGTCAATAATTATCAAGTCACGTATAAATATACTGACCGAATGAAAATATAATTATAACTGGAATTAGCGTCTTTTAGGTACCCTTGTTATAAAGCCTTGGTAATCGAGATTTTTCATTTTAATAAGCTCGTTTGGTATATGCTTAGGATACAAAATTCAGGACAACGTGAATAATGGCTGAAAAATACCTGGTTGAATAAATTATGAGGCGTTACTTAAGTTATAATTCAACGGACTATTACTAACGTGATTGGAAAATCCATCCGGCTTTTCTTTTCCCATAGATAAACACGGTTTAAAAAAAAAGGTAAATGAATTATTTTTACTATGAGCAAAGTAAAATGGTAACTTTTTAATATAATATTATTTGAAACTTATGTAACCTTAAAGGCGTGATTATGAAATCGAGTAAATGAAAAATACATTCAATTGAAATATGTATAAACGAATATCTTTTTTTTATCTTTATACTTTTGAATAACATTTATTTACAACCGTTCAAGTCGATATCAGTTGTATTTATTATTATATTATGAACGAGGATTTAATATAACGGTGAAAGGTAAGGTCAATTTAGCTTTTATACCCTCGAATTCTTGGTTCAATGTTAGGGTCACGGCGAAATGCGCGTATTACGAAAATAGTTGAGCTTCGTGTAAATATTGATAAAGAGTTGAATTTGATATGAGTTTATATTATTCCCATCATAACGTAACAAATAAACTTTGGAATATTTTGGATACGTCATTAATAAGTTATATGAAATATTGGTGGTATTCGATGAATAATTCATAATCAAGAAATATTAATTATCAATATAATAATAATTCGACTTACATCGTATAATACTTAAAATTTTATTAAATCGGATCCTAGGAATTTAAGTATTCCATTTTAATGGACGATATAACATATGCAATATTCAACATAATTAGGTTTTTTAAGTTTTCGTAAAATAACGCTAATTTTATAATTAACGACCTCAACTACCGTCAACAAAAAATTGATTATATTTATTTCACAATAGGAAAAGTTCCGCGACCCATTTTATCAGGACAAGGTAACAACTTTACCTTTGTACCATAGAAATCTCGATTGTTATATTTATATTGAATCAAACGAAAATATATTTCTGCCGGATTCCCCGGAGTAACCAATATACTAAATGTTACGAAATGAACTTTTGAATTTCGGCGTTAAATTACAGGGTTAATACATTATGGTTTGGTTTAAATGATCTTTTTATTAACCAAGGCACCGGTATTTCGAATTTCCAAGTGAAGGGGAGATAAATGGTTCATATTGATTACTAGGCTTTACATAAAATTAACACATGGGATTTTTATTCCTTACTTTCAATTAAGAAACCTTACGCTTATTATCGAAGTCGAAGCAATTAACGAAGTTTGATATACGAACGAATTTTTACCGTATTCGGGTTTTGTATATTGATTATGTAACAGGGGATATTGAGGTTAATTTCATTCCGACTTACTTAAACCCACTTTTCGTTTTTTTCCTTTCGCTATTGAATAGTATTATATAGAGAAAGTTCGCATGTTTTTAAGACACTTTCGCGGTATCAGGCTGAATTTGAATCTGTAGAAATACGATTTGGTGGTTAAAAAGGAAACATACTTTGGGTTTATTGTAACAATCAAAGTAAGTATCACGGTCCACCTTGAGAAATTCCGGACAGTTTGCGAATGGAAATCCCCGCGTATTGTTCCAAAGGTTCGGATTTTCTTAAGTTTTATCAACTTTTATCAAAACTATATTAATAACTTCTTAACTTAATATATTGCGTTGATTAACTTTTAAAATAAGGAATTTGGTACTCCGAGATAAAACCGAAAGAATATGCATTTTAAAGGTTGAAAAAGTATAGTATACTGCCATAATTTTGATTTATTACAATCCCAATCGGCGCATAATAGTGAAAAACGATTGTTAAGAGCCAGGTTTCAACGTTTATTCATTGTAAAAAAATCAATATAATATTCGAAAGCCGAAAATATATTATTTTGTCTGATCAACGGATAATAAACGCAATTATAACATTTACGATGAAGATATTTTGGCGTGATATTTTATTTATAAGCTTAATCATCGCAATTGCGTAGTTTGAGTAGTTTTTTTTTTATAGATTACATGGGATTTAAGTATTTTTTTCGAAACAATTATTTTCGGCACGTGCAATTCAATATACTACAATCTTTTTGCTTCTTTTAGAATATTGACGATATAGTAACACAACTTAAGGCACCCGTACTGACATATTAACCCGTAAATTTTCAAATATACCCAGGGTTTAGGAACATTACGTTTGACTTTTGAACTTATTTTTTGTAATTATATCGGATATGGTAGTAATAAATTCATATATTATAAAAACCTATATTACGGTGAAATATGCGGATAAATCTCTTAACACGGTAACCTGGTGATTAGATTTATACGATATATGCCCCAAGGAGGAGTCGGAAAATCTCGAGGTGTCGGCGATAATCAATTCGTTTCGTGTCCAGCTTGCACCTACGTCGCCGACTTTAACGATATTAGGGAATACCGAGGCATTTACGTTTATGATATCACTTTGACCCGGTCCGAATTATAACCTCCGACTTCGTTTATATCGGACGATTGCTTTATTTTCGGCTCTCACGTTTTCCTAAAGTTATAAAATTAAGTTATATTAAATAACCTATAATATGTAGTTCGTCTATTTGCAGTTACAGAAAACGTTGGATGCTCTTCGGATAAAGTAAGATATTGGGTATGTATAGAAGATTATGGTATCAACCCGAAAGGTATGTAAATATATCATAGCCATTTATAGCTATTTAGTCAAAAACCGTCAATGAAAACTATTTTATAAAAAAACTTCAATTCGTTTACTATAGATTATCCGGGTAAAAATATTTGAATTCTAATATTTTAAAGATATTACTATCAAAAGCACGTTGTCGAAAATATTCAACGTTTATATTAAATATATAAGTAATATAATAATATGAAATTTAGTAGTACCCTACAATAATGCGGTTTTACTCTCTTTTTAACCCAAATCGTTAATAATTTCTTATTTTCCTCTATTTTACAATCGACGTGGCGATTCAATATGACGGCTTTCTACATTTATTAATTTTCATCAACCGATTATCCAAACTCATTTGATTGAAGGTTATGTAATCTATAACTATTAAAGCATATAAGGAACGTTTCTGGGAAATATATTCGCGATTTCATAGATTTTATGCGTTTATGATCAAGACTGTAACTATAGTAAGGTAATTATATTTTCAACGACTTTTCGTTTTTGAACAAAAGTTGAAGAACTTTTATCAACGATATACTATTTCTAAACGAACAGCGATACCAAAGAATAAATTAAGATATTGAAAAGTATAGACGCATCGTTGTCGACTTTCCGTAGTTTCATTAGGTATTATATTTCTTGTTTTATCAATTTATAGTAAATAAACAGAAGTTAACGATTTTTAGATATAATATAAATCACCTACTTAATATTTACGAAATATATCTTATCCTTACAGTACACGGCGATGAAAAGTTGTCGACTAGTCCAACGCTACAAACCGTCACGAATCTGGTATATTTATACATGTGTATTAATGGGAATGAAATGGTTGTAATATATATATATAATAAATAAAAGTAACGGCGAACCATCACCAACATCCGGCGAATCCATACTAAGTAGGCCATGATGTTCAATTGAGATTATGTAATATACAAGTCATTTTCCTTCATTAAAAACTTAATTAGATATATAATTAAAATCTAGTTGTCGACGTTTTAAATTCATTGAATTTAATTACAAATAATTTTGAAAAGTATATTATATTGTATATGAATTTAGTAAAGCGTATAGCTACGAACCCTCTTTTCTCTTATGTATTATCTGATACCTATCCTAGGCTAGTCTTCCAGGCGGAAGATACGAAGAAAGGTATATATAAGAAAATAGAAATTAGATTTTTTCAACACAAAATACGGGTGGAGCAGTATTTGATATATATTTGTTAATGAAAAGGTTTATTATAAGGCGAAGTAGGAATCATTGAAACATTGATAATATATGGTAACTTTAGATAAATTTCAAGCGTATTAAAAGAGCACCAAATTTTCTGATAACCCGGTATTCCCATGTCTATGTTAAATTCATTTTAAAAACTGATATCAAAAAAGTTTCCATTATTTCGATAATAGTATCAATATTGATGAAAATGGTGAGATTTCATTGTTATTACAATATATTATGATACATAGGGATGGTTATATGTTGCCTGACCTTTTCGAATTAACATTGAAATGGAAGGAAACCTTTATCGAAAACTAGCAAGTATTACTTATGAGTTATTATTATTGTTATTGCTGTTGTTGTTTTCCAAATATTGGCTCCAATAACATTAAAAACATTATTACAATGTGCTTTAAACGTTAGAAAAGCCTAGTAGGGGTAAAAGTCCTAAAAAGGAACGGGTATTAAGTAATATAGACGAAGGCGGTTAGTGAAGTGCGAGGCGAAAATTCAACGAAGTAGATAAGTACAGAGAATATTAGGCTAGACGGGTATTAAGTAAAGCGATCAACGAAAACGAAAGCGGGGCGTGGCGGGAAGAGAATACTTCGAAACTGTATATAAATAATTACAATAAATTAGTTTGTACCTGGGTAACGCTATCTATACGGGTACAGTCTTTTACCCGTCTACAGTCGATTCGATTTACATGATTTTATTTAAAATTCATGAATAATAAGCACGAAAAAAAAGGATTTTACAGTTAAACCGTAAATATCGGTTATTACATTTAGTGAACTGAAATGTATATTAATTATTAAAACATATATTTTATATAATTATATCATTTCAATTAATTCGATTAAACTAAAGATGATGTATACGAGGGATATAAAAAAAATCATGGTGCAAACTTCTTAAATTATTATACGATCAATCGAAAAAGTTCGGTCACGGAAAATAGACGAATTAATGGAGAGAAATATAAGAGTTTGTGAAAAAGATAAACCCGTGAAAAAATGATAGCGGTGGTGTCAAGGTAAGAGTATAGTAATCTATACCGTTTAAATAATAATAATAACAGTTGAAACCCAGAAGAGATTGCGCAATCCAATAAAAAAATAATTGATTCGGGAAAAGTACCGGTAAAAACGGGTTTATAAACCAGGATATTATTTCAACGGTTATAAGTATAGGAAAAAAGGGGTTTCCGTTGTTAAATATCATAACGATGTATCGTATTAATATAAGGAAGTTGAGAGAAGTTGAAAATAGGTTGATATCTCAAGTGAAATCGAAAAAATAGTTAAATATTCGGTCAGATTTTCAAATATATTCCGGTTTTCAGTTTACCATATTATATACTTACGATAAACGCGGCACCCGTAAGTGAGAGAAACGCGAATATAGGTATAAAAGCATGTTAAAATTAAAAAGGTGATTAATGTAAGAAATATTTTTATTTTTAACCCGTAATAAAAGGAGATAACTTGCGTTATCGATATTGCCGAATACTATAAGGTCCCTAACAACGCGAAAGGGTAATAAAATATATTTAACCATTGAGTATTTGGATACTTATGAATAATATAATTTATTAAGAGGTTAATTATCGTTACTAGGAGCGTTTATAGTAGTATAACTAGAATTTGAACCATTGGAAATATGCGATATATTGAAAAAGGGCAATTTATGAAAAAATGACAAGGTAATAGGTAAAAAAAGGCAATAATGGAAATTGAATCAAGAGTTCATAATTAAGGTTCAAATGAAAGGCGTAATAAAAACATGTAATATAGGGAGATTTAGGATAGTAGGGAAAAAAAGAAGAGAGTTTTGAAAATTACCGTGAAGTTTGTATTTATAGGCGTAAATAACCCGAAATCGATAAAGGCTACATATTATACGACTCTTCGGGAAACGTGTTATACATTTGAAGTAACAAGAGATTCATAAGGTTAATCCGTTATTCAGCGTATTAGGGAGCACGTTATATAACGTAGACAGCCTAATGTTTAAAAAGTTTATACGTTATATAGTACATTAAATGACGCGTTATACGGAGTTGGCGGCCGAAGGTGAAAATGGCTTATATGTTATAAATCACGTTAAGGAGCGCGTTATACAGCGTCAGTGACCTGTGGTTAAGAAGGTTGATACGTTATACGGTATATGAAAGGGCGTGTTGTATAGCGTCGGTAACCTAAAGTTTAAAAGGTCTATACTTTATACGACACGTTAGGAGGCAAGTTACAAAACCACGTTTAGATCCCGCTCGGCTCGTGTATTAGGAGGATACGACCCGTACTTAACGTTTACCCGGTGGGATGCTACGGATTTTAAGTATTTTAAGGTAAATCGGGATATATTATGGACTTAGGCCATTGGTTATTACATTTATAGATTACCTAACTATATACGTAACGGTATATACAGTACCTGGCCCGCTTGAAGCCTGAACTCGATCTGTAAGCAACACGTACGAGGGCATGTGACGGGCTGTTTATGGACCATGCCCATAAGTCATGCACGAAGGATCACTATAGCCTCTTCTAGTCTCACGCCTGTAACTCAATAGTAAACTCGAATTGGCACCTACTTTAGCTTACCATCGTAGGAAGTAGCATAAAAATAATTTAATTCGGGTTCATAAGAATTTAGATTAATTTTATAAGGCTTAGTGAAAAAGTTACCGTTCACGTCGTATAGAAACTCATATTAAATTCGTTCTTTATAACCACTATAGCCGAACTCTCGTCTAGTACTATAAATAGCGTAAATTTTACATTATGACTTTCCAAGGTTACCTTAGTGAATTATGTCACTAGTAAATCAATTGTCGCGACCTTATTAAAATCAGTTTAAACTTGTAATAGGCTATTCCAATTTCCTTGGATATCTGCTAAATCATAGTTTTTATATATATTTCCTAATTTCGCCTTATTATAATTATTCATTTATTCTTTGGTTAGATTATATAATCATATAATGTATGGTGTGATAGCGTTAAGAATTGCGTTTTAAGCGATTAAATTCTGAGAAGTAAACATGAATAAATAACACTTCAGTAAGTAGACATATCCACTGGTACTTGGACAATCTGGTTAGGTTACACTATTACAGGAAAACAGATTCTTATTTTATGATTTACTAGCCTGGAAACTGTCCTCTACATAGTAAATGAAACATCAAATTTGCTATCCAAGAATAAAATAACATCTCGTGACATAAAAATATTAACCTTACAAGGTTTTAACCAATTATTGATAAGAAAAGAGTTATCATCGTGTGTTAATTACCTAGATTTCTTGCGTCTTAGGTAACAGCCTAGGTAAGCTATTAATCTTATAACCAAGGGCTTCAAAAGATTATTTAGTTTTCATTTCAATTAAAGTTGGTGGATAATAACTTTTGTAACTAGTTAGTGTTTGTATACTCGTATCTTCAATATAACAAAGTCTATGAAATGAATTTCAAGGAATCGTATCTTTACAACATTTTTCCTATACTGATATTGATACATAAAATAATGTTTTCGCTTTCATTTGAAATGTATTTAGGGCCGCTTACAGATATCTGCCACTATTTGTAACTATTCATTTCTAAGGTAACCTCTTGATCTATAGTATAAGCTACAATAACTTCCAACTTCTTAAAATTATAAATATTTTCGTTTACGGTAGGCTGGTTTACTTGGCATTATCATCTGTATATAGTACGAATACTAATAGTATTGGAAGCCAAATAGTTTTTTAAGTAAGTGAACATAGATTACATGAGTTGAAACACTCGCGATAATAACCTCAAGCTTTATTATTTAGTTTAAATATCACGATTACTTTACCTATAAGATTTTTTTCCAAGTGCGTTGAAGATGAGCGTAAGGATATTCTTAATATTTACGAGGTTTAATCGTCGTTATTACTTGAATAAACGTTGTAAATACAACGGTCGTAGGTACGGTAGCGTTTATAGCTATTATGGTAGCATTTAAGATTACTACAACGTTTATAATCATCTTGTTCTCATTTCCGTTTATCTTATTCTAGCTGCCGTTATCTCGTTCTCGTTGTCGTTCATCTTGTTTTAGCAAACTAGTAAGATATTTATGATGTAGGCGATCGTTACAATATTAATTATATTGTTTATAGTTTTGATAACAGGTATATAACCGGCCGTATCTTTAACCTTAAGTTTTATAATAATTCTTAAAGTAACGCGTTTCTTTTTAACTTATACAATTTTTTTCCTGATTACCGCAAAAATCGTAACTCTTTTTAATATTACGTTATAAAATGGGAAAATATCAGGAATATTTACGCTTCGTTACTGTATGGCACACTGCAGACTCTAATAGCAACAAATCGTGGTGGAAAAAAAAAAAGCCTGATAATAATCACGCTTGGTGTTAATTTAACTAGTTGTATTTTCAGTTCCGATTTACTGGTACTGGTATAGTAATTTGCAATATATTGAAAGTTGAAGAAGCTAAGTACAGTTTTGAAGCTATAGAGTGTGCATAAGCTATATATATACAACAACAATAAAGAAGGCAGGTGGGCTCCGGTAATGCATCTAGGTATAACAATAAAATATGCACTACGTAAGAAAATAACAAGTAAACGAAATTCATAAAAACCATCTTCACTAGAATAAATAACACATGCAAATATTTTCTCGGAAATTATTTCATGAACTAACAACTTTCTTTCATTATGTTACCCAAGATACAAAGAGGTTTTAGTAATATTATATATTATGTCAACGAAAAAATGGGATTTCAAAAAAATATATACACTTATCATTATTGAAAACCAAATTAAATTATACTAATTTTCGTAAATTTTCATTTCGTAAAGTTTATATGGTAGATCATATTTTAAATGATGATATTGTTGAAATATTAGTATTTGCAGTGCAATAGATCAGCATTCCTTACAGTAAAGATGACTATACTTAAGTACAAGTTGAGCGTATTGTTTTGTATAGGTTTAATGTATGGAGCGTAAGTCGAGTACAGTACGACACAATGTACACTAGGGTATATGCCAAGCAATTGACCATATAATTTACAGTGCAGACCCGCTAGCGGTCTGCCAAACCTAGAACAATATATCTACCATCTGACCACACAATACTACTATTACTTCGATCAATCAAATTGACAAAGTTGTAACATCTAACGATTAACCAACACTAGTTAATGTTCATTGGGTTAAAAAAAAATGAAGCTAAATAGAAGAGGAAGATAATTTACGGTTACACTCTACGTTAATAACGACGGATAGAATAAAATAAAATAAATTACGAAAGGCTTTTACTACTTCGTCAATTTTCACGGCAGTAAGTAGAAAAACCTTTTAAGCTGCGTCGGTTTTTACGGTGACTGAGAGGTAGCGACGGTATCTCTATTGAAAACCCCAAGAAATCTTTACTAAATATTCTTTCAAGACGTTGAAATTGACTGTCAAAAGTTTTCAAATTCGTCAAGTTGACAAAAAGGCTAAGTTAATACTATTACAGGTGCTTCCAGTACAAGAAAACAACTAATTCCTACGGCAAAATAACAATAACAAACGACCTTTAGCCTTATCCTTTACACCAAACCTTTGCTCTTACTTCACTTTTATTTCTCTTCCCCTACGCTAACTCAATTGTCCTGATCGTTGCTCTCAGCGAGAAATACCAAATCGCGCCAAAACAACCACGTCGCGCGACTCAACATCAAGTCGTCAAGTCCCACGAAACTTTACGTCAAAACACCAATTCTCTTCACTTAAAAATTATCAAGTTCTTCGATTTATGCGTCATATACGTTTTATACAAGCCATAACGTTAAAATGGCTAACGAAAGTACTTATTTTAAAGTTATTATCAACCTCGCTTAAAAAGAAGCAACCAAGGCCTTGGAACACCTCTTCGCCAAGTATTATGGCTACGATTTTTGGTGATACGATGTTAATGAAAACTTAACTAAAAAGCACTTATCCAACTTCGTTGGCTGTTTCATACTGGAATATAACAGCGATAAATATCCTAATCGAGCTTTTCACAAATAGCGTAAGTTTTTCAAAGATTACATAATCAATATATAAAAGGTAGCTTGAAAAACTGTTAATTTTATATTAAGGTTAAATTCTAAAGTTGAGTGATTTACGTATCCTGAAATAAGTCGATGAGGTTAACTAAAATACTTTTTTAGATAACTCAATTTGAAAAATGCCTTTAAAATATATAGCCTAAGGGAAAAGGTATTGAAAAACCTTAACTTATTTATACGCGATTTAGGGGTCCTCCCCTTTACCCTTAGAAAAGCTAAGCCTTTTTAAGCGCTGGAAAAAAAGAACTAATTAACTTACTCGACAACTTAACACCTTTATTTAATAAGGCGGAGTACGTTTGTATTAGCAATAAGGCATATAAGTCAACGGTGGCCCACGCGGTTAGAAAAATAGACGTTAACCCTTAACACCAGTTAATTAAATAAAATTGTTAAGCTTTTTAAAACCTTTAAGTCATTACTAACCTCTAATACTTTCACTAAAACCGCTAACCCCGTTTAAATCCTTTTCACGACAGGTATACTTATATGTGAAAGGCTATTACAGGTCTTACTATAGAACTTTACCCCTCTAATTAGGCCACTGGAAATTACTCGTAGTACCATGCCTTGAAGAATTTGAGGCTAAAATTGCCAGCAAATACCAATAAAGATTCGGATAACCATCGCAACTTACCCCTAACATTTATTAAAATAGTTAAAATTAATTACATACTGTTTACAGACTTAATTATGATTTTGAACGATATAAAGAAGTATAACAGAAAGCCATAAGACCCTCTATATACAAATATAATACCTTTTTTGAATATTTGTAAATGAATAGAGGTTTCTCTATTAAATTTTCACTCAATATTTTCCGGAATCCTTATGAAATACGCTAAAATTCATTACCTCACCTTTGTAACCAGAGCTACAACGTTTTTTTTAAAAAGAAATAACAGAATGAAGGGTCATTTCGAATACAACGTTCACCTTTTGTAATATTATATAAATTAGGCTAATATGAGGTAAGCTACGATAATAGTTTAAAAAAGAGGAAGGAATAATAATGGCTATGCTTAACCAAATAATTAACAAGTTAATGTCATTCTAAAATGTAATGGTAAAGGCTTACGTTGGTGAAGCCACACTTCGTAAATAAGTACGGGTAGAACTTACGGGACTTAGTAAGTTTAAATAGGTTTGTGAATGACTAAATGTCATCTATAAAAGCTTTTTTTACTAGTTTCGTTTTTTGTTTACCAATTTAGTAACGCTTATACAAAACTCGCTTAGTATATACAATGAAACCAACAACTTCTCTAACGTAAATAAAAAAAACCTTGCCGTAGTTAATTACGTCAACCACAAATACAGCTATAAACTCTCTTAACGTCTCAAGTTTGACCTATTGGCTATAGATCAAAAGTAGTAGCCACGTTAGCACTATTAGAGACAAGACTCGAATGGACCTGTTAATAGTAAACAAAACATCGTCAAAATGGAAAGAAATATTGGATTAGTGGTAAGTTTAGCAGTTAGTAAACTTTGTACCCCCTTACCCCAACCAAAGTATAAAAAGATCTTATATTATACTCAATACCCTACTAGCATTCAACTGTATTATTTGGATAAGATAGAAAACTTTGAAAACGTCGAGCCGATTAACAGTAATGATTCATTTGAGAAAATTATGTAACAAGAAGATATTATTTCTAACGGGGCCTAATAACTAGCTGACCGCGTTTTTTATACCTCTTTAGTGGCGAAAACCCTTATTTTTATCCTAATTAAGCCCTGAACATATTTTAAATTTTTAAACTTTGCGATTGTTACACGGATTACACGTTTTAAAGTATTATACTGTAAATATTAATAATAAGGTACTTGATCAGAGACTATTCGCAGTATGTAGTATTGCAGAGGGAAAGTATTATAGTTATTAAAATTCATCGTTAAGATTTCGGAAAAGCTAAAGTAAGCTTCGAGTTACGTGAATAATTATCTTTATCGGGGATAACGGTAATTTAAACTGTTATAGGAGTAATTACGTTCTATATCCATAAATCACTTATTTTTTCCCTTCTTCATTCAAAGTATATAAAGACTATCGGTATTAACGTCGACGTTAATGTACATATGCTAGTTAAAAACGACTAAACGTTTCCCTTCACCTTTAAATATGTGTACCTATAGTTTTATCTTTAAGGGTTGAAAGTAGTGGTATCAAACCTCACGAAACTGAAGATACGTTCAATAATACCGAAGCTTTATTTAATCAGTCATTAATTGGCTATATAAAGTTTCAAAACATGTAGGATATGAAGATATAGAATATTTTGTCCTGAAGGTTATTCAAAAGTTTGATTTATGAATGAACATATATTTAAAACTCCTGAAACTTTATGTTTATACTAATAGACGATATGGTTTTTAACTACAAAGTTTTTTTTAATGAATTTTACGTAAATAATAATCCTGGTTTCTACGTTATTAACTCCATAAACTTTTTTACAGGGCTCAGTTTTTTAGGTTCTTTCGGCAAAGTATACGTAGGAAACATTCAGGATGTTATAAATCAATACGTACATATGTCTATTTACCATTATTATTTATGATACCGATATTAACTTTATGGTTGCGAAGTTTGAAACAGATATTAAAATATTGTGTATTTATTGAAAATAGGTGCGTGTAAAGGTTTACTAAAGTATTGAAAATGTTAAAAGTGTATACTCCTTATTTCGTCGAACGTATAATATACTTACGCTAAAAATTGAAAACTTTACAGATTCAGAGGCGCGTTTTTAAATAGCCGTAAAGGGCCTACGCGATATTGTGGGCTTTGATGCCCTAGTTTCATTATTACTGGTTTTTAAAGCATATCTACGTTTAACGAGTAAATCTCAACTATTAGAAATTACTTCAAAGCGTATTGCTGTTGACGTCAAAACTTTAAAGGAATTAAGAAAGGAATCAGAACGCCACTATGTAAATAATACCCTTAATACTAGGAACGGCCTTATAATAATCGACGTACTTACTTTACCATTGTAAAGTGAAGTTCTCGTAAAATGGAAGCCAGGCAAATAAAAGGGCCGGTACAAAATTTTAAACATCGAAAATTCTGAAGTAGTTATTAGAATTACTAACGGTTTTATATATTTACAATGATTTAGGTTAAGTTTTACATTAAGATTACTAACGATGAAAACCTTTAAAATAAGCGACTAGGTTAATACAAACCTCTTTGACCATTATCGACAAACTGATAAAACGTTGTCGGCGTAGACAAACCCCGAAAAAGGGGAACTTTAAAGAGAAGGAATACATACCGGGTCGTATTTAAAGTGCTATTAAGGTGCTAAAAAGATAAGGATAAGGAAAAATTAATATTGAAACTTTGAATATAAGGTATTATTAAGACCTTTGGTAAACATTTTGAGAAAAACGATTGAAACAAAATTAACAACCTACGAATTCAAGGGGTTATATAATTTATGTCGAAAACTGATTTTAACCTTTCAAACGCAATCGTTACGATTTTTAAATTGAGTATTATCCACGAGGTTAAAGGTACTACCACGGGACGAACGTACGAAAAATCACGTTCAATCGCTTAAAGATACGACTATAAAGACGAAACATAAATCTTTACTAAGTTGTTATCGATTTAAAAGATTAGCTAGCGATTAGTGGTTACTTTGATATCCATCTTACTAGCTAAAAGTAAAGGTAAATATACGCTTGATCTCTGTAATATAACGTATGATTATTCGTAATTAATAACGGACCTATAACATATTGTACTACTGGAGTTGTTATGAGAGATACGTGTTACTTACCCTTTAGGAACTGTAATACGATATATTAGGTTACTATACAGATTAATAAAAACAGGTGTTCATTAACATTCAACATATTAGTCTTAATTTAAATTACAGGTAGGTAGAATGTTTTAAATATACCACCCGTACTTGTTAGTAACGTAAAAGAAGGACATTCGCTTAATAGGTATACAAACTAACCATACCTATTGCGTCGGAATGGTTGGTTTGATATATATTAAAATAAAAGGTTATTGAAGACTTTTAGTTTTGGAATTACGAGTTGGTAACGACGCTAAGGAAGGTAAATTAATTTAAATTTAGCGTATCGCTAATCCATATACTTCGTATATACATTAACCTCAGTTTTTGTTAAAGGTGTTTAGGCGTTGATTTGGCTATAATTAACAAAAGTAACATGGCCAAGGTCTAACGGTATCTTAAATAGCGTACCTGTGGCAGCTATATTGCTACCCTATATTAACCGGAGGTATCCCACGATCTATCCATTACATTATAAGTACAAAAGTTCATGGATAAACTCTTCAACCGGCTAAATAAAAAACTCCAGTAACAAATACGGAATTTGGATTAAAGGATCAAGATAACCATAATCGATCTGTTGAAAGTCAAGTGAATATTTTTTACGAATATGTCTTTTATAAATAATATCAACCTATCTTTACAGATTAGCTTCCTTATAACACTTGTTAACACAGATGGGCGGAAAGACTAGTTTAGCATTATCGGTAGCCTAATTGAATAAACTTTGAACAAATATAAAAGGATTACACGAAACGTATTAACTTCGAATGTCTATGGTATAATAGCAGACTTTAACGTATGAATAATACAGTAAAAAAACACGTACCTTTATTACCAAACAGCTAAAGATTCCTTTTATCCTAGTGGTAATTTATACTAATTTAAAAAGCCTATTCGAATAGCTTTCAAAATATGGAACTACCAGTAAAAAACACCTTATAATCGACGTAATAATACCCCATAAAACCTACGAGGAGAGGGAGATTAGGAAGTTCCAATAAATTAACGGCAAAGACAATTCTTCCAATACTATGACGAAGGTATCGACAAATAAGGCCCTAAAAAGGTTTATAAACAATAATAAGCTAATTATATGTATTAAGAGCTATATTAATAAGCTGCCAAAAAAAACTCAAATCATGTAATAACGGTTAGAGATATGTTGGTAAACTAAAAATCTGCCATGAAGTTCACAATATTGACTTATTTAATTGACTCGATTAAAATGGCGGTTTATAAAGGTTTGTAGCGAAGGATTTTTTTGTAAAATTCCATAAAGTTGGACCTCCGTAAAGCATCCAACGGCAATTAGGGTCAATTTATATATAAATAGCTGTATTTCAATCCGGAGGTCGTTTAAAATTAATAGGGTTTTGGCCAGTTAACAGAGTCGTAGTTCAGCGCTTACCGGAAAAGATTAGTTAATTACATTAATATACACATACAAACTAAGAAGCCGTTAGTATTGAAATAGTAGTATTTGAAATACAATAGATCAACTTTGCTTATAGTAAACTTGACTATACTAAACTGTATGTTGAGTATATTATTTTATGTAGACTTACTGTATTAGATGTAAGTCGAATACAGTACGCTACACTATACACTAGGGTACGGGCCAAGCAATTAACCAGCCAAATTACAGTGTAGACCGGCTAGCGATCTGCCAAACCTAGAACAATATATCTACCATCTGACTACGCAATACTACTCTTACTTCGACCAATCGAATTGACAACGTTGCAACGTCTAAAGCCCTACCAACAGATATAGCACTTATATTAACTTCAATCTGCGTTGCATACAACCCTTAATACTCGTATAATATGTTGGTTGTTCCCCAACAGAAAGAACCAATTTGTTTAAAAAGCGGAAATGCCTGCGTCGTTCCATGATCTTTGTATCTTTCAATAGTGCTTTGCGATAGCCCTACAGGCTCCGTGCGAGTGATGTAATCAAAAAAAGAAAAAATCTAGACCTTCTCCGCAGGGTTTGTGTGCACAACCCGGGGCCTGTTCATGGTCTGCAACGCAAGCGGCATTGACGTGGCTTGTTTGACCTGTGCATACGTAGTATGTGGTGTGGCATGGCATGGCATGTCCTTGCCCTTCAGCAGACGATTCGTCAGAATCTACGTCTTGGGGGCGTTCAGGACCCTAACCCTCTTTATCCGCCCGCCTTGCCACCAGGAGCCCCTATCCCCTGTAGCTAGTCCCCTGTAGCAAGGCCCCTGTACTGTGACTAGTCCCCTGTAGCTAGTCCCCTGTCCTGCTCAGGAGCCGCAAGTGTGACATGCACAGCCCTGGCCTGGCATCACCAGAAGCACCAGACACCTACTGGTCACATCCAATGCCGCCTGCCGACGCCAGTGCCACCAAGCCACTGCCTGCACTCATGACTGCGCCCCGAATGCCGGCCCTCTCGAGTCTTGACGGGCCAGAACCGGCGGCCCCGTCATCGTCAGTGCTCATCTATCTCGTGCACGCCACCATCAAGATCAAGATCATCTCTGTCCACGGGCGGCTTTCCCGACGTCAACGGCAGAGACCCATGCCCTGCAGCCTGCAGCAAGGCTTCTTTGGTGCCGCTTACCGCCCGTGACATATGCAACGACATCAGAAGTCGCTGAGTCCATACTTGGTCAGCATGTCGGGCCTGTCACTAGCAGCCTGACGTCCTGGGAGCTTCGTGTCATCATATGCCCTGGTTCGCCGGGTCTCGTTCTCAATATCATTCCCGACAGCCGAAGGCGGCAGCCCAAGAAAACACGGACAAACGATACAGGGCCTCACCAGCACACGGTAGTACCAGGTACCGAAAATGTGCCATGCTTGGCTACCAACGTGGCAGACCTTCAAGTCGCAACTCGGTCCGAAAATCCAAACCGGTATCAAAATCATAACGTACAAGCGAGGTCACCCCCAACAAATTAGAGCGTGTTGGGAGACAAGTCCCGCAGCAGGCAATGTCGAATCGGAATACAGCAGCTTCTTCATGTGTGGGTCGCCGTGCCTGTGCATGCATTGGCGATGCCATGCCGCCCACACCTCGGTTGATGGCTGTACTGATGGAAATAGGAAAGATATTCTCGTAGAAATGTGTGGTCTGTACTGCCGGAGTCCCTGAGACATGTGCACGTCTGCACGTTGCTGCTTGTTACTTGTGACGCCTTCTCTGGGATAGGTACCATGATCTTGGAGCCCAGCTCCAACTGGTGCATTTCGTGGACAGAGCGGACTCTAGGGAGCAGAAGCCTTCACCCAAGTGAAGTCCCTAGCTTATTTGGTTGGATAGGACCGAGGTAAATTGGCAACTGGCCAGTCGTCATTCATGGCGCAGTCGTGAATCAACCAGTCTCGCGTCTGTAGTCTGCAATTGAATCATTGTTGGTTGCAACAAGATTACAAGCTATTCAATAATCTTTTCCGAAGCGCTCCAGTGGCATAAATCACCACACGAACATGCACGACTTTACTACTCGCTCCTGTCGTCATCCAGTCACGGACACTTAGCCAGTATAAAGCTAATAATTCTCGCACCCTCCACCACCGCGGACTCGTCCCATCCTGCGCCCCCGGATGCCGCATTGCCAACCCAGTGTGGGGCGCGTGCATTCGTTGGAGGAACAGGATGCATGCGCGAAAATACGGTGCTTAGCTTCACAAATCCGGCCTAGTTTGAACGTTGCAGTTGCCCAGCACGTCCAGCTTGCAGGCCATCATCGCAGCTCCGCGCACTTCCTGGCCAAGCTCGGGCTCCGACGCCTTGCGGCTGCGCCTTTTGCACCCGCTCTGCGACTCGCAATCGGGAGCGCCACACACAGGTCTTCTGCGCGGGCGCCTGGGCCATTCGCTCCGAAGCCTCTTGTTGCCCCGACTCTCCCAGCACGGTGCGAGCGAGTGCTCTATCCGTGACGCTCCGCTTGCATGCCTCGGTCGTGTTTCCTTCCGGCTGAGGCCGCGACGCTCGTGGCGTTGCTTTTGCAGTCTCGGACTTGGCGTTTGGAGCTTGGCCTCCAGCGAACCATCACCCCCCGAAGCGGCGGCTGGCGGTCTCCGCGCAACTCGGGACATCAAGTTCATTTTGGGCCTAGCATGCGAGGACGCCTAGGAAGCCTGCAGGGCACGGTTTTGTCCCTATCCACATCACTTATTCCGAGCAGGCCGTTCTCTCCTTCGGTGTCCTCGATCCACAACCTTGATCCAGATGGCTCACACAACAGTTCGGGCAGAGGAAAATGGCCAACACCTCGCCACTCGGCGGCCTCCATTCACGCGAGATCAGGACACGGCCCAGGGATACGGCGCGTTCGTCGTCTGCGGGCAGATCCCATGACAGGTCTAGCGAACCGTCTTCGAGAATGTGTCTCGGACATTGGGTCCATTATGGCAATCGTCGCGATAGCGAGAAGAGGATAGCGGAGATAGGCCGAGCGCATGCGATAGTTAGCTTGGGTGATGTTATCATCAGGCAAATGGGAGCTCGCCAACTAGACATTGGTCATGTTGTGGGGCAAATGAGAGTGACCCCCGATCCCGAAGCCTTCCCGTGACCCACCAAACATCACTGTAAGGCCTTTCCCACCCGGTATTCCTATGTTTTGGGATAAGAGATGAAATCTTTGGTAATAAAACTCGCAAGAAAATCGTCTGGTTAGGTTACATTTTGCTGTTCAATGTGTAATATTACTACTATACGTACTATACTTTCAAAAAAGAAAAGTAATTATTATGGCGATATAAATATAACATTCAACGCTTTTAATTGCTTTTCTACCCTAAGTAAACAATAATTTTTCTGTGGTTTTAATTTTCATTTTTTCCATATTGTTTTACAATGACGTTCGAAAATGATTATAGTTCAAAATTTCTTCATCTTTATTTCATTTGATATATACGAGTCTTCACAATAACCAATTTAACATATTGATGGAGTAGAATAGCAAAATATTTGTGAAAGTGAAGCTAAATTACAATAAATAAGTATTTGTTCGATAGTCGGTTTACCTATCGATTATTAATTACATAAGTTCAAGGGATTAAAAGTTGGCACAGCTCTGTATCGAAATTGTCACAGCTTTTGTTTTTTTGGCACATATGGGTACATTAATGATGGTGGCCAGCAGGACAACCCTTATCCCTATATGGCTACTTTTCTCAAATTTCCCACCACTCCATTTGCGTATATTAGTAAAGTTCTTTTTTCACTAAGTCTGCCCTCAAAGACATTGACATAAACCCGTGGAAACTTTATTAATGAATAAGTCAAAACTGTTGGAACAGCAGTCAATTGCACTACAGCCAAGTCAACTGTAATGACTGTAAGTTGATTGCACTGACTGCAAGTTGACTGTATTGACATTCAAGCCAAGTACAAGGAGTGCCCAATTCAGACTAGGGTACGGACCAAGCAGTTGCCCATACAGATTAGTATGCAGACCGGTTAGCGGTCTGCCAGACTCAGAAGCAATCACATTGCCACTTCCAATGTAATATACCAGTTCTTTCGACCATGATTCGATTAGACTACGATACAATAATGACGGCTTGCTAGCATTGATCCGTGTTGATTAGTTTAAGTGCAGATAAACTAGGTACAAAAAAAAAAAAAAAAAAGGAACTTTCCAGTCGTTTCGTTCTGTTTAGAAAAGGTAGAAAAAGATTTTTGCGAAGTGTTTTTAGAATACTATCTTCGTTTTTGCGGCAGTAAAGAAGGGAAAGATGTTAAATAGCCTAATTCTTCCCGGTAACCTCGAAGTAGTAACGGTTTCTTTAATAACAACACCAAATAACTTTATTAACTTAGTTTTCTAAGAAAAAGTGTTGGGATTAACCGCTTAACAGTTTGAAGTTCATCAATTTTTTTTAAAGAAAATAACATGCAACCAGGTTTCTAAAATCGGCAAACCCCTAAAACTACTACAACAAATCGCAAATCGTAAAACGATTGAATCTTAAGATCCTTGCAATTAAAAATTTTGATAACAAATAACCTATAACCTTCCCTTCTATATTAATCTTTCACATTTCACTATACTAATATTTTCCCCTTCACACTATCATCATAGGTACTGAAAATATTAAAGTTAATGTTTTTATCGATTCCATCAAAAAGAAAGCAACTGAGATCCTTGGAACTATATTCGTTAAGCACTTCAACAACTTCTGGTTTACCAACGTCGATAAGATGATTGTACTGAACCATCTTACTAATGCAATCGACTACTACATATTCGACTTGTCATTAAGATGAATGAATCAAAAACCTATTATATTGGACGAATTTTATGAAGAGTTCAACGAATAAACATTAAATAGACATTTAAAGGAAGAAAGTGGGATTAGAAAAGGCTAAAACCCAATATATTTTCATCACTAGATAAACTTTTTCATGAAACAAGGAAACAAATACAATTTTTCAAACTTATTATACAAATATGCTACAAGTGAAGATTTTTAATAGGAATACAAAGGTAAATGTAAAGGTATCGTTGGAGGTAACGATTTTTAAATTCCTTACACACATTAGTAATGTTATATTTAAACATAAATAAATTCCTTCAACCCCATTTTTCCAAGGATCCTATTATGTTAACACTATTAGTAGCGATTAATATCTCATTAATCCAAGCGTGATAGGCCTTTCAATCTGGTAGTTAATGAAGTAAAAACACTAACAAAAAATCCTTAACACCAATAAGATCATCATTCACTTCACAATAATTTTGAAGTCTCTTATAACATACTGTTTCGATAGGTTCTTTAACAATATGAAATCGAATTATAACGAGGGATCGGATTTATGAACCAACCTATCATAAGTATAACTACAGTTTTTTTCATTTGCATGCTATTAGAAATCATTATTTTACCTACTAATATCATATCTAGTACCTCTAATAATCTTAATTAAGAAACCTAAAGTGTTTTTACGACAAATAGAACACTTTTACCCTTTGTAATATTATTATGGTAAATGCTGATTACGAATCAATTACAACTTTATGTGAAGGAATTAGGTGGAAGCTGTTAACCAAGTTAGTAGAATACTGTTTATAATTCTCAATGAATGATGAATGAAAAGCCTCTTGTATTCAGCTGTTATGAAACTAGCAATAAGCTATGGTCTGATAATATGGTTATTCACGTGGTGAACATGTTCATAAGTAGCAGGAGAGCAACGTAAAAGTATAGTAATCGCCAGTGTTGGATTTCTGGCGACTATTAAATTAGGCGCTAACTTGTAACATGACCTCCAGCTCACCAATGTTCTTTTATGCAAATATGGAATGTTCTGGTATATTTTAAAACAGTAGGTAACTTGTTAATGATCAATGTCGAATACCCCGATATATTGTCGAATGAATCTTCTTACTATCGAGAGTAGATTACCCTTGTATATCGTGAAAAGTACTGGCATTAACTTCGTTCATTTCACCCTCTCACGCCCCCTTCACAAATAATCAAATCCATAATATTAATAATTATAATTGTTTCCTTCATTATAACGATTATACATTTCCAAACACTATACTCCTATCTGTTTAGTTAATCCTTGAGACATTTTTCTAATTTTTTCGACTTTAAGTTTATACAATAAAAACTTATATTATTTTGGCCGTTAATCAGACTCTGTTCAACTTCAATTGTTGAATTTGAAGGATTTTTACTCGTTTGAAACATTGTTTACAATTGATGATTTCATCTATAGAAGATTCATTTATATATACTCCAGTAATGAAGCGAAATAGATATATTTTAAATATAATCATTGTATAATTTGTAACCCCCCTTATGCTTATGAGATATTATTTGGAAACTTATTACATGTATTAAATTAATTGATCATCTGTTATCAAGTAGTCCAATACATTTACGCAATAATATATTAATGTTATTTACGCAACTTGTAAAAGTTTGGGTGTCACGTATACCCCAACAAATTTAACCGCAGGGATGAATGAATTTATTCAATAATTATCCGAATATTGATTCGCATTTTTACCTAGAGGAGTAGAAAACAATACAATTGTTAAATTATCTCATTGTTCTTCACAAACAGCAGAATGACGTATAAGTTAAGATTGTTTTTACGAAAACGATTATCTGGATTCGGTGTAATATTTTACGTAAAATTCATAAAGAAATCGCGTGTTTTATAGTTTCTTTCACGCCCGTCCGTCTCAACGGTGCCCGTGCTATTTAACTCCTAGGTAAGAAACGTAAAAATAGTGAAATAAGGCAAATTGATAGGAAGGTAAGTACAACCACTAATAAACAACTCAATAATGCGTTGAAAATCACGAAGAAACTCGTAATGTCGCCAAAAATATAAACAAAAAGATAAGAAAATTAGTGAAAAAAAGTTTTTTGTTCACAAAGTATAAAATTGAAACTTAACCAATAGAACTTATAAGTATAGGAATATAATCAAATAGGTTTTAGATAACTTCAGCCGTAGGAAGAATGAAACTATATATCTGTTCTAGTTGATATTGTTGAAATAATGGCTTTTAAACTACGTGGTAAACAAATGATGAATTGAAATTCAATTCGTTTGATGAGCTGTACAAGCCGGTTTATGGTTTTTTTCGGATAAACCGTAAACATATTGAAAGGAGTAAAAAGCTAAGATATTAAGGAATTTCTATAACGGTATTTAAGTAAGGGAAAGGTAATTTATTCATTTAACTAGGTCTTACTGTTTCGGAGTGTTTTCAACTAGAATTTGATTCATTAAAAATTTCACTCAATTTTAGAAAATATTTTTAACTTAATATTTCCATTCAATTGACCTATTGTTACCAAAGAAGTCGATGACAAACAATTAGTAATAACAAATTAATTAGCTCGTGAGTTGGTTGAAAGTTGTTCGGATAAGTTAATATATATAAAACTGGGGGTATTTTTTACCCGAAAAATGAAATTTGATGATTGAAAAATGAATGACGAGTATTGAGTGATTCTCATTACAATGGTAACCTGGTATCTTAGAAAAAAATTCTATTTAAAAAAAATATTCGCATCTTTAAACCGTGTAAACAAAAACCATCATTTATCAATAAAATCATTTATAGGTTTGTACGTAATCGTTTTTACTGTTTATACGAATTCCGTTAGTTCGTGAATACTTTCGAAAGTTTTTAACTATTATATAAATTTGGTAACCATAAAGATTCAATGTTAGACTGATTATATGAAGTAAACGTTAGTGTTATACACCAAAGAAATGATTTCATAATAATAGTAATAATGTTATTATTATTCAATTTTAAATAATAACCAGGTAGTAAACTATTTTAATCAAGTTGTGTGTAAAATACAAAGAAATATCGACACGTGAAAACTTCCGAATCATGAAGGTACTGATGCTATCAGTCTTAGAGTAAAATGAGATGTTCAAATGCTACTTCACTCTTATGAAATCGCGATTGAATTTTTTAAATATATCTGTCCAATTTGAAAATCAATTGATAAAGATTATACGAGATAACAAAAAACCCCTTTAATAAAGATTTGAAATCAGTTTTAATGAAGATTCTGAACTTAGAATTTTCATTACATTGAAAGTAATGGTTTTACTTAAATAATCATGAATAATGACGAAGTAACTTGAATAGCTGACTCATTCTAAAGGAAATTATATTTCAAAATAAACAAATAATTCTTTTTCTAATCTTTTATAAACTAATAAGGGATTAAAAGTTTCCTTTGGATGATATTGCCAATAAGTCGTACGTTTATAAATATCATTATTTCAACAAAAACGTCTAAAAAATATGGTATAAACTACACAAAATGTTCAATTCTAATAATATAACAATAATGATGTGGCGGCACTGATGTCTCTACGAAACTTGTATGAACTTGATAATGAACTGTTTGTAAATAAAAACTCTAATACAGCCACTAAAATATAAAACACCATGATCAATCACCATGTATTTCATAATTAAATTTTGAGGAACTTGGTTTTCATTAACGCGAGTATCGAAGGAATTATTCAAATGATTTAAATGTACTAAAAGAACTATGGACGAAGAAGCGGCGTCCCGGCAAATAATGGAATTCCAATTGGTGTAAACGTTGTTACTGGTTAAATATATTGATATTGATTAAAAAAGGAACTCTGACAATAACAAATACGAAGATATGAGAGCTCGACCACAATATGATAATTAGCTATTTATAAAACAAAATGGTACTTCTCGGCTTTGCAGAAAATAATTAAAAAGGGGTTTCATGGATATTTTGATTTCATATATGTAATGTAACTGGTTATATAGTCTGTCTTTGGAATTTAAATGAATTCAAAACAAAATGAGGAACCTAAATATACGAAAGTGGTTTTGTTACCATAAAATTTTTCAAATTTTGAAAATTAATTTAAATCTTAAATAAGGACACCATACCTCAAACCTTCGCGTTCAATACTTTGAAATTAGTTATAACTCCTAAAGATTTTTTATCGTAAATTTCAAAGTTAAATTCGGCGGGTGATAAACAATAGCGGTAATATGCTACTGAGCGAGTTATTTCATAATTGTTACGTTGAGGTAGATAGCCTCTTGATGCTTATCCGTAAGAGTCGGTATTAAAAATATTTTTGCATTTGAAGTCCTGTTATACACAAATAAGTTCCGTAATTAAGGAAAGTTTAAAAAGTTCAAACGCAACTTTCTTATCAGCCTTCACACAAAAAGTGACTTTATTTTTAATCAACCTAATTTAATGTCCGGTTATAATAAGAACATCCCGAATAAATTACCGAGATTTTCGTAAACATTAAAAACCATTGTAACCTTAAAATTGACAAAAAACGTGGCATATTGCTGCAGAACGTATAACCTCTTTGAATTTATATATATACTGATCTCAGCCTGAATAAATACTCCAAATACGTAATTTTTCAAACGCTGAACTTTTATTTCAACATGTTCATGTGGAGTATAATGATACCTAAAACGATAAGTACACGTTTCATTTAATGATGGTAATTGTTGAATGTACTATTTCAATAAACTAATATATAATCAATGTAAAAGAACTCCAAATATCTAGAAACAATCGTAAATACTTAATAATAAACCTATGCAAGTTCGTTAATAAGGACGAGAATCCCACCAAAAAAATGAAATATTATTTAATTTTTAGACAATTGTCCACCTATTCCATATATTAATATAGAACTTCAAAAAATCGTCCTCGCTAACTAGTGTAATGAATTATTTAACTGGGGAGAATGTGAATGTGAATTGTATAGGTATGTACTGGTATAGTAAGAAAGTGTGATGTAGTATGTTAACAAAGTATATGGTAGGGACCATGGCTTAGATGAGAGTATCTAACTTCATATCTGAGGCATACACTTCTCAGGTGATTTTTCTCTGTCTTGAATATTTTAATACTATCATCTTTAATACTATATTGTTTTTTCTTTCATAAGTTCATGTATAGAACCAACCTATATTAGTCGGTAGCCAATTTGGTCGACTATAAACATCATACGAAAAAAGATGAATTTTAGTTCAATACCTATAATTGGATTCTATAGCTTTTTCAATTGTTCCGTGTTTTAATACTAATTATTGGAATAGTAGTAATTGCAGTGCAGTAAATCAACTTTCATTACAGTAAAGTTCACCATACTAACTGCAAGTTGAGTGTATTGTTTTGCATGAGCCTACTGTATTGGTTGTAAGTCAAAAAAAGTATGCGCTTAGATAACACTAGAGCACGATACAAGTCATTTTTCATATAAATTACTGTGCAGACCGGCTAGCGATCTACCGAACCTAGAACAATTTTTGTATCACTCCACCACGCAATACTACTATTACTTTAACTAATCGAATCGACAACACTACAACGTCTAAAGCCCTACGAACTATAGCGGTTTTTACAACAGTAAGTAAAAAAAAAGCCTTTAAGTTACGGCAGTATCTACGGAAACAGAAAGGTAACGATGATATCGTTACTAAAAATACCCAAAAATATTCATGGATCCTTCTTAAAAAGCGTGAGAATTAACCGCTAAAAGTCTTAAACGACAAGTTAGCAAACGGCTAATTCAATACTACAATAAGTACTGCTACTACAAGAACGACTAACTCTAACGGCCGAACAATTTAAAACCATCGACTTCTATCAACAACAAATAACCTGCAACCTTACCCTCTACACTAAACATTTTCCCCTACTTCAATCCTCCCCCCCCCCCCCCACTTCCCCTACGCTAATTTAATCGTCAAAACCGTTACCCTAAGCAAAAAACACCAAAAAATTGCCAAATCGCGTTAGAAAAGCGTCGCACAACTCAACACCAAGTCACTAAGATCCCATAAAACTTCACATCAAAACACCAATTCCGTACACTCCTGAATCGCCAAGTTTACTTCACGCTAAGCCACCATATCCTACGCAACCCAAACCATAAAATAACACCATCACAAAACAAAACTGAAAATATTCGAATTTTTCGAATCCATCTTTCCAAATAATACGATAAAGATCTTTAAAATGAAGATGTGGGCAAAGATTTAATGGAAAAACACCTAATTAACTTCATCGACTACTATATCGTTAAATACAACGACGGAAAAAATCCAAACCGTGCCTTCCGCAAGTATCTTATGGTCTTTGATGGCGACACAATCGACATATAAAAAGCTATAAAAAAAAAACTGGCAATCCAAATTAAAGTTAAAGTTAGCACAAAGAAATATCTACGTGTCCAGCAGAAGCTTTACCGAACTGGTAAAAACTCACTTCGAATTAGCTCAACTTAAGGAATTCCCTAAAAACCCACGCTTCAAGGAAAAGGTTATTGAAGAACTTTAACACCCTGACACGTATTTCAAAAAAAAACACCCTACCACCAGTTAAGTCAAGCACTCTTGCATATGAACGATAAAGAACTTATTAATCTACTCGACAATCCAACACCTCCACGTAATAGCGTATAGTACGCTCTTATTGTCGGCAAGGCACTTAAAACAATAGCCGCCAATACAGCAAAAGGAATTAACGTTAGCGTTTTCTATCAGTTAATTAAGAAGAACCGTCAAGTTTCTAAAAACCTCTAAACCCGAATTGGTCACAAATACTTTAATCAGAATAACTAAACCGTTGAAAAACTTTTTTTTAGGAGGTTTACCTATACGTATGAGCCTATTACACATCTTAAACTAAGATTTTATCCTTGGGTTATGCGACTAGAAATTACCCTTAATACTATGATTCGGAAACCCTAAAGTTTAAACTATAAGAAAATAACAATAAATAATGGGTCGACTATCGCTATCTTCCTCCAAAATCTAGTAAAATGGTTAATATGAATTACAAGCTATTCATGAACTTCGCTTAGATATGGAATAGCGTAGAAAAGTATAACGGAAATCCGTACACCGTTTCGACAGGAGAATAATACACTTTTCATATATTTACAAGTCAATGAGGGTTTCCTATTTTAATTTTCTCTCAATATTTCCCGAAATCTTAACAGAGTACGATAAAAACCTCTACTCAACCTTTTGAACCCAGTCAACTACCTTTCCCAAGGACTACGATTGTATGAAAATTCACTTCTAATACGAAGTTCATTTTACTTCATATCATAATGATTAAGTCATAATGAAATTAGATTATGATAATAGTGGGGTAAAAAGAAAGAAACATCAATAAATCATGCTCAATTGGACAATTAATATATTGATTTTATACTAATAGGCAATAGTAAAAGTATACGTTAGAAAAGCTATACTACATAAACAGGTTCTAGTAGCGGTTACGGGCGTTAATGATTTTCAATACACTTTATAATGCGCAGATACTACCTATAGAAGCCTTTTTAACCAGTTACACTGCTCTCTCGCAACTGTGATAATACGCACACCAAATTTAGTTGGTATGTATCCTTAACCTAGTGACTTTCGTAATGTAAAGGAAAAATACCGTATGATGATTAACTACGTCGACCATAAGTATGGCTATAAGTGCAATTAGCGCCCAAAACCTGGTCTAACGACCTTAAACTAAAAGTAATCATCACTTTAACATCAATAGAGCCAATATTTAAAGGGACCTACTAAACTCCAACACTATTATCTTAATAGTTGCAAATGATATTACATATGTTATAAGTCTAACTATTAGTTAACTCGTTACCTCACCTCTGAACGTAATAATAAAAGGGTAATGTGTTGAATTCAATACCCTACTATATTAGAGCAAAAATACAAAATTTAAATCGCAGACTTCGAAAACGAAGAGGTAATTAATTGTAATGATTACCTTAAACAAATTAAGTAACATAAAAATACTACTCGTAATACGGTTTAATAACTAGCTGACCACGTCTTTTTGTGCCGCTTAAATGGTAGAAACCCTTACCTTCGCCTTAATTAAGCCTTTAACTACTTCTACACCTTCAACATTTGCGATCGTTATGCGGAATCAACAACTTTTTAACGTCTAAAGGCCTATTAAGCAAGGCCTACCAATATTGATTAGTGATTATTGAATTAAACACAGATTATACAAGTAGAAGAAGAAACTACTTTCCGGTTACGCTTCACGTGAAACAATGGTTAGAGTATAGGAAAGATTTTTACGAAGGGCATTTACAGCTAGCCGGTTTTCATGGCAGTAAGTAGAAAAGACTTTTAGGCAGCGCCGGTTTTCACGACAGTTAAGAGGTAACGACGGTATTGTTAATGATAACACCAAGAAATCTTCACAGATCTTTCTTAAAGACGTTAAGATCAACTGTTAGAAGTCTCAAAGTTCGGCAAGTTGGCAAACGCCTAAGTTAGTACTATTACAGGTGCTACTATTACAAAAAAAAAAAGACCAAGTCCCCATCCCTAATAACCTCTACCACCCACAAACGACCTTTGACTTTACCCTCTATACCAAACCTTTTCCCTACTTCACTCTTTTTACTTCTCTACACCAATTTAGTCATTAAAGTTGATATCCTTAGCGAAAACGTTAAAAATTGCCAAGTTGCGCCAAGAAAGCTACGTTGTGCAACCTTACGCCAAGTCACCAAATCTTTAAGCCGCTAAGTTTCTACGCGACTTTACACCAAAACACCAAGTCTATACATCTAATATTACTAAGTTCTTCGCTATATACGTTCTACATAAGCCAGAATTTTAAAATAGCTACCGAAAATGCTTAATTTTAGGCTATTACCGACCTCGCTTGAAAAAAAAGTAATTGAAAACCCCGAAATAGTTTTCGCTAAGTATTATAACCATAACCTTTGGAGAAATGACATCGATAAAATCTTAAACGAAACGAATTAAACTGATTTCGTTGACTGTTCTATGTTAAAATAAAATGGTGGTAAAGACTCTAACCGCGCTTTTCGCAAGTATCACGAGTTTTTCGACTATTAAACTATTAACATGTGAAAAGAAACTTAAAAACCGTTAAGTCCAAGCTAAAGGCTAAACTTAAACACCAAGTGATTCACGTACTAAACGAAAGCTACAATGTTGGTGAGGACTCTATTCACGTGAATGTAAAATAAAAGTAATCGTAATATTAATATTATAGTAAAAGATAAATGATAGGTTCAAAGAAAGTATTCCAGAGAGTACATGCCACGGATGGGAGGTTATAACCCTCTCATTCGGGCAGTGGCCCTTTTGCCATGCGCTCTAGAATACCTCTTCCAGACTATGCCACGCATGATGCACTTTGTACCTTGCAAGACTTCAGCCTGTAGCGTGACGCATTATCGTGCACGTTGCCGGAATCTACCTTGCAGTATAGTGTACTGCCACTTATGTCTATGTATACTAGCTATAAAGATATATAGTAATATCTACATCCACTAAGCTAGCGGAAACTCTTTTCGAGTTAGCTTACCTAAAAGAATACCCTTGAAATCCATAGTAAGGGAAAGGGTATCATAAAACCAAAACGTGTGTATATGCGATCTAAAAGACCTCCACCTTACCGTTAGCTAATTTAAGCTTTTTTATGTGCTGGCGATAAAAAACCTATGAACTATCTCGATAGCCTAACACTCATACGTAATAATGCGGAGTACGCTTTTAGCGGTGAAAAAGCAAGTAAAGTAAGGGCCGACAACACAGCCAAAGTTATTAACGATGGCGCTTTACACCAGTCAATTGAATAAAATCGTTGGGTTTCTCAAAATTTTCAAGTACCTATCGCTCCTTATGAATTTAATCGATAGGTCTTTTAAAACCCTTTTTACAGCGGGCTTACCTATACGCGAAAACCTACTAAAGGCCCTACTAGAGCACTTTACCCCTTAGGTTAAGCGACTAGTAATTACCCTTAATACTATGCCTCGAAAACTTTAAGATTAAATTTCCAGGAAATACCTATTAAAACTGGTATAACTATTGTAACCTGCCCCTCAAATCTGTTAAAATATTTAATATTAACTATAAACTTCTGAAGGATTTCGCTTAGATCTAAAACGATATAGAAAAGTATAACGGAAAGCCCTATAACCTTTTCGACACTAAGATATACCCTTGTTAAATATCTATAAGTAAAAAGAAGTTTTTCTTTTAGGTTTTCACTTAATATTCCCTAGAATCCTTATAAGGCACGTTAAAGACTATTTCTTAATCGTCCTTACCTGAGCTACTACGTTTCACGAGGTTTATAATGGTATAAAAAGACACTTTGAGCACAATATTCACCTCTCCCAATACTATATGAACGGGACCACCATACGAGAAACTATGATAATAGCAGGAGAAAAAGAGGGGGAAACACTAATATATATTTTATTTAGTTGTTTAACAAGTTTATATTGTGCCAGTAAGTAATAGAGAAAGTTCATGCTAGCGAAGTTACACTTCGTAAATAAGTATTGGCAGCTGTTACGGGTGTTAAAGAGTTCAAATACACCCTGTAAAGTCTAAATGCCACTTGTGAAGGATTCTTTAGCTAGTTACGTTCTTTGAATACCACCGTAATAGCACGTATACAAAACTTATTTAGTATGAGCCTCAAAGCCGGCAACTACCCTAACGTAGATAAAAAGTACCTTACGGTGGTTAAATAGGTCAACCGCAAGTACAGCTACGGGTGCCATTAACGCCTAAGGTCTGGCCCACCCGCTACAAACTAAAGGTAGCAGCCACTCTGGTAAAGCCAAGATTTAAGCGGTCCTATTAACCGTAAATACTATCATCGATATAGTGGCAAGAGATGTTGGATTTATGGAAAAAATGGTACTAGTTATTCGGCACCCCCCGGTCGAGCGAAATAATAGAAAGAAAATATATTATATCCAATACCCCACTACTTTTAAGCAAGACTACTTGGATTAAATCGTAGACTTCGAGGGCGACGAGCCAATTGACGGCGACGATAGCCTTAAATAGATAAAATGGCATAAAGATACTGCTCTTAACGCGGTCCAATAACTAGCCAACCACGTCTTCTTATATAATTTGAGTAGTACCGACCATTATTTCTACCCTAACCAAGCTCTTAACCCTTTTCACTCCTTGAACCTTCGTGTTAGTTATGCGAATTATACGTTTTGAGGTATTATACCCAGAACAATGGTAATAAACTATATAATAAAGGGCAATACGCATTACATGACACTATGAAGGAAAAGTATTACAATTACTAGGATTAATCGTTACGATATTAGTAAGGCCACATTTAACTTCAATATAGGGGAGAAATTAAAATTACTCAAGATAACAGTAATTTAAATTATTAAAGGAGTATTTACGTTCCACATACTCAAGTTCCCTACCATTTTCCCTCTTTACCTAAAGGATATAAAAACCCTTTGTATCAACGTTAACGTTAATACATTTGAGCTGGTTAAAAACAGCCAAAAGTTTCCCTTCGCCTTTATATAAAGGCAATTATAATTTTATTTTTAAGGCGCGGAAATAATAGTATTGAACATAACGGAGCCGAAGATACGTTAATTACGTTGATGTTTCCAATATCTAACTGTTAATGAGCTATATACAGTATTGAAGTCTATAAAGCTTTAAAATATAGAATATTTTCCCTTAAAAGCCATTAACAGACTTCGTGACCATTGCTAAACGTATACCCAAGCCCCCCAGAAATTTAAGTTTACATTGAAAGATAATGAGAACTTTAATTACGAGATCCTCGTTAATGTATTTGACTTAAATAACAAACCAATCCTTTACGTTGTCAATTTCGCAACCTTATTTCACAAGTTTAGGTATCTAAAGTTCTTATCAACAAAGAATACATGGGAAAAGTTGAGGATTCTATGGATTAACACGCATCTATATCTACCTAACATCGTGGATTACGATATCAATACTAACTTTATAATGGCGGAGTTTTAGAAAGATATCAAGATAATAGGTACTTAATATAAATAGATACATGTGAAATCACACTAAAACATCGTAAAGGTTTAAAGGGTACACGCCCTATTTTGCCAAACGTATAATATCCTTACATTGGAAATTGAAAGCTTTACAGATTCGAAGTTATGTTTATAGATAGCGGTGAAATACCTAAACGACACTATGAGCCTCAACGGCTTATTACTACCATTATTAGTATTTAAAGCGTACTCATGATTAACGAATGAATATTTGTCCTCTGCAAGTACTTAGAAACGTAGTACGACCTACAACAAATCTTTAAAGGAATTGCAAAGAAAATCGGCACGCCGCCAAGTAAATATTACCCTTGATAACAGGAACGGCCCTATAAAAATCTATATACTTACTTTGACATTGTAAAGTGAAGGTTTCGTGTGGAGGAAGCCGGGTAAATATGAAGGCCTATATAGGGTTTTAAGTATCGCGAATTTCGAAGTAGTAATTAAAACTAATAATAGTTCTATATATTTTAAAATCACTTAAGTTAAGCTTTATATTATGGTTACTATTAATAAAGAACTTCAAGTCAAACGAGCGATTCAATACGAACTTACCCCACTTGTTATCGATAAGCCGATGAAACGCCACAAACACGGATGACCCCTGAAAAGATGTAACGTTAAAGAAAAGAAATATATACCAGTACGTATCTATAATACTATTTAGGTAAGGAAAAAAATTAAAAGGATGATGAAGATTTAATACTAAAGCTTCGGGTATAAAACATGGTAAATATTTCCGGTAAAACGTTAAAGAAAAGCAATGAAGTCGAAATTAACGGCCTACTAACTCCAAAAGCTATATAATTCGTTTCTAAGATTTATTTTAACATTTAAAACCCCAGAATTAACATATTTTCATCTAGGATTATTTATTAAATTGAAGGGGATAACACGGGGCGGTCGTTCGAAAAGTGACATTTAATCTCTCAAGGATACAGCGATAAAGAAAAAGACTTCATTCATGCGTAGTCTCCAACTATTTAAAAGATTGGCTAACTTTCAATAGTCGCTTTGATAATAAGTATGCTAGTAAAAACTAAAGGCAAGTTTATGCAAAATAGCCGAAATATAACGCAAGCCTACACGTAGTTAGCAGTGAATTAATGACGGATCGTACAACTAAAACTACTATAAAAATTACATGTTATCTACCATTTAGAAACGCTAATACGGTATATCAAATGACTATAGGGACTGGTCAAATCAGGTATCGATTACTTTGAAACCTATTAATGATACTTTAAATTACGGCGGGTAATAAAGTCTTTAACGTACAACGCGTATTTACTAATAAAGTAGGAGAGGTATTTAAACGTAAAAGGTATAAGAGCTGATATTACCTTTTTCGTCGGAACGGCTAGCTTTATTGAATTAACACAACAGGCGATTAGGAAGACCTAGTTTTAAAATTACAAGTTGGTAAAGACGTTAAGGAATGGCAGCCAATATAACTTAAATAAATCGTTAATCCGTATACTAAATATTAATACTAGGCTTAAATATCGCTAAAAAAAACTAGGGAATTATTTTGCCCATGATTGACAAACCCAATGTAACCAAAGCTTAACGGTACTTGGAACATCATGCTTAAAGCAGTTATATTACTACTTTATGCCAACTAAAAGCCTTTTACGACCTTTTTATCGAGACATAAATATGCGACCCATCAAATGAAGACTTTGACCGGCTAAACAAAAAGCTTAAGTAATAAATACGAAATTTGAATAGAAAGATTAATATGGTTATATTCGAGCTGTGCAGAGAGAAGTTGAGAATTTTTATGGACGGGTCCTTTACAAAAAACACAGACTTATCTATATAAATCGGCTTCTCAATCATCCTTTTCAACGAAGACAGGCAGGAAACTTAATTTAGTATTATCGGCAGCCTAATTTATTTAACCCCCGTCAAGTGTAAACGGATTATACCAAACGTGCTAGCTTCGAAGATCTACGGCATAATAGCGGGCTTTTATATAAGAATAACATTATAAGGAACTCTTAACCTTATTACCAAGAAACAAAAGATTCTTTTTACTCAGGTAGTAATCTATATCTACTTAAAAATCCTTTTCAAATATCTTTCGAAGATCGGAAAAATTAGCAAAAAACAACCGAGAATCAACGTAATAGCACTCCGTAAAACCTATGAAGGGAGGGTAATCGGTGAATTCCGACTGATTAACGGCAAAGACAATCCCACAAGTGATATAACGAAGACAGTACCAAATAAGACCCGAAAAATGTTTGTAATAACAACCGGCTAAGTATACGTATAAAAGACTACATTAATAGGCCGCCTGGTAAACTCAAGTTACGTGGCGGCGATTAGGATTGTGCTGGAAGACTAAGAGATTGCCAGGAAATTGACGATGTTGACTTTTTGATTAGCAAGGGTAAACTGAAGGCTTATAAAGGCCTATAGCGAAAGAACTTTTTATAGGAATTGATAAACTCGGATTACGAAACAACAGAGCAATTAAGGTCAAATGAGGTTATTTTGAATACAATTGAAGGCAATTTAGTATGGAAGTCAATTGAAATTAATAGAGGGTTAGAAAGATAACAAGGTTGCTCTTTAATGCTAACCAAAAAAGATTGATTAACCACACTAGCTTATACATAGAAACTAAAAATCCGCCAGTATTGAAATAGTACTATATACAATGTAGTAGGTTAAATTTACTACGAGGAAAGTTGACCGTACTGCAAGATCAGTGTATTGTTGGTGGACTTACCGCATTAGGTGTAAATCGAGTTCAGTACTCTACAATTTATACTATGGCACAGGCCAAGCAATTGGCCATACAAATTACTGTGCAGACTGGCTAGCAGTCTGCCAAACCTAAAATAATACATCCACTACTTGACCAATGCAATACTACTGTTACTTCCACTACGATTCGAATCGACAACGTTGCAGCGTTTTAAGGCCTATTAGGTAATGCCTACCAACAACTCGTTTATATTTACGTCGAAGTATTTTACAACATTAGACTTTATAATTCATTCAAATGCTTCACCTAAATTTATTGTCACTACTAGTTCAATGTTTTCATCAATATTAATAAAGTAATTGAATGAATAACATTTTAATGTACGAAGTTTCCGCATTTTTCATCCGATTAAATTGAAATTTAAGCCTCTGTAGCAAGGATAAATAAAGCATGTTATCGACCATTATGAGTTATGAAGCTCACAAAAATATGTATCGATGGATAGGGAGTGAATATTATATCCATCGGTATTTCTAAAGAAATTTTGGTATCACCCATCGTTTTGGAAAGATGCGAACTTCGCCATAAATTTATACCGTTAACAATTTTACTAATACATTTAATTTTGTCACATTCAATAGTTTTGAACTCCGTTAAACTAACTACTCTCATCTAAAGCATTGGCTTACATACATAAAGATTGAAATACACTGAATATTTTTCATTATCAAAATATTCCAATATATATTCATGTGAAACATTAGGTAATACTATATTGAACTAAATTTGGAAATGACTCTGTCAGTATTTAATTCCTAAAAAGTATCTCAACGGTTGGAATGATCCAATGCACTTATATTATAGCTGCTTGAATAGTGGTAACACCGCAAATGTAATGAAAGGTGTTTGTACAAAAAACCTTGAAATATGAAATAAAATATTAACGTCATTGATATTCAGAAAATATAAGAAATGAAACTTTTATTTTTAAATGATTGTTTATGATTCAAACATTATTATTCTTTATATCTATTGCCAAAAGAAGTGAATTATTAAGATAAAAGTGATTTAACGAATTTTTTGTTTGAAAACATGTGGAATTCTATGATAATAGATGCCTTTTTACTTCATTTGTTTTCATTGTTATATAGTATATTAATATCGATCAGAACAGATATACAATAATGCAAACCCTCCAATTCAATAAATTTGTTATTATATATACTTATTTACGATACTTATATAGTAATATCGTCGAATTCATACATTGAAAAAAATCAATATTTTTCAAAATATACATAAATTATGTGTTTCATTATTGATTGATCCAGGTTTTTGAACGAGTTCTATTTTTGGCAACAAGTGCGGTTTCAAAGGTTGCTAATGATCATTTAAAATATACCAAAATTCACTAACATACGTCTCAATTTTTTATTTTCAAAAAACGAGAAAATAGATTCGTAAATTTTACATTGTATTGAACGACAATATTATAATTTTTAGGATATCTTCAAGAAATAACATAATATTGAAACTGTTAGAAAAGTGTTCAAGTGTAGTGGAGTCAGAGTTAACTGCACCACTGGAAGTAAATTGCAGTAGACTTCCCAATGCAATGTAGGGCACCGGTAAAGCGATTAACAATAAAAAGTCGTGTTCAGACGGGCTAGTGGTCTACCAAATTTAGAAATAACAACATTCTACCCCCTTACTATTATAATAATACTTCTACTTTGACTATACTTAAAATAGACCACTTTGCAACATTTAAAAACCTGTTAACAATGATCAGGGTTTATTAGATGAAATATAGATGAGAAAATTAGAATAATAATTTACTTTCCGCTTAAAATTTTAATAATACTGTGAATATTACCATATTACTTTATAGTTAGTAAGCGGTCACACTGAAGAGTGCCCCTTTTCAGAGTTCATGGTAACATACTACTCTGCAAGGTACATTACAGCAGAGTGCATGATAGCATGCCGCTGCCTAGAAGTAAAATTTGCAAAGTGCACGGTCTAGTGCCACTGCTTAAAAGGGAGATTAGCGGGTTATATGGTAAAGTGCTACTGCTTGAGTAAGACGTTATAACCTCTCACCTATAACGTACACTATCCGGTCGACTTTTCTCCCTTGATTCTTTCTTACTTTTACAATACCAATCTTTTGAATTACTATTTTACTACGTTGACATATAAAAACCTGACCGATACTAATTAATAGTCGACTCGTTCTAGTATAAACAGCACAGGAAGAAATATATAAACTTAAGTTAAATACCTATAACGGGATATTACGGCGGTCTTAAATATTTATATTTAAATACTAACACTAAAATAAATGATACGGAAGTGTGGAACTACGTGGGAACCCCTTTGCAACTCGAAATATATTGCAATTATTAGCTGCATAATAAGTTGAAAGAAAATTAATTAGGTATTATATGATTAAGTCAGTTGTACCTAATTTAAAAAAAAGTTCTGTTGCTTTTTTCCTCAATTCGCTTGACCGCTTTTAATGCACCCAGGTCATTTTGAAAAAACGTCCTATTATGTAACACGCCACGCAAGCCAAAACCTATAAGTTGCAGAACCCTTTGTTAGGACCATTCCGATATAAATATAGTATTTAGACAACTAACACACATCGAAAACGGTTAAAACGTAATATCCAAACCGCTTACGAACCTTCAAAATAGATAATAAAAAGTAACCAAACCGGTTGCAAATTACGAAATTGGCTAAGATACGATTTTTGAAACGTCTCAATAACCACACACGCCCTAAAGGAAACAAATAAACCTCCAACAAAACAATCCATAGGTGAAATATCACGTTTAACACGCCTAAAAAGCCTCGTATACCGCCTCTGATCCTATATAAATACCCTTCTATTATTTTCCCCCCTCTCATATTACCCTATTCGCCTTTCCTTCCACGCTTTACACCATTTATTTGAATTCATTAATTGCAACGTTTGTGATTTTTAATCCAGTAACTAGTGTAGCGTTTGTAAAGCGTTAAAAGAACTAATTTGAAATGTTTAACAACCTTTTAATTACGCTTTATTTATATCTTTTTTGCATATTAATTATATTTACAAGCCCTAAACACTCTACTTTAACCTCTTTTTTACTCACTTTTTACTTTTTATCCATATAATATTCGTCTTAGATTTAATAGATTGAGTTATACCTTCTTCTTTACTGCATTTTTTATGCAAATAAATTACATTGACTACATAGAATCAATGTTTATACGGCTCTAAAATTTCACGCGTTCGTACAAACCAGCCTTCTAACCACTTTCATATACCTCGTACTTTTATAACTATAGATCCATTAGTAATGAATGTAATAAAAGAGAACGACTATATAAACTATTTATTGACGAATACAATATTTCGAAATAGTATCTTCGAGTACTTCGATCTTGAACTACATAATAATAAAATTAAGGCACTACTATAGGTTTTAAAGTTCTTTACGGAAAATACGTAGGTTATTAACATAATTGTCAACTATTATGGCTGAAATACTCAAGGGCGTAACTTATTAAATGATAAAAAAAAACGGTTTTTTCAAACTGGACCTTAGACATGTAACATATAGTAGATACTATAATGTACAGGATACAACCGAATCATCTACGAAATAGGAATATAAATACGACCGATGATAATAATAACTGCAATATAAAAGCCCTATTACCGATATCACAACTTATATAGATATCAAAGTAAACCAACAATAAAGTAGTAGAGGTAAATTTCATAATGAGATACTAATTAAAAAACGCCAAAATCACTTTTTTGAAATAACAGATAGGAAATAAGAGAAAACTCAGTAAATACAGGGTATAAGGCGTTTAACAAGTCTCAATACAAGCCACGAAGTGTAAACGGAATTGAAGGAATAGACGGAAAATGAGGAAGGGCTATAAAGTTTATCTAATATGCGAGTTAAGCCCTTACCATCTTTAAAACGCACTTTTAAATAAAAACAAAACCAAAACCAGGCGCTAGATATAGTTAATTACCAGTCTGTCCACGAAAAAAACGGCTCAAACGAAGAAAATAGTCTACCCGAAGATAATATAAATGGCGTAAACACCAATACATACCTTGCGAACTAACATTCGCCAACCACAACACTTAATGTAACCTTACACCGCACTGCTTCCCAACTGATAAAAAAATCATACAAAACTCACTGACTCCACCAAACTATATAATAAAGTTAAAAATTACAACGGCGAACCATACGACGTACTCGATAACAAGATACGAAGAATACTAAACACGTATAAAAAACTGAATATTGAACCGTTATAATGACATATTATCGGACCAGGTATTTTTTTCGGCAAGTTTCAAAGTGATATATGCTGTACCAAACGTCATTGAATACATTTACGAAGTATTTCAACCGCCTAAAGTCAGACTTTAGTATGGAAATTAACTACGCATTTTATGATGGAGATTAGACTAACAACACCTTGGAATTTATAAAAGGTTAGAATGAAAACAATAGCAACAGCCTATAGTAAGTGTTTACCGCCTTATTAAAGAAATTCCCAAAGAGTTAGGCGTCTCTGAAATAGGAATATAATAGAGATAAACTATTTATCCAAACAATTACAAAAATATAGCGCGAAAGCTTAAACTTCAATCTTACGTTATTTAACTTGAAAAAAAAACCCTCAAGTCTTTTTTTAGGAGGTTAAAAATATATTTTACAACCTTTATATATCTGTAGGCCAGTCCCATATCGGAACTTATAACCGAAAGGACTAAAGGCGAAGGTTGAATTACCAAACGAAACCTTACCTAAACTATGTACCATGTTATAATCCGAAGGTTTAAATTAAAGCTAAAATAAAATGAATACAGTAAATACGACAACTAAAAAAAGCAACATGATATAGAAAGCTTCAAGACTCGAAGGAAAAACAACTATTATGAAAAAATAACCTGTAATAAAGGGAGAAATTTACTACGCTTACATTAATACCCGCCAAGAATATATACTAAACTTTCAAGATTTACAAAGACATTGTATTATATATGGTAAGGTCGGTTGTTGGTTCAATAACCACCTACTATACGAGAAAAACTGAATTGAATGCCAGTTTTAGGCCTATTAACTACTTAAAGACTATACAGAAGCTAATTTTACAACATATGGAGCCGAATAAGAAGATATAGAAAATAAACTTAACGCCTACCCCTACAAATACACCTTTAGAAAGGAAGACTTTAAAGGTAAAAATATTTACCTGACAGCTTAGTATAACATAACCACCCACCATATTTTTATAAGCCTATAAGATACCTCCTTCCTATATAACGTAGGCGAGATCTAAGAAAATAACGTGTTAAACGCTTGCATGAGATCGTAGTTTATGTTTTTAAATAGTTACGGAAATCTACTTTAGGGCATTATAGTCAAAACCGATGCTCTCGACATCTTAAGCGCTGAAAAGCGATAATGTAACGCGCTCGTAGGGAAAGTCCCGAAATTCCAGCTCGAACAAAAAAAAAATATCGAAAAGTCCTATTAGGTAAAAGTAAAACGTCGTTACTTGGTACGGTCGTTATAAATATTCGATTCGATTCGATTAAGTTTTACGTAATGAACTTTAAAACTCTATTCCTATTATAATCAACTAATATGAAGAAATTCGAAATCGAGTTCTAAATTACGAACAATCAATTTATCCACGCTTCGGATAGCGTATTCGTTCCGTTTCGGTTAAAGTTGAAACACCCGTGTTTTTTTCCTTGAACGCCTATAATTAAGCCATTTACTTCATATGACTGGAATTAAGGATGTTATACCGTCAATTCAAATACATAGCTACGAAACGAAATGTATGGTTTCTCTATGCCATAAGATATACAAATATATGGAAAAAAACCAATTAAAGCTATCGAAAGATTTACCAAAAATATTAACTACCCTGGGAAGCCACACAGCGATTTGAATTTCGCCTTGAAAACGATGTGGACATTAATTATAAGATGATTATCAATATAATATTCCTTAACTTCTAGTTAATACTACACGCTGTTGACATAGAAATATTATTTCAGGTCGAAACATTGACCTGCAGCGCTTCCCTAACGGATTATCAGCTTGCTTTTATAAATGACAGGTTACAAATTTACCTAACACTTTCGGATTAAATTACCCACGATATAGGCATGGCCTTCGACTTGACTAAATAGCGTACCAAGGTTAGAGTGGTCAGAAATAGGCGTAAATAAATACCGATAAAAGTATCATAAGGTATTCAGAAATTTGAACGATATTATAAACCGGTCAAAAGAACGAAAGTAGTACTATCCAAAGAATTAAAGTTTACCAGTTTTAAGAAAAAATTTTTATAAATGGAGGTTAATGTTATATATAACATATAAAGTAGGCTTATTTCAATACTTTTTGGTTTCGGTACTTACCATAAAATCAAATAACGTCAATACCATCGCTAGCTATAATATAAAGATTATATTCTTTGGTAAAAACTATGTCAACATTATGTTCCCTATGGGCCGGAAATGATGTTTTAAGGGCATTGGCCATGATGAACGGCCCTCGTAGAACTAGAGTTTTAAACCTACCATTATAATTTAAAACCCTAATCTTGAAAACAAAGGAAAGATAAAATAAACAATGAATAATAAACGGATTTAAAGGGAAATTTACACTCATAAACTAGTTAAATAGTACAAGTTGGTCTTGCTAAACAATAGTACGAAAGTATTAAATGGAAAAAGTGGAAAAAGCGGCCTTAAACCGCAATCCAATCAGTAGCACCGACGAAATCACTTGTAAGATACCGAATATAATCTGCCCCTAAATTCAGTATACCCCCCGGATAACAACTTCGAACCTTTACTACCAAATAAAACCGGACCGCCTATACTAACGATACAAAAACCTAGACGCTGAGGATGTCTACTTGACTCGAAAAATAAAAGAAGATTTAAAATCTTGATTAAAAATTCCTTTATTACCTTAAAAGGAATTGCAAACCGTATGTTAAGTTTAGAACTCTGTCTCGGGGGTATTATTACCTCTTCAGGTATCAGTTTTGAATAATTTATATAAAAGGCAATCTCTAATTTATTCAAATAAGAAGTTTCTCGCTTTAAAAGATTCGAATCAATAATGTACAGCATCTATAGTATATTTTCCATGCGCTTCGCATACTAATTCACGGATAAAATCGAAAATCCCTATAAAAAAACCGCTTTATAATAAAGTGGTAGAATAATGACGACAAAAAACATATTATAACTTAGTAGCATACTTTATAATGTGTAATATACCATTCGATCTCAGTACATGAGTCCTCCCTTAATACCCTTGATAAACTTTATATCAAACTTCGTAATATTAGGCAAGCTTATGCATAGTCCTAAAAGAAACCTAAACGGCATATTTAAGCCCATATGCCTATGGACCACCGTAAATACTATTTACCTGAAACGATTTTCCGTATTATAAAACCGCTTTACGGATTAGTTAAGGCTGGTATATATTGGTCCAATAATTATTAAATACATTATAAAACGCGGCTCGTAATGGCTAACTTGACACTCAAACCGTATTTATTTGTTTTGACAACACGTTTTAAAAGCTTTGTATTAATAGATATATGAAAAGATAACATACTAACATTGGATGTCGCGTCGGTTTTCGTATCTAAAGAAAGAAATCTTTTGTGAACCGACGTAAAAGTAAAACCTAAGGCTTACTTGATAGAGAACCATATAATCGACTTTAAAGGCGGGACAATCACTTTCCGGGAACGGCTTTTTAGGCTTTATACAAAAGGGATAGTTAGATAAAGTTTCTCTTGTCATTTTAGATAGCAAAAAAAAAAACCGACGAATACAGATGATAGTATGTGAGTAGCGCTTGTATTATATTAGTTATACAACCGGAAGCGGAACTTTACATTTCGGTCACCACGTAATGTTTAACCAACCCTTCGTACAATGTATAAAAGTCTTTTAATTAGCGCTTAACATAGAAAATGAATAATCCGAAGCGAGGTCAATAATTTGTACCACTCGATATGCGTATCGTAAAGCTCTTTGTTTTTACTTACGGTTCTCCTATTAATAATACCGACTATAACTCGCAAATAGGGTTCGTTTTTGTTTTTGGTAACGAAATACCGGCTCGCACCGTATTTACGCGTGATAAAAACATTATCCATTATAACTCGATGAAATTCAAGTGGGTTATGCAAAACGTTTTGGTTTCGGAGATTTTCGGAATAGTTAGAGGCTTCGACTCAATAATTACTATAGTGATAACGGTCCAGATAATCGTTTCATACCGTGGTTTAAAACCTTTTCTTTTAATAGTTTGTACTAGCTTTTTTTTAACTTCACGAATACTTTATCAAGTTTGGTATTACCAATAAAAAGCGCGTTATAATCGATATTATATCCTTAGGAAAATCATATAAGCACTGTGAAATTGAGGAAATAAGATGAATCAACGGAAAATATAACCCTTAAGATATAATAACTAAAGGTGCCCTAAATGGGGAATTCAAAGCGTTCTTATTAACGAGCACTCTTTTCGTTGATGTTTCTGGAAAGGTCCTACGATCCCATATAGGTTAAACATTTTGAACCTTACATTTGATATTTTCCTTTAGTTTTGTACGTTTACATCTCTTTTGACATTTTTTTCCCTTCGCGGCTGTTGTCTTCTTGGACCGCCAGTTGGCTCCTTTTAGTAATTAATATCGGTTCGTTTTAGTGGTTTTCGGGAGTTGTTGTTTTTAGAAGCGCCTCAAGCGATATATTTGTATAAGTAGAAGAATCGTGTTCGTGGTTAGGATTCGAGTTTCGAGTGAATTCACTCTAGCGACAGCGGACGCACAACATGACCTCAGCTCACGGCTCTAGGACTACCGCAACAGGGGCGTATCCGCTGCTAATTAGTTCGTAACGGTAGTAATTGTCCGATCGATCCCCTTTTTAATGGCAATCGCCAATAGACTTGTTCACAGCCGCGGATGCAACATACAGCACGTAGAGCGTATTTATTAGCGACCTGGGGTTACGGACTCAGGTACGCTACTTTAACGACTTACGCATCAAAAAGGCCTCACGGCGTAACTTAGCGATACGTAGCTTAAGGAAGCAAAGAAATTCGGCCTCGACCACCTTGTTTATCAGGATATTAGTACAACATAAAATATGGGGATGATTAGTGATACGGACCGCTTTACAACTTCACTAGACTACGTTTACAGCTGTGAGGGGAGGTGAGGGGATCCCTACAGGTAATAAGACCTTTACCCATAGGGAAAAGGTAGGGTTTATAACCTTAGGAACCCTTTGCTCCTCCCCTTAAAGATTAGTGAGAAAAAGGGAGGGGGGAAAGGGGAAACGATGGTGACGACTTAGTTGGCGGCGGGGGGAGGGGGGAGGAACGTAACGAAGATAAAGGTAAAGATTAATAACATCGAGCCAAAAAACGTGGGGCTTAGGGTGGCGGCGCTGGCGGGAGTAGCGGTACGATGGGCTACGGAAAGAACCACCTCTTCTCCCTTGCGTAAACGTACTGAACAGCGCCTTACCGACCTATTTTTACGCGGATTTTATGAACGGGAAAGGCTAGTATATGAAGTTTGATAGGTAAGCTAGTTATACAAGCGGTTTATAATGTGTAGTTAAGATGATAAGTTGAATTTATATACGCTAATGAACTAGTTGAAACTTATAATAGTAACAAGAGCGCGTCTTTAAGAGGGGAAAAAAGAAGTTTTACTTGGATCGATGGCAATGTATCTTTTTATACTAACCCTAAAAATACGTGATATAGTTATTACCCATACGTAAATACACACTTATAGCACCTCTGTATTTACACCCCTATAGGAGTAAATAATAATCAACATTAATAACTATACCGTTACCAATTACCGAAATCGACTAAGGCCTTACCATAATTACTACCGCGGCCAGAACTGCTAATATAAACCTTTACAATAAACTGTATCACAGAATACACTGTTATTATTAAACTACAAATACAAACTGCATTATAAGTTCACTGTTATTACTAAATTACGGATACAGATTGCGTCACCATTACTCTATTATTACTTAACTACGGATATAAACAACGTTAAAAACTATACTTTTATTAATAAATTACGAATACATACCGTCATCGGGCAAAAATGATTGCTTGTATAAATATTACTTTATATATTTATAATTAGTAAGCGGCTACGCCGTAAAGTACACCTTTGTAAAGTGGACGGTAGTGTACCACTTTGCAAGGAGTATTAATGAAAATTGCATGATAGCGTGCCACTGCCTAAAAGTAGCATTTGCAGAGTGCACGGTAAAGTGCCACTGCCTAGAAGTGAGATTAGCAAAGTGTATGATGTCACTGCCCAAGTGAAAGGTTATAATCTCTCACTTGTGGCGTGCACTCTCAAGATGCCTCTTCTTCCTTCATTTTATCTTGTTTCTTCAATACTCATCTTTCTGATTAGTCTTCTACTACGCTAACATCTAGAGACCTTACCAACAAATACCAAGGTTGAATAAAAAGTTTTGCGAAAGGCTTCTACTAATTTCGTCGATATTTTACGTTAATGAAAAGAGAATACTTTCGTATTAGGTATGTTTTGCATGGTGGTCAAGAAGTAGCGACGTTATCGCTATGAACAAAAAACTATGAAATCTTTGTTAAACCCTAGTTGAAAAACGTTGAAATCATATTCTAAAAGTCATGAATTGCCAAAAAGAGATTAATTAGTTTCCAAATACCTTAAAACAGACTTAATAGCTTAGTTGTTATTGTAATTCAAGTAAATCGGAAAGTGAAAATTGTTTAGTAAAATAATTGAAAATAAATAATATATTTGATAACAAATCATCATGAACTTTACTTTTTAAGCCATTTTTTTTCTTTACATCACAAATCGTCAATTAATTACTTTTGAAAACACGCAATGATTTTGACGCTGAGTTACAAGTACTGAATTAACACCTATATTACGCGATTTCACGTCTAAATTTTCAAGTCTTCACCCCGTTAAACAATCACGTTACAAAACTCTAATGTTCTCAAATAATATGTGAATGAACGTCAAACCGTTATTTAAAATATTAATAAAAGATTTATTTCAAATATCAAATTGAAGTGAATCAAGGAATTCGAATCACGGAGTGTCGTTATAGCACTCACGTCTTTAAAAACTTGTATACGTTTTTCAATGATTATATCATGAATGAAGGATAAAGATTTAAGATATAGTAAAGGCTATGTTGGATTTTTTGTTTTAAAAAAGAAAGACGTGAAACTTGTATGTTCGATGAAATTATAAATGGATTATTGAAAACATTTTTCAGATTTGAATAATTAGAGGATTACCTTCAAAATCCTTAACCTTAAGGTCCGCGAATGAAAGTCAAGGGGATTGTTAGATACTATTAACGCCCTTACATACGTGAAAACGAACCACCTCCACATACCTACTTAAATCAAAATATCAACCCTCCAAATGATTAATTTTCCTACACTAATAATGGGGAATATGATCATTTATTGAATAGTTTTAAACCTACTCTTGATACTACCGAATACGAGTTTTATAGAGTAATAATACGTCGAGTATTCGTTGTTAACGCTATACGACGAAATAAAATTAACATTATCTAATATTGAATTTTGGAAGATCATCAAAATCATGAAAAGTATTTTATGGTCAAGCTTTGTATGGCGTGACTTCGAAAAACTTAAAAATGTATATTCACATTTACGATCTTATTACAAATGTTTCTATAGGACTTTATCCTCTGAGTGATCAACTACCTTCATCAACATAACTTTAAAAGCCCATGATTCGAGTAAATTGTAACGAACACTAATTAGGAATGTAACAATTATAGCACCCTTCCTGACAGACTATATGAAATCGTTAATATTGATTACATGTTGTTTACGGAATTCGTCAAAATATATAACGATATAGAAAATTAAGACGGGAAACATGACTATTGATTCAATACGACAATATTGCAATTTTTAATAGTTATGAATCAATGCAGGTATACCCTTTGAATTTTGACTTATTGTTTTCAGTAATTTAAACGGTTTTAGTTTAAGACTATTGATAAGGTTTTCCTTATTAAGGTACATAAATTTTGTAGAGTATATAATAGAATGAATAGTTACTTTTAACAGTACATTCAACCAGTATAATGTACAACTCTGTTTGAAATATATGAAATAATTGTTGAGGTTAAAAATTACAAGGAGGTAATTCTTATGAATGATTTTGAACAAATTGATAGCAAGTTAATTTTCGGTTAATAAATAGTATGAAAGGTCTACATTGGCGAAGTTATACTTTGTGATTATATTTGATACGTCATTACTGGCGTTCGTCTATCTTAATACACCGCATAATGCCTATATATTTCTTATCAATTGTTTTTCGTTGAGTTGAAGGCTTGTTTGTGATTGCAATACTATATACTCCAGATTTTGTTGGTACATTTCCGTTTTAAATAGTTGTTTCTTACGTAGCTTTATAGCTGATTTAAGTTAGAAAATCACATATAAATTAATCTATGATTATCTTTATTGCTCTGTAACGTTATGGCTATAGTGTGTGAACTACCCATTAGTACTTGTTGTTAAACTTTTTACTAATGCGACTATTATACACTGGCTAGTGCTTTGAATCGTTGGCATTTGCGTAAGGCTTTTGATTTACATTTATTAACTAACCTTTGAACTATTAAACGTTACTTTTCTTACGTTTTATTCGCGATATTCCCCTCCACCATAAATAATATTCGAATTGAAAATGGTGAGGTTTGATTTTTAAAGGTCAAAGTCTTTTTTGTATTCGAATTGTACAACTTTTCGTATAAATAGTCTATTAATTTCAACCCTATTCTTTTTTTGACCAGGTTTACCTGGTGGATTGATGATTCTTTATGTGCAGTTTTTAATTGATAATTTTTTTTTCTTCATTAAAGCGGTCTTTGCAGTGCCAACCAGTCTTTAAATTTTTATAGTTATCTTTAGTCATCTATCCTTCAGTGATTGGCCGTATAGCTGTCGCTATCTGTTTATCAATTACTAGGGAGTGAAGGCTATGTTAGCTTGTTATTTTGTCTTAAGAAGCTCTATTTGTATTAACCTTCGTTAGGGGTTAAACTTGGGTTATGAGAAATATTGTACGTCCATTAAGAGTTTTAGTACTTCCATTAAGGTTAACGATACTTTCGTCTTAAATAGGATATCACATTTGCCTAACTTTCACCATACAAAAATATTGCTTCATAAAGTAGAATTATTTCGCTCATTGTCATAAAGCTGTTTTAGTATTAAGGTCGGTATTAATGTAACATGTGGCAGATCAATTTCATTTCTACTTGAAGTATTTTCCATTCGCTGAAAGTTTTTGGGATGCTTAATAAATAAAGCGTTTTACTTGTTACATGCAAATATATTTTAAAAACCAACAATGTTATTTTGATTTCATGAAGTCTAACGATCTCATTTACTGACTTTATAGCCACTTACAAAATATTCTCAAATCTGTGAATCTTGGAAATCCCAATATAGAAATACTGTACGTTATTCGAAATAAATCCTCCATCTTTTCGAAATTCGTGATATTACAATATTCCCTGATAAGTATCTGTTCAAAATAAATACTTATTATTTTTTCATTAGTTTTGAACTCCACTGTAATAAAGTTAGTGTCGGCTTCTGGAACAATATAGTCTCCTAGCCCTAGATATATGTTTAATTACAAAATTCTCAATGGCTTTCAAATATGTTTCGCTAGTTGCGACATGAGAGATTGGACGTCGTAACAATTGGTTCTTGGAACTACGCCGTAAAAAAAATTGGTATTATTAAAATAAAAAGCATTAGCGAAAAAATTCAAATAAAGTTTTATCGGTTTTGAATTGAATATTAACCTTTCGGGTATTTGGATATTGATTTGAAAATGGTGGTAATAACTTTGAATAGATTTTGAACCGAAAGATTTCATATTTTTCTACTCTATAGAGTCAAAAACCATATGTAACTTGTCGATAATTGGTATTTGAAACGTTATTGTAGTTTATATATTTCGAATTTCGTTATATTAATCACGTTTACCTTTACCCCTTTAATGCTAAACTATCAATGTGTCTTTTTCAATACTAAAGAGAGTTTTTGAGCTTTTCCAACCAGTTTTTTGTACTTTGAATTTACTTGAACATCAAGGTTCTTTGTATTTTCCAAATTAAATACGAATGTGGTGAATTATTCAAGGTTGTGAAGGTTAATATATTTAATAATTGTTTATATCACTTTCAACTTTGATAAAGATAGTTTCTTACTTAAACGAAAACCAGCAATGAGTTTCCCAGGATCTTATCGGTTGATTTTTGTGGAGGTATTTCTTTTCCATTGTCGTACGAAGTATATGGAGTGTTTTTTTGTTGAATATACTGTTTCACCATAATTTTGTATTATTTCGCTAAATTTAAATTCCGTATAATTATTTCGAACGTTAAATATATATCAAGGATTGATGGTTTTGTTGCTGTAGCTATGCTACCGAGTTTTACCTAATATAAGATATAAAAAGGAGTTTTTGGTTAATAAATAAGTTGTTTGAAAACTTTTATTTTTATATTCTGTAATTTTGTTTTTTGTGTTATGTTTATAATTCCATGCGTTGTTTCCCTAGTAGTTTACTACTTGTTTATATTAATCTTGCCCACAAGTATTAGTGTATGAGATGTAATATGTTACTTTTTGTTTTTGGTATCAAATATCAGCGTAACAACTCAATCAACAGCTGGGGTCATGACAAATTTAACGGTTTTAAACACCATAACATCTATAGTATGTATTATTTCTATACTCTTTTAAGATTTTGCATATGTTACCATCATTAAAATAACTTTAAAATTTCATGTTTTACATTCGATTTTACGCGCGAAAACTTGTTGTTCTTACAGTTGATGCAATACACTATTCCACAGACTTCATTGTTTAAATTAAAAAAAAATGTTAGCTTTGTAGTATGTATTAATTAAGTTCAACATTCATGTTGTAACAATCTGTAATTAAAATCGAAAATAATTAATGAATGGTTTTAGAAATTGTATTTTAACCTTTTATGGCGTATATTAACTCGTTAGCGTTAAAATTGAAATCATAGGTCTCGTAACAAGGTGAAGTTGCGTGAACGTTTGCCTTTTTAATTACTTGTTAATATATAATTAACTTTTTGAATATCTTATTAACGATATTGACTTTTGTTTGACCATTTATTTCCCAATTATTATAATCTTTTACATTGTTATACTATAGTTCTTATAGTATTGCATAAGATACATGTTGTATTCGAAGTAACCTTTCATTCATTTTTAGATGTTATAACAGGTACGAACCTTGATTAAGAAGGTTAATTGGTAGTGTTTGGTGTAACTTGAAAGAGTTTTTGGAATGATTAGTGGAAACTTACGGGTTAAACGTTGATCTATTTTTAAACGTTAAGAAACGGTGTAATATTCGTGTTATACAGATTATAGGGTTTTCCACTATACTGAATTTTATTTGTTTATTATCCAAAAAAATCCGTGAAAAACTCGTATGGAGTGTTCATTATCGTCGACATATTTAATAATTGATCGCGATAGTTGTACTTGGGAATGATGATATTCTTCATAATTAAATCTAATCTAAGGTCTTTAAAGTTACAATAATAGGTGTTATCGTCAATCGCCTGACTTAAAAGGTAAATTTATAGGGTAAATCCTATAATATGTTTGCGTATTTAGGTGTAACTTCCTGTGTTTTGCGTATTAGCGGCACGGAAAGCTTCAAATTGAGAATAATATTAACGATTTTCACGATTTCCCCTAATTTATTATTTAATAGCGTCGACGTTGATTCCTCGTGCCAAGTTGGTAGCTGCTGCTTGGTGTGCTCTTTCTTTTCCGAGCATATATTACGCCCTACCACGAGCGGAGAAGATAGTTGAATAAGGATTAAGGAGTGGACCCATTTAACGTATGTGTGGGAGTTGAAAGTTGTCAGTAATACCCTTTTATATTCCTTTTCAATCTTGAGGTTAAGGATCTTGAGGGTAATCATCTTGTTATATAGGTTCTAAACCCGTTTTTATCAGATCATTTGGAGTTTTCTTCAGTATAAAATCCCACTTTTACCTATTTTTTCAATCTAGCATTAACTCCCCTTTTAATCGTTTTTCTTTTAAATATCAATAATCCAGTCGTTAAAAAGCTTGCTATATTTATTCAAAACATGAGTATCACATCTAAACTCCCTAGAAATAGTTAACTTGAGGATATACTAATTGATAAAATTATTTGTGTATTGTCAATTAACATTTCGTTACAATTTATCTCTTCGAGTTTTTTGTTGTAATCATAAGCGGGTAGAGATTCATGGTTGTTAGTTGTATTTAGATTAGTATTCACTATTAATATCTTGACGTTTATGTTGGTAAGTTGGCTTTATTTTCAATAAGGTGGTGATTTAGATATTAGGGATCAGTTTGGTGTTTTTATTTGGTGCGGCTTAATATTGATACAATGATTTCGCTGAATGTACCGATCTTAACGTATCTGGTACCTTATTTAAAAATATGTTAGGAACATATGGAGAAAGAACAAGTATAAAAAAAAAGTTTAATGTCATAATTTAAAAATTGTTTATTTTTAAAGTCGTCATTTACTATTTCAATGTTCTTAAACATGATAGTTTGAATTATAACCAAGACTTAGCCATTTCCAAACTACAAATGTCATGGAAATAGAGTTATAGCATCGTTAGAATTTTAAACCAGGAACGGTTAATCTCAACTCTTTTTCAAAAAAATCAAATACGCTTTTTCAATATTTTCTATAACAATAACTTTATTACCTCTACAATAAATTGAAAAGACAACGCAACTCCAAAGTCTCTTCTACTTACAACTTTAATAATAGACGTAGTAAATAAAGGCTTTTCGAAACAATATTACCTTCATCTTAGTATTTCATCAAGTTTAAGCGGTTTTTTTTGTTACCTAGAGTATTTATATTTAACATAATAAGTACTAATCGGTATTGATAAGCCTTTGGATATTATACCGTCGTCAATACGAATATGTTGAAGTAATAGTAGCATTACGTGTTTAAGTGGTAGGATGATTCCTTGTATGTTTGATAAACCTCTCTCCGGTCAGCATTCTACTTTGTATAGAAAATTGCTTAAGCCGATCCTTACATTAAATTAGGAACTATAATTCAATTAAATTTTAGTTGTTATAGTCAACTTTAACTTCATTGTATTTGAAAACTATTCTAACATCAGCCGACAAAGTCTGTAAATTTTTTTTGAGTCAATATTTACTTAACATCTTCATAATACTGATATTATCGTAATAACCCTTTAAATTTGTTTTTTTTTTATGTTTAAGTCTTTGTTTTCTGTGAAAGTCTTATTGTTAAATCTTTACCATCGAGATTTAAAAAAATAGTATTAACTACCAAACCATTTTCCAATTCAAGGGATTATGGCAACTTGGTTATCGATTTTCAAAAACTTAAGAGGTTTTGCGGTCAATATTATCACTTTTCTTCAAAAATGGTTCAATAAAGATTTCTTGGTACTTCGTCAGAAGCGATATTTTTACTACTTCTTTACTAACATAAAATACCCATGCATTAAAAAAGGCTTTTTTAGTTATTAACATGAGAAACCAACGTGATTAATGAATTAGCTGTACAAGGATATTTTTCTAATATATAATTATACAGAGAATCACCGGAAAAAAAAAAATTTTCCCTACTAAGATTATCTGTGTTTCATTCCGTAAGCATTGGGTAGTGTTTATATGACTTGAGACTTTGCATCGTTATCGTTTCTAGGTGTGTCGGAAGTAACAGTAGTATTGAAATGGTCAGGTGGTAGAATGAGGTTCCTCTTAAGTCCGGCAAACTGCTACCTGGTCAGTACACAACTTTGTATAGTTAATTACTTAGCCCATACCCCAAATAAAACTAGATATTACACTTAAATTTACTTGTAATCAATCTGGTAAGCTTTGACTGCACTAGCCTTAAACTATATTAAGAAAATTCATATAACCAGGAATCTTTCATCGGTTTGAAAAATACTTAAAATAATGTGAATTTCGAAATTCTGTAATGGAAAAGCTTTCAACTCCCAGTGTCAAAAGCGTATTGGTTTAATCTTTTTTAAAGGTTTTAAATATATTTTTATACGCCGGATATATTATTTCTTCCTTAATTTTGCCTTGATGAACGAATAACACGCGGGAAGACGGAGCTGGCGTTTTGCTTCGATTCTATTAACATCTTTTGTCAACGATATTTTCAACGCTATTATGAAGGGTAAAGTCGTGTTAATTTTACCCGGGACGAATAAAAATTTTAGACGCTTAACCATATGATTGTTTCATTCAGAAAATACGTCGTATAAGTTTTTATCGTAGAGTTTAAACCTTGATTAAACGTTTGAAACTGATAACGTGGTAAAACGATATAATGAAAAAGCGGTTGCGGCATTTCCAAATTATTTTTTTAAAACCCAAAAAGATTCCACTTTTTAATCGGTTGAATATATAATTTATATATTGGACTTTGTTCAACTTTATTCGCATAGTGTAGGTAGAACATAATCTATGAGGTAAATAACTCCTACTATGTCCTCTATTTGTAAGAAAGTATAGTAAAACCAAATCAAAATGCAAGATAAATGTTATTAAAAAGAACTAATTTTGGCTACCGTCAATCAATAGTCCAAATATTCATACTTATATATAGTTATAGCATTCACCTTTTATATAACTTGAAAATCTGTCTGTAAATGGTACATATTATAGATAGTTACGCTTTACTTGAACATATTTGTTGGATGGTTAGTAAAAAAGCTGGGATTGGTTTAAACGAACCGACTGTGACCTTTATAAATCAATTGAATTGGTCATTGATTGCAAAAAGTTGTACTTCTAGGGTAATGTTAATATTTCAATACGTTTATTGATTTATAATTAGGTCCACGAGTCCATCCGTGCATTGGTCAAGTCAAAATTCTAATACTAAGGATATTTTATCTTTTTCGTGATTGGAAGTGAAGTTGAACCAGCAGCCTCAATGTTGGTTACTTGTTAAGTTCGATGTTGAAGTTGATTGGTCTAAAAAATTATAAATTTCTCAAATCTATTACTAGTTTGGAAAAATCCGCAAAGATAAAAAGAAAAAGAAAATACATATTGCTACCCAATTTTGGTGTATATATTGAGCACTCCTTTCGGAATTTCCGACCAGTGGTATATTATGTTCAAATCTTGAAATAGAATTTTTAATTTTACGAATTATATGATTGTATTGCGTAGTTTCACCGGCCGGCTGGGATAGGAACGATTTGTACCTTTACTTTTTGCAATGGCAATTCTTATATAGGTCTTTGAGTAATTTTCCAAAGGCATAGAGTACTAATACTTTTAGCCATACACAAAGGGATGTCGTAAGTGTTATCAATGGTAGCGGGATATATAACAGGAGATTCGGCAGGATCCTTTATGTTCCGTTCTTAGAAGCGTATAAAATATATTAACGTATAGGTATGGTATTCATTTCGTTACCTCCTTTTATTGATTGAATCTATTGATCATTATCTTAAACATTATTCCTATACCACGAAATTGATTTATTTTGTTAATTCATTTTCGCTCCATTGCACGTTTAATATTTAATTCTTCCAGCTAAGACACTATCGTTGTATGGAAAAGAAAGATTAACTAATGTATTATATAAAAACGTATGATTGGTAATTGAAAGTATATCCATCACCAAATTTTTTTTAATTGTTTTTGTTCACTGATTCCTTATCATTTCCTCTATCCGGAAATTATTCTTTTTCATTTAGTTTTAGATATGTTGAATTTCATAATGAGATAGGTTGAAAGAGTTTTTTGAGTGACATCATATTATTATTCACCTAGTAGAATAGTACCTGTCATAGTAAACAAACGATTTTTGATATCGTTAATATGTGTTTCGAATGTTATAAGATTATGTGATATGGATAATGGTGGAAAAAAAGTTATAATTTGTTAGGTAATTAAAGTTATAGTTTGTTAAATATTAGGTATTAGGATATCTGAGGATTTTGTAACTAGTATGATTTAGATCAAAAAACTAGAATTAAGCTACAACATTCATTTTACTAGTTGAATCTTTTTAATTAATTTATTAATTTATATTCGTTTCTTACTTCATTGGTGTACTCCTTAATGAGAAGTGTTTCCGTATTTGTAATCATAAACTGCTTGAAAGCCTTATTTTGATTACATATTGTCCTCATGTTAATGAGGTTATTATAAACAAGCATCTATCAGAGTGACTGAATCATCTTCGTTTCTTATACTTTCGTCCAAATTATTACATTAAATATCAATTGTTTTTCGTTTGTTGTGGGAAGTCTTGAAAGGTAATCAAATAAACATATGTGAGAAGTATAAATAGTAGGGAAAACAAAAATTAACTTGAATTGTTTAATAACTATATTAATAGTGATTATAATTGCTACACTATTATAGGAGCCAATTAATAAACCGTGTATCTAAAAGGTGAAACCGTTTCGTGTCGCGCTTTTTTTTTCTATAAGCGATTAATACGAAATATCTTTAGTAATGGTGAATTACCCTCACTTTAAATTATTTGTTTCGCTAACTATAGTTATTACAAAATTGTTTTATAAGCTATTGTCGCTATTATATAAACTGGAAAAGTCCGAACCCATTTTTTGAAAAGAATTATCTGGTAAATATAAATTATACCATATAATCCCTCTCTGTTATCAACTTGTTATAGTTAACGTATGTTAAGTCTATAGATATCTTAATTCAGTTCAGTCTAGGCTTATATTATCACAAAAACATTTTAAAAAGCTATAAGTTGGCATACAGTGGTTATTTAGACGGTATAACCAGGTTATTTTCCATATATTTGAGTTCTTTCGGTATCTATATCATCGATAATGGCCATATTGTTATTTTATGCTTTCATATGTAAAGCTCATACGTTATTTCACCGTTTGATGGTTCTATATAATCGAATCATCTAGTTACTAAACACTTGCATATTATTAGTATCTAAAATTACAATGAGTTTAACATTAAATTTTCGCAATCATTTTATTATTTAGTATTTAGAGGTATAAAAATATTATATTTTGACAAACAGTGTATTATTTGGTTTTTTATTGGTCAACAAAAGTTATTTAAAATTTATTCAAATGCGTAGGTTATACCTTCAAGGTATCATTTTAAGCCTTCTTGAACAGATTTAATTATATCATAATACAATAAAAACCTGTTTCGTTAATAAAGTACCATAGTTTTTGACACTTTATCATTATCCCAAGGAGGTATTTAGTTCGAAGTTTTTTGGGAAAATACAGAAGTATGGTATATTAGAGGGTCGAGTCCAATTATATATCGGCTGAAGTAATGTAGTATCCTCCAACGGTTTTTTCCCTATCCGTTATCAAGTTATTACCAAGTGGTAGAACTAATCGTTTACTGATTTTTTAGATTCTTTGTAAATGTGGCAAGATTGAATTTTTGCTCTTATAGTCGTAACGTCTGTTGGTAGAACGTGATATGTTAAAGGGTTCACCAAATGTGAGGCTAATAATCTTATATACAAATTTGATATTGAACTAGTCTATGTAGTCTTGACTTTCAAATTTGGCTATAGGAACGATTTTTAAAATCATTAGTTCAAAAAACTGTTGATTTCAAATCCCTGGGTGTCGTAGAAGGGTTAACTGGGAATATTAATAAATCTTTCGAATTTGAACTTTATTAAACATCCTTCGTTACCTTTTCTTCTATATGTAACTTGAGTTGTATACTAACCTTTAAATAATACTTTATTATCTAGTTACATTGTTTTTGGTTAATATTCCTCATCTTCATATTTGTTTAATTTTCATTGTTGTCCTCGTTGTCGTTATTTCATAGCTTTATCAACAGAAAATGCAATTGGGCCGTATATTCATAGTTTTCCATTTTAAAAAATTAACTCTATTCCCTAGGAATATAGTTTTAATTATTTAGTTTATAACGTGAGTATTCTGTTGACAATATTCACGATTATCTTTAAGTTTATAATTTTGAAATTCCAAAGGGTTCGTACCAGTTATTTCTATTTTCACTCTATGCGAAAACTTTGACATGTGATTATAATAATAATACCTTTTTCTGCATATTACTAGATATTACTTTAGTTAGAAAGCATAGAGGACCACGTTTTCGGAGTGCATGATAGGGTGTCCCACTTCAGGAAGCACATGAGCAGATTGTATGGTCGAGTGCTACGTGTTAGGTGAGAGCTTATAAGCCCCCATCTGCGGCGTGCACTCTCCAGGTACCTTTTCTCCCTCTTGCAACATCTATCCTACTACCTTACTTTGAACACTATACCATCTTCTTCCTACTTTAACAAAAAGATTTTATTTGTTGGTAGACCTTTAACGTTGCAACGTAGTTGATTCGAATCACTGTGGTCGAAGTAACTGGTGTTGCGTTGATATTGTTAATTGAGGTTGTTGGTTCTAAGTTTGGCAGACCGCTAGCCGGTCTGCACACTAATTTATATGGCCAAACGCTTTGGCTTATGCCCCACTTTGAAGTGGGCACCTACTGCACTATATTTGCGGTGCAATCCTACAAACTATAGTCCATTTTAATTACCTACAATCAACTTTACTGCAAGTAAAGTTAACTTAACAGTACTGCATTGGACTACTATTCCAATATTATCGACATTTTTTGTATTAGGTTAGATTTTGGTATAAGTAACATTATTAACTGAATATTATACTTGGAGTTTTCTTACCGCCTTTCTGTTTTTTAAATAGGTTTTTTTTGTGAATGTGAATTATGATGGTAGAGATACGTTTATCACATTTATATATATATCTAAGTCATGAAAAGTCGGGATTGGTCTGTTAGGTCCTAGCGTATCACTAATATATTCTAAGGTTATTGTAATTTTGTTCCTGATTCGTAAATTTACCACTTTTTCTTCGAAGATTCCATTAGTTCTACGAAGGATATTGTAGTTTCTTTGTGTTTTTTTAATATTTTAATACGTTTTGGGGGTAATATGGCGATGTTTAGTTCAAATAATATCAACGTTTATTTTTAATTTTTAATTTATAAAGTTTGGTCCAGCATCATACTCGATTTTACTTAGTGATTTGATATGTAAGTTAATTTACAGATTCGTTAAGGTTACTCATTTTCTGGTTCAATATCTTGTTTCAAAATCTAGCATTATTGAAATATGTTAATCAGTTCATCATATCGACGGAAGCATGCCGTCTCAATAAACTTCATTAACAAATATTTCAAATTGGAAATCTCATTGTTTTCAAGTTGAAATTTATATTATTGTAGGATTAATTTGTAACTTGGGCGATAATCACATAGTTTCTTTATATGAACGTGGATTACGCGTTTCAAATCGGTGTTTTTATCGTGTTGACTGAGTTTTTATGACTTTTTTAAGCTTAGATAATCGAATTTCCGGTTAAGTCTTTCTTATTTTACTTGAGATGGATTCAAAATGTATGGCTTTAAGCTTCTGGAATGATATTTAAAATATCATCATTTTCAAATTCACTGAAAAAAATCTTTATTTTAAATTTTATCATCAGTGATAACTTCAATAACCATCCTTGCCTATTCTTATTCTCTGGGTTAGTTGAAAACATAGTAAATATATTTGGAATATTAAAAGGAATGATTTGAATGGAAATGGTATCAATTGTTGTTCCGATCGAGACAAAAAACCTTTTTAGGGCCAATGCTAATTTTAGTCCTTTTGGCTTTGTCGTAGTCGAATTTTAATGTTGAATTTCCTCTCCTTAAATTAAGACACTTAGAATAGCCGGAATTCGAGTGTTTGGCCGCTTGAGAGTTAGTTCAAATTCCTTGACAGATGTTGTTTTCGTATTGATCTTTAATTGCGAATAGTTGAAAAACATTTTCGTCGTAATGAAAATATTTTCGACTTGTATTATTGAGGCAGAATTCTTCTGCAAGTTATTGAGTCGTAATTAGATTGTAGTTTAAGTTATTCTTATATTTTGGTTACGTGTATTGATATTTTTACTTGGTTTCTTATAATATATAGAAGATTCAATGTTGAAGGGTTTTTAATCCTTTTCAAAAAAGTTGAATTCCAAGCCTTTTTTTGAAAAATACCCATTTTATTCAATGTTGTAGTTGTTTACTAAAAATAGGAACTGAGCTTGTTATCGGTTTTAGCGTGGATGATTTGTAAACTAACATCTATTTTTATTACATACCATACATTAGTTATCGCATTTTCTCTGTGTATTTTGTATTTTTAACCTACTTCTCATCTTGAATTCTTATTTTTCTCTTTATAATTGCTTCATTGACGATTTCCGTATTTCTGATTGATGCACTATATAGAATATTCGTTAGGCTTGTCGTTTTATACGTATATGCTTGGGCTCTTTATATGTAATTTCACTATTTTGCGTTATGATTTTCATTAGTTGAACAATCTTTGAATTATCCTCTTTAGTACTCATAGGATGTGATTAAATTTTAGGATTTCTTTCAATTTCCCGAGGATTTGTTCACTAATTAAAATCTTTTTTAACCAATAATATCGTATCATTTATTAAGAAACGTATTGTTTTATCAGTTCCTGTTTTCGAAATATCTAAGTCTATCCTTCTGTTTTTTTATGTCAATTTCTATTACAAATCTTGTAATAATTAAATCAGTTTGTCATTGGATCGAGTGGGTGTTATATTTTAAGTGTTACCGGATTCCATTTTCTGTATTGCAGATAGTTAAAGTTTTTCCCAAATACATACAAAGTTAATAGGCTGATTATACCATCATAATATATGGAAGAACATAGTGGAAGCCAAACAGGTTAATATTCATTTGCCCTGAGATTTCATGGAATGTTAAAGGTTCAACTTTTATTAAATTATATAACTTTCAATCGACTTTTGTTGGTAGGCCTTTATCGTTGCACTATAGTTGATTCGAATCACTGTGTTCGAAGTAACTGAAGCTGAATTGAAATTTTTCCTATGGTTAATGTGGTAATTTCGAATCTCAAAATACCGCTAGCCAGTCTGCTTGTTAATTTGTATAAATAAATGCTTTGACCTGTGCTCCACTTGGAATAGGACACCTAATGTACTACACTTGCAGTTAATGCAGTTAATCCCAAAAACTGTTGTCAATTTGCAGTAAGTACAATCACATTACTATAAGTATAGTTGATTTAACTGTTATGCATCTGACTACTATTCCGAAAAAATTTCCCGTTTGTCCTAGATCCTTATAACTTTATTAATAAGTTTTTAGTACGCGTTTACGGGTTTGATATATCCCGGAGTAAGTCATTTATATACGTCATCTACTTAAAGTATTAGTTATAGTTAAATAGTTTATTTTGAATTTGTTATAATAATTGCATATAATACTATGAGCCATTTAGACGTGTATATCTATTTCATTCATCATGCCCTAGTTTTTCATGTGTAAATATATTTGTTGATCTTATTAAGAATATTTTATCCGTATTTATAGGTTGTTCATGGGGATATCTAGAAAAGTAGTGATATTGGTTTTAATTGAGATTTTTGGCATCGAGTCGGTTGGGTTTCTCTGGTTCCAGTAGAATTCTATTTATATATTCAGTAAGTTCTGTTTGCACTATCTTTGGTTTTATGAGTTTGAATAGCTCTTTTTTTTTTCATAAGTGTATGCTGAATTTGACATTGACTTTGGAATTTCGCTTGTCTAACTTATTTATTAGTAACGTCCTTAAGTTTGGCGCTTTTGGGTTGGCGGAAAGATTTTGAGGTAATTTTTGTATTATTTGATACGATTTTGAACTTGTTGGCAAGTCATTACTATATAGTAATCATGAAGCTTTAGTCTTTCTTCTCGAGTGCATGTATGTATTCGTTTTATATCACAATTTAGGGTTCTAACTGTCTATCTATCTTGTTATCATGTAGACGAGGTTTGTGTTATCTATCAATATCCCCTTCGTTGTGTAATATGCTAATGATGTTGTTTTTAGTATTGAATCTTTATTCTTTTGTTATCTTTCTTCAAAGATTATGTCTGATCTCATATATTTTGGTTGTTATTGCGTTGACGGTCTGTTATCAATGTTAAGTAATGTACGGTTTTTCTCCACTTCTTGATTCATATATATATACAAAGACTTTGCCTGTTGTATTTCATAATAGTATTGGAAAGATATATTTATTGTCAATCACGGGTATTTTGGAGTTTTGCTTTAGTTTATTTGTTTATATTTTCTTTTATATCATGAATACTGTCCTATAAATAGTGTTTTGATATCCAGCAGCATAGCTTTCTCACTGCATTAGGAGACTCAAAAAGAAATTGATTAGTGTAATTTATTAAGTGTCTTGATATTTATTCCTCTATAGTTATAGTAATATGGATATCCCAGTCGCATTTTCATCTAAAGTAAACTTTTATATAGATCATATAGATCTTAAATTGTGATTTGATTTCGAGTTCCCTTTTACCTCTTTTTATGCCGTTTTTACACGGTGTTGTCGATTAATTAGCTTTCATATGTATAGTGCGTTTCATGGAGTCTTCATCTGCTACTATAATTTTTAAAGTATTTTGCGAGTGGAGTAGTTTTTTGTTGAATAGCTTGTTGGGTTGTATAGCTGTTTTTGATTTACTTCTGTCGCCTTTTTATCAGCTTGTACGTTTGTTTTATACGTATGTAAGCATGTTATTAATTGTGTGTTTGAAATTGAGAATCGGTTTCCAGTTTTCGAATAGTTCCTCACTTATCCTTCAAAATTCTTGCAAAAATAGTTCTTGATGTTCAAAATGATATTTTAAAGTTTACAAAATTTACATCAATTGAGGTCTGAAATTCGTATTTTTCTTCTATTTCGTTAATAAGTTGAGTTATGAACATTTGATTAGTATCCGTTGGATTTTCTTTTTCAAGTTAGATAAAAAAAAATTTCCCTACTAACAACATGATATAGTAAAACCGGGTGTAAATTTAAGATAAATGTTATTAAAAGAGAAGTAAATTGGGTTGTTACCAGTTAGTAGCGCAGATATTCCTCTTTCCCAACAGTTCCAATGATTACCCATTATATGATTAAAACGTTCTTTAGTTAATGTTATAGTCTGACCTACGATCCCGGGCCGCTTACGCTATGTAACGCGCCTTCTAATACGCCGTATAACGAGCCTCCTAATATTCTGTATAACGTATATATTTCGCCTATCCTGTTCCGCTTACACATATCAAATTGGCTCCTAACGTAACTCTTAAAACCCCTTTCCTTTTGTTTTCTTTATTTATCAGTGACCTCGTTTTCGCCTTTTATCTTTTTTAAAAGAAATAGTCCAAGCTATGGTCTTCATTTCAATTTTCATTTTATCTTTGATTCTTCCGTTACTTCTTTCTTACTAATAATCCCTGTTAGTTATTATAACCGGGTTTTCTTAATGATTCGAGTATAAATTGTACGGCTATCCGTATAGCATCTTTTTATACCCTGATACCTTTACCTCTAACCATATTACGTGTCCCCCCTACGTAATAAGTAATCTGGTCGTATTTAGCGATAATAAGAACAAAGTTAAATAACACCCTTCACAAGCTAAAGATGTTCATGTATCTTATATTTTATTTTTTATTAAATTTGTGTATACTTCTACTTTATATCCGCCTTTTTGCGTCTAATATCGTTTTGTTTTTCGTAAAGTGAATAATATGGTACATCAAAATGAATTTTGGAGGAATTTTAACCGAAAATTAACCCCGGTTTATAATAAAGATGAAAGATAACTTTATTTCTAACTTCGCATAGCCCATGCACATTATCATAGCAGCTTATGGTAGACTTTCCAAACGACGTTTATATTCTATTCCTTGACTGTAAACGTTATAGTAACGTTCCGGAATATAATCCTGTTTTTTTTTTTCCACTTTTACGGTATCATCCGCGATAATAGCTTTTTTCAGACGAATAGCGGATAGAACCTATAAGGGAAAATGGTTCGTAACTACGTGTTTAACCAGATTTATGTAAATTACAAAGTGTTTTTAAGGAATATATAAAGTCATATTTAACGGGTTGAAAACACAAACGATCGATAATATTCATGTAATGAATCGAGATTTTTATTTAGAGGGTTGATTTTGATATTACCCAAATAAATTTAGACTTAGTCGCTGACCTTATTTCGTTCTACCGGATGTCGCCGACGATTTACCATCGTATATATTTATTTTGAAACATATACGCTAATAGATCAACCAAATTGAGTTCCCTCTCGAAAATATGTTAAAAATCTAAATGCTCGCTTGATCAGAATGGCTAACAACTTTGTATTCACGTTTACCACGGGAAAAAGAGATATTTGATAACTATTAACTAGTTGATTTGTAGTAAATTTGGAAAGGTCACTTTCTCCCAATTGAATGTAAATTGATAACTCAAAAATATAATATTTAATGATATTATTAACAGGCGATTATAATCTTCAGGTATTTTTGAAACTATTCATGTACCCTTTTGGTATCTTCATTCATTTACAAATGGTGAAATATAAACACAAGTTGTTAAACTCAAATCAGAAAATATATTGTCGATTGGAAAGTACTAACCTAATCTAAAAAGATATTATTAATTACAAATGTGAAAAATTCATAGAATCGTTATTCTAGATTTCCGAATATATTGCCCATATACTTGGGCAATTAATAACTACATTAACTTTATTCAATAAACTTAGAAAGTGGGGTTATGAAAACTAATAAATGTTCCCACACAGAATTAGAAGCCGGTAAGTAAATTGAAAAGTTAACGAGAATATAGGAACAATAGCAATTTAGGATAAATCGAGGATAAGGGAAGCTTTATTGTAGGGTAAAGGGAGGTTTTGTACCATTATATTACGTATATATTTGATGTAAGAGTCGACTATTTTTCATTGTCTTCATATTCGTCATATTATAAAACCCGAAATAAGACGTTTTTATAGGGATAACCTATAATAGGCGAATCGTTGGTTTGTTAAGAAATCTTTATCAGTAATAGATTTGAATTGGATCATGATAACTAGTTACGGTAAAGGAATAAAATTTATAGGTTGATATTATAATTTGTAATTTGTATAGATTATTTTATTTCAACCGGAAAACGTTTAGAGTTTTCGGTAATATTTAGTAGTTGAATCGCGTAAAATAGGTTGTTCGTTTTACCAAAGTCATATAATGAAGTTGGAGATTTTAATCCGAAAATAAAATAACCGTTCAGCGTTACCGAAGTCAGTGATATTAACGCGGGCTAGAATCTAGTTAATATTATAACCGTCGATGTTTCGGTATCTCCCGACGTTACAAAAGTTGACAGTACTAACGCAGGCCGAGCTTGAAGCGATACCGTAACCGCTGACGCCTCAGGATTATTCGGTTTCCTTTTAAAACAAATATTATGCCGATCTAGTAATGAAACTTCCGTTTCAACAAATTTATCTGTATACTGTACCGTAACAAACGTTCTTATGATATGGAAGTTTATCGTTACTATATCCAGTATCGTTATGGAAATAAGTTAAAAATCCAACGCGTAACGCTTTTTAACTTCTGTTTAGCTTGAAAGTTTTCGGTTAAAATATATACACTAAAGCTAACATCGTATGCCGGTAATGTAACTTATTACAAAAAAATTGAAGAACTTCGAATTATTAATACGACAGTTTCGAAAGTAAACTTAATAAAAATATAATTCAATACCTTATAACTTTTTAAACTAGTAAATGAAATAAAAATTTCCTATAATTCCGATAACCACCCGGTTCAATGGAATTATATTGCGAAAACCTCTCTATAGTAAATGGTATCATTTCCCTTCATATACAATAATCGTACGTAATAATATACTATAAGATTGGAAATAGCGTTTTATTTATTTTTACGAAATGCACACTTTGAAATATGTCCCTGGGTAATCGGTTCCTATTTCTAATAGTCGGTTGAAATTTCAATATACTAAAATTGAAGTCACAACGAATATATTTTTTCACCTTTAAAACGCATATTATTGCCAATCAAGTTGATTTTTTTTTCGAAGTCAAATAAGTTACTAAATCAATTGGACGAAATTTCTAATAAAGTTTGAATAAAAGTTCGTCAATATTAGAGAACTTTGAATCTTTCGAATAATATGTAGGGATTTTTATTCGCGAGTAGCGTGGAATTTTTCGGTGACGGCCCGGATACTTACGCTAACCGTTAGGATGAAACCAAAGTATTTTATCTACTTCAGCATGAAATCACATTTTTAGATTTAAGCTTAACCTGGTATCGCGAAAGAGCTTCCAAAATACGTGAAATTTTGTAAAATGATTTTATTTAATACCTGTGGATATTACCATATATTTCTATAGCTAGTATACATAGTTCAAGTTGCATTGCACTGTATTGGAAGGTATACTCCTGCAGATTTCACTATCACGTGTCACGCTGCAGGTTGAACTCTTGCAAGGTTCAAAGTGCATTATACGTGGCGTTGTCTAGAAGGGGTATTCCAGAGTGTATGGCAAATGAGCCATTGCTTAGATGAGGGGTTTATAACACCCTATTCGTGGCGTATAGCTTTTGAATGCCTCTTTCTAACCCATCCCATTTATCTTTACTACAATATTAAATTTACGATTTATTTTCATTTACATTTACGTGAATAGAGACCTTATCGATACTAATTAGTAGTATACTAGGGAGATTATGGATAGTGAAGGAAAGAAAAGAAAAACCGAGGTTGAATATTTATAGAGGGATGGTATAGAGGTTTCAACTATTTGCAATTTACCAATACGCCTTACAAAAATTATACGGGAGTATGGAATTACGCGGAATCGCCGTTACAACCCGAAGCGTAATTAAACTATAAAATCCGAAGTAACTTGAAAAAGAACTACTTTAGTGCGATATTATCAATCATATGGTACCTTATTTACCAAAAGCTCTATTGAGTTGACCGTCAATTTGTTTGGGCGTCGTGAACGTACCTAGAAACTTTTTAAAGAGTGTTATATTGCGTATTAGATTACGTAAGTCAAAACAATTAAGTTTTAGATGCTTTAGATGGGACCCACCTGATTTAAATACAGCATCCAAACCGTTTACGAAACCCAAAAGCGTTTACAAATATAATATTCACGACGTTCACGAAACCGAAAAGCGGTTACTAACATAACAACCAAAACATTTATAACCACTAAGAACGGCTATAATACAAAAATCCGGACAGCTTACCAAACACGAACTAAGCCTTATAAACCGGATTATATATTACACTTTATAACCCTTTACATTTATACTTTTTTTCCCCTATTATATTTACCTTCACCGCCTTTTTACGTTCGCTCTATACCGTATATTTTTGGTTTAGTACTTACGAGGTTTGAATTTTTCGGATCGTTTAGCTTGTATAATGTAATGATCACACCAAATACCCGTGAGTAAATAGAAGGTGTCAGRGGGTTTATGTTAGCAGTAAGGTAGCAGAGGTAACAAAGGTGCAATATCAAGAAGATATTTGTTCGTGCTGTAGAATGATCACTAGCCGTTAGGCTATTCAGGTGTGTATACTGAATAATGAGATTGAAAACTGAAGAGCTATGAAGGAAATACCATTTATGTGGGGCTGACCGTGTCCTTATATCTTATGGCCTTCATACTATCTTCAGTACTGAGGCTCACCGGTGCTCACTGAGGCTCAGTAAGAACTTGTGATCTAGATAACCCTAACCCTGGAGGGTTGCCTAGTCTGGTGCTGATAAAAAGATGTTCCCAGCTTGATGTGTTGGACTTCAAGCTCTTGGTAGCTCAGCTGCATGCTGGCCTGTTTTCTGACCCGCCAACGTGCTTGGGTCATAATATATAACACTAGTCAAAGTCAAGAAAATTAATTCAGAACATCAAACCGGGTTATAAATACGCGGTTTTTGGGTATTATTTAAAATTAATTTGTACTGGTAAACACGAAACACTTAATTTCCTTTATATTGACGTATTTATACGCGTTTAATTAAACTCTGTACGTACCCGAATGCCAATTATGGTGTGAAACCAATAATTTTCACCGCTTTAGTATTACGATTGTACGTATAAAGTAACCAGTCCAGATGAAATTACGGCTCTTTTAGTAACGGATCTGGAATAAGCTAACTAATATATGGAATACCTTTTTAAATACACGTCGTTTCGCAACTGAATTTTAAAATATTTTTACATTATCTTATAGGATAACAAAATTGAGGCGTCAATGAAAAATTTGGACTTTTTGGTGGCAAATAAGTATGGTATTAACATGATTTTCTACTACTGTAACAGCGAAATTTAAGGACGCGATTTATTTGACGATTTTAAAAAAGAGTTTTTAAACTAGACGCTGAACATATGACGTATGATCGATTGTACGATTTCCAAAATACTTCGAAAATTACTACGCAACAGAGGCCTAAATACGAACAGTAGAAATAATAGTAGTATTATAAAGGCTTTATTGATAATATCCTAGCTTATACAAATGTTGAAATTTATAAACGATAGAATAATAAAAGTGAAATGTGTCAGAGAACATTAGTTAAAGTAACGTTAAAAACGTTGACTTGAAATAATGGATCGAAAACGAGAAAACCCTTCGTAAATAGAGAAGAGGCGTTGAGTAAGACTAAAAGCCTGCCGCGAAGTAAAGACGAAGCTGGAGTAATCGATAGAGGAGGAGGAAGCGCCGTGACAATTATCCATAACAAGGGTTAAATAAAAACCTTAACGGAACATAATTTTGAACAGGGACCAAAATAAGATTTCGTCCCGAATACCGTTAACAAATAGCTTAGCCACGACAAAAACGGTTCGAATAGAGAGAATACCCTGCTCCAATAAATCATAAGCGGTGTAAAACGTTGATACATAACTTATAGACCGATACCCATTATCTAGGACCCCTACCATAACCTTTTAAAGCACCGCTTTCCTACTGATAGAAGCCACCCTATAAAGTTTACCTTAACTTCGTCAGACTTTGAGATAAAAACGAGAATTATAATGGTGAACCTTACGACGTACTCAACAACAAAATACGTGAAACGTTTAATATATAAAAAAGATTAAATATCGATTCGTCCCAGTTTCACGTTATTTTACACGGCATACTATTTAGGTAGCCTAAAGAGTGGTGTTTGTAGGCTTTATACGTTGCAACGTTGTAGATTCGATTGGTCAAAATTACAGTAGTATTGCGTGGTCAGATGGTGGATGTATTATTCTAGGTTTGGCAGACCGCTAGCGGGTTGGCACTGTATTTGGTATGGCCAATTGCTTGGCCCGTGCCATACAGTGAAGTGCAGCGTACTGCACTGGACTTACTCCTAATACGGTAAATCTCCACAAACTAATAAACTTAACTTGCAGTATAGTCAACTTTACTTACAGTAAAGTTGACCTATTGCACTGCATGTAATACTATTCCAACACTGGCGGCTGTTTAGTTTGTCAACCCAAACCAGTGTGACAAAGTACTCTTTTCCGGTTATAATAGAATTGCCTCATCGTTAACTGGCCAGACACCTGTCAATTCCAGTTGACTTCCATACTAAATTGTACCCAATTGCATGTTAATTGACCCTATTTGACCTTTATTGCTCCGTCTCTCCGAGGTTTGCGTTAATTTACTCCTATAAAAAGTTATTTCGCCACAGCCTTTCGCAACTTTAACAGTTTCACTTAAACAGATCACTATCATTAATCCCCTGGCAGTTTTCTAATCTGCTAGTACATCTCTGTCCGCCGTTACGTGTTTTTTCGGGTGGCTTATCCACGTAGCCTTCAATGCATATAGTTAGCTTGTTGCTGTTTACAAACCTTTCTTAGGCCTTATTTGGCGATTTTTTCGTTATAGAGTTAGCAAGGTTGTCTTTGCCATCGATCCATCAGAACTCCTCGATCTCCCTCCCTGCTTAGGATTTACGGATGCCATTACATCTATTATTAGGCACTTTTCACTGGTAGTTTCGAGCTGTAAAAGGTATTTAAAAAGGTTCGTTAAGTTGATACAAATCATTAACGGGATAGGAGGAATCCGCAACCACCTAGTATTGTGATTGAGGGACTTTTACAGTATTATGATTACGTTAAAACCCGATATTATACCGTAAAACTCTGAAGCTAACACACTTTATGTAATTCTTTGACACTTAATGGTGGTTTGATAATTGAGGTTACCGGTAATATTATACTGGTTTTCCTACCTGTTTTTATTAACGAATGTTATTAAAAATACGATCTATAAAGATAAGTCGGTGTTGTTTGCAAATGAGCCTTCTGTAAAAATTATCAATTTTACCCTCGACAGGTCGATTAAAACCATATGAATCCCAAGATCAAAGCTCGGCTTTTGCAATTTGAGCCTCTTGTTCAATCGGTTGAGATCCTCATTTTTGAACGTTTGTAATTATTCCGGAATAAATAAGTCGTAGGAAACTGCTGGTTAATAAAATATAACAATATAACAGCCTCTAACACGTTATTCCAAATACCGTTAATGCTTAGCCTTATAATTTTTGTAGCTTATAACGAGAATAAAGCCGTAGCACTTTTTGCGATAGCTTTAGCCATAATAAATATGAAGTCTAAAGATTAACGATTTATTAAAGTTGAGCTGATTATTTTCTGTTAGTAATATCTCCGCCTTACAATTTCCGAACTTGGAATTTTTAATTGTTTTCTATTTCAATTCCATAAAGCCATCCGTTCCAACGAAAGTTGTATCGTTAATTTGTATAACTATTATACCGAATTCCATCTTTTCCGTTATGAATAAATACGAATCGTATATTAACAAATTTATCTTTAGCAGGGTGGTAATTTACGACTGATAAGTTCGAAATAAACGAATACTTGTTTTAACTAATTAATATAATGGTTAATATATCGTATTCCTGTTTTAAAAAGGAAATGGAACGTAGCTTGTATGTCAATTTTAATAATATAACTTTTTGTAAATCCGTTACTAATTATATATAGGTTTTCATATTGTTACGGCTATTAAGTGTAAACTTGCCTTTAGTTTTAGCTAGTTAATGTTATACTTATAATAATTTGAATTACTATTATCTCTAATAACAATAGTTGGTTGCTTAGGCTAAAGCCTACTTTTGATTTTCTAGTATTGTGACGATTTATTTAAGTGGCTGTAGTTCTTTCCTTGCGTAATGCTATATATTACGAATAGCCGTTTGTTAAGTACTTTGCCGCACTAGTATTTTGTATAATACCTAAAAACGTTTGATTCTCTTAACGATCGCTAAGGTTAAAAGTTTGTATGGGATAAAAGGCTTAGTTATGGTAAAGCTAAGGGTTTTTTCCACTCAGATAATATTGGAAAGCGTAGTTAGTTAGTTATTAAGTTGTATTCGGAAGAGTATCTTCTTTGTATTACTTTTTTTGGGGGGGGGGGGCGTTAGCGTTGTCAATTGACTCGGCGCCTTTAACGTCTACGACTTAATTCAAGTAATCTAGTTCCGAAGTAATAGGGTATTAGACGTGGTATACTGTTTTCCCATTATTACGCTCGGCGGGAAGGTGTTGAGTTAATTAATAACCAAACTTACTACAAATCCAATATTTCTTATCATTATCACAACGATAGTATTTACGGTTAATAGGTCCACCTTAATCATATTAGCGCCAGCGTAAGTGTTGCCTCCAATTTGGCGCCGAAGTTAATAACTCAGATCTTAGGCATTGTAGCCGTCCGTACTGGTGGTTGACGTAATTAACTACCGTAAGGTTTTCTTTATCTACGTTAAAGAAGTTGACGGCTAAGGAGTATATACCAATCGAATTTGGTATACGTGTCATTACGATAGCTAGCGAGAAACGTAGCTGGTTAAAGAAGCCTTTATAGGTGGTATTTAGGCGTTGTAAGTCGTATTTAAACTCGTTGACGCCCGTAACCGCTGTCAGTACCTGTTCTCGAAGTGTGACTTCACTGAAGTAAGCCTTTCATATTTCTTTTTAATACAAAATTAACTTATTAAATATTTGATTGAAAACGTATATTGGAGATTCCTCTTTTTCCTTCTTTTTTATTATTATATTTCACCGCGTGGTGTCCTAATTTTTATAGTATTACGCGAGGTGGACGTCGTGTTAAAAGTAGCCTTTTATGCCATTGTAAATTTCGCGAAACGTGGTGCCGCTAATTATAAAAGTTAGGTAGTAGTCATTAACGTACCTTGTAAGTATTCCGGAAAATAATAAGTGAAAACCAGATAAAAAGACCCCTATCCACTTAAAAATATTTAAAAAGGGCATTGTTTTTCTATTAAGAATTTCATACGATTTCCTGTTATACTTCTTTATATTATCTTCAATTTTAGCGAAATCCGTTATAAATTTGTAATTAATATTAATTATTGTACTCGGTTATGGAAAAAGGTCACGATAGGTATTCTAACCTTAAATGGTTTTTCCTAATGGTACAATCTTTAGTGTTTCCGAAATATGGTGTTAAGGGTAATTAACAGTCGACTTCCATGAGGGGTAAAGTCTGGTAGTTATACCAATAGTAGGTTTGCGAACGTAGACGAATTTGAAAGAAGAAGGGTTTTAAGGGTCTTGACAATTAAATTGCTAAGGGGAAATAGGTACTTAAAGGTTTTTGAGGGCCTAACGATCTTGTTTAATCAATTGGTAAAAAGTTCCGACATTAATATCTTTGGCTGAGTTAACGGCCGTTGCTTTATGTGCCCTGCCGCCGCTAAAGACGTACTCTGCACTGTCATGTAGTGATAATAAACCGCTAAACGGGTTAATATGTTCTTATAGCCAACGCGTAAGGAGGTTTTACTAAGTTAAGGTTAGTTTGGAGGCTTTCTGGAACGTGTGCGTGGGCGTTGTGATCCCTTAACTCCTTTCCTTTTTTACCAAAAATGTTGAGAATTAGGATCTTAAGTGCAGTCTTCCTTTTGTGATAATTCTAAAAAAGTTTCCGCCAATCCCAATAGTGTTTCCTTAGAAATGTAGATTTCACAGCGTATGACCTCTTTCTTCAGCTTGGACTTAACTGTACGTTAAATTATCTTCCATATATTAGGAGTTTAGTAGTTTAAAACTCGCAAAAGTTTTGAAAAGCGCGGGCTCTTCGCTCAAACCTTGTACCAGCGTAAAACTCAAGAATATACTAGTCAACGTAGTTAGTTAGGTAAGCTTTATTAATGGTCTCGTTCATGTCTATAGTCCATTGTTGTTCGCCGTAAAACTTAGTGAAAATAGTTTCAAGTGCTTTAATTTCCTTTTTTCTGGTAGGGTTAGTGATAACTTTAAAGTGGCTGCTAGCGGCAGATATCTTAACAGGTGTGTAGGGCGAAAATTTTGGTGATTTTGGCGTAGGAATTCGGTGACTTGGTATAGAGCCGCGTGGGGACATGCCGATTTGACGACTTGGAGGTTTGTCGTAAGGTCGCGCGACGTAGCTTTTTTGACGCGACTTAATGTTTTCGTTTAAAGCAGCGAACTTGACGATTAAAGTGATATAGGGAGTGAAAAGAGTAAAGTAGGGGCAAAAGTCTGGTATAGAGGGTAAGGTCGAAGGTCATTGTTAATGGTAAAGGACAAAGATTGTTGGTCGCGGTTGTTTGGTGTTGATACTTAGTCGTTTTTCTGCAGTAGTAACACCCAAAGTAGTACTAAATTAATCGTTTACCAACTTGGCGAACTTTGAGTTTTTTAACAGTTAATTTCAACTTTTTTTAAAAGGATAAATAAAGATTTTTTGGTGTTTTCGATAGCGTTACCGTCGCTAATTTTTATATTGCCGTTAAAAGACCAACGTAACCCAAAAGTTTTCTCTGTTTTCCTACAGTAGAAAGACTGCCATAGTACTAATAAAGGCCTTTCGTACAAAAATTTCCTCTACCCCATTAATCGTTTAATTTAAAGCGTAACCGGAAATTAACTTCTTCTTTCACTTAGCTTATCTGTGCTTAACATAGCAAGCAAGTACTGATTAGTGTTCGTAGGGCTTGGACTTTGCAACGTCATCGATTCGATTGGTCAAAGTAACAGTAGTATTGCGTAGTGAGATGGTGGATGTATTGTTCTAGCTTTGGCAGACCGGTAGCCGGTCTGCACTGCAATTTGTATAGCCAACTCCTTGGCCCGTGCCCTAGAGTGAAGTGCAGTGTACTGCACTTGACTTACACTCAATGCGGTAAGTCTCCATAAAGCAATACACTCAACTTGCAGTACAGTCAACTTCACCTACTGTAAAGTTGACCTACTGCACTTCATGTAATACAATTCCAATAAATTATATATATACCACTGGATATAGGTAGACATATTTACGAAGTGTTACAATCGCTTAAAATTACATTTCGAGACAAAAATTGACTACGAACTTTACGATAAAGATTAAATTATTATAAACTGGGAACCGTACAAAATTAACGAGACAAAAATGATAAAAACACATAATAGTTACTTACTGCCTTATTAACGAAGTTATGAAAGAGTTAAACGACCTTAAAACCGGAGTATAGTGGCAATAAACTGTTTATCTAAATAATGAATAGAATATGCCGCGAAACCCGAAATTTCAGCTTTATACAATTTAAACCTGAAAAAAACTTATAAGCCTTTTGTACAAGTCTTATAATATCGCTTAATATATTTATATGCCGAGAAGCAAGCCCCTAATTAATATTTGTAATCGATAAAACCAAAGGCGAGGGATAGATTACCTGAGTAGACCTCGCTGAAACAATTAATTCTGTTTTTAATCTAAGATTAAAGGCATATCTAACACAAAAAGAAAGCTTAAAGTATAACTATTAGGGAGAATGGTACCAAGTAGGAAACCCTAACAATAAAGGGCGGGAACAATCGTATAATAACGTGCAAAACGAACCGCAGCCATAGTAATACTTATGAAAATGTATATAAATCTTTATTCGCTTACAGAAACGTTGTATAACATACGGTAAAGTCGGTTATTGATTTATTATCCACACTTTTTTCTCGAAAATTCGGATTCAACGATAGTTTTAGGACGATTATGTATTTGAAAACCGGATAAAAATTAATTGTGCAATATACGCAGCCGTATGCGAAGGTATGGAAAATAAACTTAACGCCTACCCTTACGAATATACCTCTGTAAAAGACTACTTTAGAGGTGATAATGCTTATTTGATAGCCTAAGATGATAAAACCGCCCAACGAATTTTCACAGGCCCATAAGACGCCTCCTTCCTATAAATTTTAGGTATAGATTGTATAAACGGAGAAATAAACGACTATATAACGTTTTAATGATCGTTTTCAGATATATAAGACAATATATATCAGGGGAATATACCTAATACCAGCGCGACCGAAATCTTAATAGCTGGAAAACGATAATTCGACGCGTTTATAGTAAAATCTCCTAGGTTTTAACTCGACTAAATTGGGAAATACCTAAAGGTTTTATTTAGTAAAGGTAAAACGTCGTCGCTTAGGACGGTCGTTGTAAATACGCGATTATTACGGGTAAAATTTCACGTAATATACTTTAAGACGTTATTCATATTTTCAGTAGCTAATATAAATAAGGTTGGAGTTAAACTTCAGAATACAATTAATTAACTTATTTGCGTTTCTGATAGCGTATCCTTACCTTTGCGGTTTGAATTCAGTTACTTGTAGTTTTTTTCCTAAATTACTTATAATTAATGTTGTTAACTTAAAGTAACTGGAATTACGAATATTATACCGCCGATTCGGATACCCGGTAGTAAAACGCCTTTTACGATTATAACACACCGTAAGACATGTTAATATGTGAAAGAAAGTAATTAAAGTTATCTAAAAGCTTTGTTATAAGTGCTAATTATATTTATAAGCCTTCCGACGGTTTAAAATCAACTTTTAAGACGTCATGAACCTGCATTACGAGATAACTATTAATATTTTATATTTAGAATACCAACCTGTGCTTTACGCTGTCTACTCGTTAATATCATTTCAAGCCGCTAAGTTTACACGAACCGCTTTTGCTATAAACTGAAAAACCTCTTTCGTCATTTACTGGGTAAACATTCATTTAGCACCTTCGAAATAGATTACCAACGATGTTAATACGGCCGTGGACTTTACGAGGGGGGGTATCAAGGTTAGGATTGCCGGCAGACGAATGCAAATAAATACTAGTAAAAGCACTATAGATCATTGTCAAGTGTAAACGGTACCATAAACCGCTTAAAAGGGCATATATGGTGTTATCCAAAACGTTAAATGGTATTAGTTATAAGAAATTAATCCCATAAATGGCGATTAACGCCGTTAATAACTTTTTCGGCCTGAAGAAGCTTATTCCCACGCTTTTTTTTTTTAGTATTTACCTAAGGATTTGTACAAACTTTCTACTATCGCCAACCACGGTATAATTTGTAAATTCTGTGGCGAAAGCTTTGGTAACGTTACGTTTTTCATGGGCTAAAAACGATGTTTTCAAAACGCCGGCTCTAAGGAATGGTCCAAATAAGACTGGAATTTTAAACCTACTATTACAATCCGAGTTCATGGTTTGAAAATCTAAGGTCAGATAGACTAACTTTAGGAAGTTCAACTGATTTACAGGTTATAATGTATTTGTTGATTTACTAAATAGTACGAGTTCTTTTCGTTGAAGAATAGTACGAACGTACACAAGATTGATGGATAGGAGCGGTCTAAAACCGTAGTTCGACTAGAACCACCGATGGGACACCCTTTATAATGACAAATTTAAAACGCTCCTAGTTCCAGCCTATACTATGGATCGCATTTCTGACCCACTCCTACCAAACAAAAACGGCCCATTTATACTAATATTACCAGTACCTTGCCTTCAAGGCTTCCCTTTTAGCTTAAAAACCAAAAAACGCCACGGTACCATTATCACAAACTTCTTTATTATTTAAAATGAGATGGAAAACCGCGAGCTTAGCCTAAAGCTACGATAAAAAGACATTGTTATTACTACGGGCGCCCCATTCCAATAATTTACGTAGATAAAAATCTTTACATTCATTTACCAGGGTGTTTTTCGTTTTGAACGATTCGACCCAACAATCCACGGCACCGATAGAATTTTTCCTCCTCGCCTCGTATATAAAGTTACAAATAAAACCGGGAAACTGTACGAAAAAAACCCGTCTAATCAAAAAAGACGATAATGACGACGGTAAAAAAAGATATTATAACTTAATCACCTATATTATAATGGGTTGGCTATCGTTTAATTCAGATATTAATAGCTTTCTTATTTACTCTTATAATTTGTATATTAAACTTCGTAACATTATGTTAGTTTGGTTCCAGTGTAGAGAGCGGTTCAAACGACGTATTTACGATGATATATCTATAAATTTTTCACAAAACAATCACTTATTCAAGACAATTTTTCGTATTATAAAAAATTTTTACGGCTTAGTTAAAGCTGGGGTTTACTATTATAACACGTACTAAAGGCATTATAATGAAGAGCTCAATATTACTAGTTTAACCTTCAACTCGTATTTATTAGTATTAACAGCCCACTTTTCCGGCTTCGTAATTACGGGAATATCGACGGACGATACAATAATAATATTTAACGTGTTGTTTTGCGTATCTAATAAAAGGAAATTTTTAGAGGTAGGCCTGAAGGTAAAACCTAAGACGAACCAAACGAAGGACTATATAATCGACCTTAATAAACTAACTATCTTTTTTTAAAACGACGTTTTAGGCTTTATATACCAAGAGTAATGGAATTAAGTTACCTTTATCATTTTAAATAAATTAAAAAGGGCGTACGAATACAAATGCTAACGTGAACTTAGCAGTTAGTTTGTTTCAATAACTTAACGAGAAACGGCATATAACCTTTCGGTCGTCGCTTAGTGTTCAATCTCCCGGTTAAATGATACATATAAAGCGTTGATTAAACGCCTTATATAGTAAATACAAAATCTAAAGCGCGTTGAATAGTTTATACCGCTTAATATAAATATTGTAAAACTATTCACTTTTACTCACGGTTCCTTCGCTTATGATAACGATTGTAATTTGTATATAGTCTTCTATTTGATTTACGGTAATGAAATAACGGCCTGAAACAACTTTACGCTCCGTAAAAAATTATCTATTGAATCTTTATCAAGTGTAAGCGGGTAATAAGGATTGTTTTGGCCTCGGAAATCAATATTATGGTTAAAAGTTTCTATTCGGGAATTATTATAGCGATAACATTCCGAATCATTATTTACAAACTCAGTTTATGCCTTGCCCCTTTCGTTATATATATTTACTCCTTTTTCATTTTTCAATTTCTGGTCTAGTTTGGCACTACTAACCATAAACGCATGATAATCTACATTAAAGCTATACTCGAGTGATATACCTGCCGGAAAGTCGAAAAAGTAAGGTAAATCGATGGAAAATACAACTTAGCAGACGTAATAACAAAGAATACCACGAATGAAACATTGGAATCACTTATATCGATAAGTATACTGTTTATTGGGGTTAATTCAAAAGTTTTACGACTATAATGGGCTATTATACCACTTTCACCGATTTAGAGCGGTCCGAAACTAACCATCTTCGTCGCTCCACAAATTGTATCACAGTTTTCGACTTATATATATATCGACTTTATGTATTTACCTCTATTTATATATACTATTTCGCACCGCTTCCACTATTTTATTACTTTTTATCTTACGCACATTGACCTTAGTAAATTTCCACTTTTTATCTAATTTATTTACGTATACGATTTAGCACCGCTTTTAATATATTATCTCTCTTTATTTTATACACTTTTAACCTTTTTATTTTTATTTTTATCACTTACATTACAATTATTCAATTTAAAAAAACATTACTATGTAACGTATTATATTATGGTCAGGTGTGTCGGCCAAATCGCAAAAAGAAACTAACTAATATTTTCAAACAAAGGGAAAGAACGACGCCATCGCGTGTTTATCATATTTCCTATCGCCCTTCCCCTTTGTGTTGATGCCACCACCATTACCGCTATCGACGCCACTATTGGCGATAGCGAAGAAGTGGCGCCGCACCTTAGGCCGTATACCTATTGGCAAAGTCATCGGGGGGTTTTGAGCCTCTTTACAGCAACGCGAAATCATTTGGTCCAACTTATTCACTCAATATATACGTAGGCCATTCTTGTAAGCGTTAATGGCGGTTATTGACTTTTCAGTCCGTTAGTAAACGCTTATTACTAATTCATATCGGTTTATTTTTGTTATTTACAACCGAGGTGTTTTTGTCTTCGAAACCCCCTTAATATTGATTCTTGAGGAAAAGAGATTTTTAAAAATATATTAAAATTTATTATAAAGTCAGCGAACGTGTATTAAGGCCCCAACCCATGGCTATATGACTAATGGAACGGAGGCGTATCAATTATTAATCTGTTAGGAGTGGTAACAGCGAGCCGAACGACACTTTCTTTAGTAGTAATCGCTAATAGACTTTCCTACGGCTCCGGATGCGATATACAGTACCTAGGGTGTATCTATTAGTAGCAAGGAGCGGCAGACCCTGGTACGCCGTTTTAACACCTTACGCGTTATAAAGGTCTCGCGATTCAATTTAGCGATATGAAGCAGAAGGTGGAAAAGGAGGTTCGCTTCGTGTTTCTTATATACAGAAATATTAAAAGTATATAAACCAGTCAATTTGGGGAACATAAGCTGCGACGAGATTCCGCCAGGTTATTCTTACGACGCCGAAGAATTTACGCAGGTAAGGGGGTTTTTACTTGTGGGAAGAGGGTAAGGTTAATAATTTTAGGAGCCCCCCACTTTTTCCCCTACAAGCTGGGGGGACAGGGGGAGGGAAAGAAAGAAGAAGGGGGGCTTGCGGCTTAGGCGGCGGCGACGATAGCGGGAGATGGTAAATCCGGGGGGGAAGCGACTTTGGAAGAAATAATGCCTGACGAGAGCGGGTTATTGGTGGTGGTGGTGGTGTTGACGGCGGCGGCGGCGGCGGCGGCGGCGGCGCAACGGAGTTTACGTACTAAAAGACGCCTTGTAAACCAGTTTTTACGTGATATCTATTTAAATGCTAGGTTGGTATATGGGTATAGATCGAAAGACCTACCCATCGGAGCGGTTTGGATTCGTTGATTAAAAAAAGATTACATTAAATTGAGATAAGTCTTTATATTGAATTTGAGTACACGTTTTAAAAGGGGAAAAAAGAGATACTTTACAGGCCACACCTATATAATGATACTCCTGTCAAAGATAACAAATGACATTATTAACATTTAAACCGCTACTAATTAACTATACTAACCAAGATTTAATTATAATTACCACGACTATCAAAAATTATTAATTTGAATCGTTATAACTAATACCATAACTACACTCTTATTACAAAAACTAACAATTTAAACTTTTACAACTTGTACCGCAACTATTCCATTATTATTAGACATCGTATACAAAACGGATTCGTTATAAATATACTGTTGCTACTGTATTATAGGTACGGAATACAAAGAAAAAAGAAAATATTACCTGTGTATATATTTCTATATACTCTTACAGCTATTATATATAGGCTAAGTGGCAGAGCTCTATATTGTAAGGTGTACTATTATAGAGTAAACGATAACGAGTCACGTTACAGTCTATACCATTATAAGTTTCAAAGTGAATTATACGTAGCGCGGTCTAAAAGGGGTATTCCAAGGTGTATTGCAAAAGGGCTACTGCCCGGATAATATGTTTATAACTCCTTATCCGTGGCTTACACTCTCTAAATACCTCTTTCTGACCGATCCCATAAATCTTTACTATAATATTAATCTTACAATTACTCTTCATTTACATTCATATAAATAGAGACCTTACCGATAACACCGGAAAAAAACCTTGGAAATCATCTAGGTAAATCGTAATAAAATTATTCACAATATCCATCATTACATAATTAATATAACGATAAAATGTCTCTGACGTTCTCGTTGATCTAAAAAGTGTAACCAACTATTTAAATGAGTCAAAAAGGGTGGGAAAAATAGTTAATTCCTTTTATTCGCGTAAAGTTCGAATACATTAAAAAGCTCTTCGAATATAAATTTTCGTGTGTTTCGTCAACTTAAATAACACGCGTAAAGTTTTCTTAATTCAAGGTAAAAAACCGATTTTACTCGGTAATCTTATTCAAAACCTAATAGTCGATGTAAAACCGTTCCTCCTCCTACCACTTTCCCCTCTTTCCGGTTTAAAGATTTATATTACTAACGTCTTTACCGATAAAAATCTTGTTCGAACGTAACCTGCATTTTTTGATTTAGTAACCTGACTTGGGAAATCGAAAGGTCAATTTCGTAATATAGAACATAATGGCAACTATATTCTAAACGGTAGAAATCTCTTTTCTTTCGGTTTAATATAAATATATTAATCAGACTTCCCCCGATGTGACGCCAAGGCTGCTACATTTTCTCTTTAAATAGGTCGTGCAACTTCGACAGTTCGGGTGGAAGACGAAACTAATTTTCCTCCTCTTTGACCGCTATTATCGCTGCTAATTGAAAAGTCCGCGTTATTTCGTAAAACCTTAAAAAGATAGGAAATTGTATTGAATTCGCCGTACAACAAAATATCCGTTGAAATCAGATTACTAAGTTGATAGAAAGAAAAATCCTGCAACACCCCAAATATACACCGACTTAAATTATAATATCACTATATCAATTACTAATTCTGTTCAATTTTGTATCATTGAACGATTTTCGCTAACATCTTAAACAAATTATTGGTTTCGTAAACATAATATACCAGGAATCATGTTGTGCGTTTTCCCGGAAATAATGTATACTAATATCAGGTTTAGAGATTAATAAATACTCTTGAAGAATTTAATCATATAGGTAATTTGTATGTTACGCTGAGATTTGAATATTATACCTGGATTTCGACGATGAAATAGTCGAATCTACTTTGAATTTCACCATTTCATTAATGACTTATTTCAAATGTAATAACAATTGTAATTGAAATCGACTTGGCTATCCAAACCTTCAATATTATAAAAAAGTAGACAAAGAAAAATAAAACCTTTTCATACGTATTTTTATTAAACTAAAATAGTTATTATTCGATTTTACAACTATGCCGTTAAAGTCGTATAACTTTTCAACGAAACTTTATTCTGGCGTTATGCTTTCCCCGTCACCAATAATAAGGAACCTATATTTACCTTTTCGACTTCAACCGCATACATCTACGTCGGAAGAAGAGCCGGGCAAAATCTATGGCTCTGTTAAAAATAATCCAATAATCTGTAACGTAGATAACACTGAGTAAACTGTTTAACCCGAAGTTTCTTTGACGTTGTTCACGTTTCCCGGCGTTTTGAATTTTGAACTTATATCGATTGAATTTATTGGAAAACTCAATCGAGATTACCCGGGCTATTCAATGAAAATATCTTAACGGCGAAAAACTCCATTATAAACGTATTTTGATCAAGTCTCAATAATTGTAAAAATCTTGACAGCTATTTACCAAAGAGTTGCGTGAAATTTAAAAAAACTAATTCGTCCGCAAAATTTCGAAATTTCGTTAAAGTTGCGATATAATCGATACGATTTACGCTTATCGTAATAAATTTAATTCGAACCTGTAGGGAGATACGGAAGAGAGAGTTATTATATTTCAAGATTAAAGGTGAGTTTCTACCTTATTTTTAATTAGGTAATATTTCAAATGTAATAGAAAACAGTGTCTACAGGTTTTTATAGTTTATAATATTTCTTTTGACTCGACTAATGCCTTATTCGCGAAGTAAACGTCGATAAAAGTAGTCTTAATATAATCCAAAAACATACTCATATATTATATTTCTTTGTATACACATACTTCGTGATATATCGTCATAACCTGGTTCCCAGCCATCGAGTAGTAACTTTATTCGTCAAACAACGTTTATCTATCTTTTCAAACTTATATTGTATTCGATTTCAATATAAATTCGATCTTTCCACGCGCCACTACCTAGATAAAATCAAATCCATCGAATTAAGATTGATCGTGTCGTTGCCAGTCACTTTTAGGCGCTGTAATAAGAGACTGAATTGCTGCTCGTTTGGTTTTAAGTTATTCAATCTTAGTAATGTTTTAGGCGAAAATAAATATAGTGTCAAATACAGAAGTCAATTCATAGGATTATTACATTTTCTTTTATGTCAATACGATATGGTTCATGATATCTTGCAAGCGAGATATATCCGCTTAACCCGGCCTTGGAAGGATAGGAGGTTTATTGATAGGTGTAAAAAAATGTGTATTCGCTAACAACGTATTTCAAACAATGTTGCTAAAATGTAGCGCAGAATCATTGATATATGGAGTCAATTAGTCCATGAAAAAATATAAGTTTGAAAAATTGAAGGGAAAACTTAATTATATGATATAGTTCGATTTATAAAAGTATGTAACATTGGTGCCAAATGAAGTTAACAATTCAAATACTAAAGAAGATTAAAAAGATCACCGAGGTCTTTCGTACAGGATTTATGTGTACAGTCTGTGCACAGACCATCACATACCCTCGCACGTGATGTCTATATACCACACCCGAATCGCGCCCGGGCCGGGTGCTACATATCCCATTTCGTGCAGAGTCATGTAACCTATAAACTCAATGGCTAATGGTCTGAGTCGATAAAAGTTAATGGTAAAAGTCATCGACTGTTTAAGTTGACTTAGCCGTAGTTAATAGATGGCTAGTGAAGTGATTAGGTTTGATGTTCACCGCTAAATAATAAATTTTGTAAGTACATCAAATTCATCATTAGTTGCAAATTCTATATTGTAATTTTTTTTTTCAATTCCATGTTACGTTCAATTTTTTTTTGATGTTGGTTTATAAATTCATTCGTGCCTTGGTTTATTCAATGGCTCAGTAAATGTAATAACAGATTGAATTTTAATATATTTTAAGAACTATACATTTATATAAACGTTACGTTTCTTTCAAATAGTAAAATAGGTGAGAAAAGGTATGTCAAAAGACAATCTTTCAGATAAACGATCATTGACTTGAATTTGGCTTATAAAAACCTAAACTAACATATATTGCCGGTTGCTAAAGCTCTTCCAATTTCCCGAAATGGGTTATTCCGCTTGTATCAATGAATACAAACCAAATACATTTGATATTCCAATCTTTATTAAATACTAATGTTCTTAAACTTTAATAACTGGAGTTTCGGTTTCATAACGTTATATTACGACGTTTTTATGTATGAAATCGAGTAACTACGGGTTTTTATAATTTGCAGTAGTAAAAACAGTTATAATATATAAAATACTAGTTTTCACTCACTTGTTACTAACTATCATCTTTTTAACAGTTAACTGAATATCTATTTACTATCATGGGAACTGGTATTCTTATCGTAGTTAAAGAAAACTAAATAACAAGATTATCGTCCGTTGGATTAATACGAAAATGTTTGCCTCCTCATTATTTAGGATGTATCCTAATACTATAGCCCTTCATACTGCGGGCCTGGCTTCGCACAGAATAACCTAAAAAAAAAAAAAAAAACTTCGTCTCCCTCATATGTTAAAAACTCTGTTTTCTGGCTACCCCGTCACCTACCGAACTATAACCGTACAAGAAGCTTTATGACTCGCCTCCTTTCAAAAGTCTCGCGTAAATACGCATTTCGAAACGATCGAATAATATCGATCAGCACCTCGTTTATTTACTCAATTTCGCTATAAAACGACTAATAATTCTCTAAATCCCACGTATACTGATATTATAATATTAAACTTTAGGGATATGTTTCGGCTTTGCCTTGCTACCACTTTAACGGCTTTGTATTATGATGTACGATTCTACACGGAAAACAAAGCATTAAAATACTTCCCAAAACCTTAATTATACCTGATTTTTGTTTCGTAGTGCTTATTTCAAACCCTATTAATCGCTTTTGAAAGAGGGAGACTACCTGATCCTTGATGAATTAATTCATCAGCCCCTAGAAAAAATATATTATACTGTTGAGATACCAGTACTATAAGGTAAAGTTTAATTTCAATATGTTCAATATGGGTTTATGATTCTCTTTCACAATGAAATTAATTATACTGATTTAAAAAAATTACTTATTACCATTTACATTATGAAAACAGAGGTAATCAAAACCTTACAGGAATTCAAAATCGTTGTCCATTTCATCTTTCAGGATATTACAATTTACGTAAAAAGAAATTGAAAAATGAAAAAATTAAAAAGCTAAGAAGTTACCTTATTATAATGAATTCATAATTGGTTTCATGTATTGACTGAAGTTTAGAATCGATTATCAACGGTAAGATTCAATTTGGTATATATAGTTATTACGAGTAACGACTTATTTACTTGGATTACTAACAAAAACATTTACGGCAACGAACGCCTTAATGAAAAATATTGACTCTGGCTTCACTATGTTGAATCCTTATTTTAAGTTGAGATGAAGCCTGTTGAAACATATTAATCTGTTTTAAAAATAAAAGAGTTTATTTTTATAAATTCGTTTAAATCGTGTTAATTTGATAAAACGCGAGCCTAGGAGTTTAAAGAATTTCCGCAAAATACAATCCTATTTACACGTACCATAATTGCGGACTATAATATACCATTTTATTTTAAAAGTATTGTGTAGATATGGAAGCTCTACGTCTTCTTATGGGCGATTGAAAATTCTTAGCGTAAACAGTTCATGTATACGTTCTGTGAGTAAATAATGAGATACCTAACTTATGTATTTTCTAACGTTCTAATTATTTTTAAAAGAAAAATAATAACCTTTGTAATTGCTACTGAATAAGAGTGAACTCCAAGTTTAATTTTATAAGTTTTTGTCGAATTTTGTAACTTTAGGGAAATTCATTTCGGTAAATGATTGTTTCTTTTTTCGACAAAAATAATACGAATTTAATTTGGGTTTTAACTAGCCGGGTTTATAGGCTATCTGTTAAATTTTTTTTTAACCCGACGATTAAATATTCATGTTGGAAAACCCCCAATCATAAAAAAAATTGCAATAACCTTTCCCCATTTTAGATATAATTTAATGATAAAGTTTGAATACCACTTTCAGGTAACTGATGAAATGAAACCGTTTGCTTCATCGGGGGCGGTTGGTACTATTGTGGTGATATTGAAAATGGAGGGGGCAATATTAAAAGGGGTAAAGGAAGAAAGGGTGGCAGTAATGGCGGCGAAAACATTCTTGTTTTTAATAAACCCGACGTTTTAGTCACAGGTTGGTGCCTGAGCTTGTGGTTACTAAGGATCTAGCCATGGTGGTTGCCATGCTCCTATGATACTTTAAGTTGTCCTATTATATAACCTGGACACTCCCTTTTTGTAACCAGAAAGAACTCGTTAGAAATGGGTTTGTCCTCTGTTTATTATTCAAGGATTATAAATAGTATCCGATCGTTTTAAGCGAAAGCTTTAGCCTAGTCCCTGTATATAGTATTGTCGATGTTCTTTCATCTGATGGTGTTTTAGTTACTTACAAAGGGCTATAACCTAAGGCTATGTTATCCCATATTTCGAACCAAGAACCTTGACATATGAAATATTTCTTCGACGCGCATGTTAGGGAAAAGTTTCAAGGGCCCGGATAGGGTATTACTACTATTCAACTATTTAATATAAACGATATACTAAACCTTTATACACAAAACGGGTTAAGCGGGATTAAATCAATGAAAAACACGTTTTACTTATAAAACAACGTAATATAGACGAATTAACAACGTTCATTAATATAAATTAACAATTAAATGTCGTTGCTGGCACACCTGCAACATCGAAATAATTCTCATTGCTAAATGTTCCAGTTCGCTCGTTACTCACTAACAACAAAACTAATGCGCCGCTCTTTTCCAATGATCGCTTGAATGACCATGATAATTAAAACGCATCCAACTTATGTTAAGATTCCAAAGGTTTACATGATCATTTCAGCCGTTAACGAATTATGGGTTTACTTTTCGATTAGCCGGTTAAATTTTCTAATGTTAAAATACGGTTATTTATTAAAAAACCTATGACATTATATTAATTATGTAAAAACCGAAAGTTTATCGGTATTAGGAAAAATAAACTTTGTATCATTTTTAAGAATGCAAAGATTTTACGTGAACCGTTATATAAAGTTACAATGTTCGCGATAAAGACGGAGATAATAATAACACTGATAATTTTATAGTTATATTTCGTATACCTTATGACTAGCGGAATGTGGTAACATCCGTTATCGCCTAATTTAATAATAGGTAAAAAAAGGCCAACGAACGGTTTCACGTTCCTTCTAATGTTTCGGAGATTTTACTTATGGATGTTAACGGCATGGTTTGTGAATCACCCGTTCCACTCCATATGTTAAAAGACACTTTTAATGATATGCTCGTTGACGCATTGCATTCTATTAATATAACCCCAGATTATTACTAGTAAGTTTCTCATAGCTAAATTATCAATCAATAATTTCATAACCTGTGAGTTTGGTACGGTGGCGCTAATTATATTAATAATGTTATTATTAGAGGTATAACTGGTAGCGGAAATGATCATGAAGAACCGCCTATTTACAATGGACATTGACGTATTATTTTAATCGATATGAAGGCTTCTCAAATCAATACTCCATAATGCATTACTTCGGTCGATTTTTCGAAACTTTTACACCATATTAAACTTAGTTTATAATGAAAATACGGCGCGTATAGTCATCGTATTTGTACCTACCTACAGGATTTTATATGAAGCCTAAATAGTTTCAGTACCAAATTTAATATATATATTTCTCTTTCCTTTACTGAAGACGTAATCGACTCTAGGAACAATAAAGCGTAACTATTTTATACATTCTCGAATGAAAATTAAAAGGATTTCAATTGAACTTGATAGCTTAACACCTATTTATAAACACATTCCCGTTTATAATAAATTTAATTAATCAGTCTATTCAATTCATTCAAGTTTTTTTTTAAAAACAAGGTATAAATGATATAACAGTAGAAGTAAGTAATTGATTCGTCAATTCAAGTTAATGTATATTTCTATCCCATTCAAACAATGTGGTCCATTAACCATTTATTGAATAAATACAGATTTACAGGTTGTTTGTTTCTATAATTTACTTAAACGTTAACCTCCACAAATACTGGTTTAAAATTTATGCTTACGTCATTTATTAATTATAATACGCCGTTATTGAAGTCGAACTATGGAATAAGTACGAATAGGTTATTGACGGCGTTTTAAAGGATATAATATTTTTGGGACGAGCGGATATTTACGGTTTATAAGAATAAGGTTTTACGCCCATATAAAAAAGCCTAAGGGTGTTGGTACCGCCACTTTGTATATGATATTTCATAAAGTTAAGAAATACTACGCTGTTATTACGTTACTTTTTATAGTTTCTTTAGAAAATGTTCATAAAAGTTCAACCTCGAGGCTACGCGTTTCCTTTAAAGATAAACCCCCCGACACTTTGAAAGACTCGATAAATTTGGTCTCTAAAACCCTGAGAATGAAGCTTTTTCCTTGTTGTTTCGAAGCCGATTACGAAATCATTATTTAAATCACAATTCAAGCTAGCTTTTAAAAGTCTTATAATAGTCTTGATACGGTATCCTACGGGAAGACCTTGTAATATTTCGGAAAAGATGAAAATAATTGTTAAACCAAAGTTATATTCGCGCGAATAAATCAATGACGGACATCCTTATAATTGTGGTTAAAGATCCAGAGGTCATTCAATGCTTTCATATCAATTATCGCAAACTAACGCTATCACGAAGATGACCTACACCCCCTTTCCCTAATTAATGGAACAATCTCAAAATCTTTTCGAAATTAATAATTTACCAAACTCGATGTTGAGATGGTTTCTTTCAAATTACATATTCAAAAGACAATGAATGGGAAACAACGATTCGCAAAATTTGAAAACTTGTTAGACGATAAAATATACAATTCAGTTTTTTTGATATACCGGTTCATCTTTAACAGTATATTGAGAATTTATCGCCCCATTTTGTTTATAACATTACTTTGTTTATATCTACAAGATTGTAATTTACCCAAAAAATACTGTTAATTACCATTCCCTGTAAGGTCTTATAGGTATTAAACTCTTTAAAAGTCGTTAATTTTAACTTGGATATATCCAAATATAAATTTAGCGTTGATAAATCAAATTAATTAGTATCAATCATTGAAATAGAAATCTAAATAAATATAAACCCAGATGAAATACGTGTAATCCTGGGAAAAAAAGATTTTACGTTTGTACTAAAGATACTAGATGTTTTTACTTTACTAACATTTCATGGAAACCTATTTGGTATTACGTTATAATCAATGGGCGTTTCATTCATTTAACTCAAAAGTGCAGCGTTTTCCGTTGGCGAACCGATATGAAAGCTGCCTTTCATCGGTTCAAACTTTCATTACTTTTAAAATCAATACCCATCTGATAGAAACCTCAATGGAAAACCTTTGTAAAGGTCAACTATTCCGGTAAGGCCTTAAAATGCTGCCTAATTCAAAGGGACATTTACATTACCTTACACCTAATAATGTATAACGTTTGTCATACATTACCTATTAAACATAATAACAAAATTTACGATAAAGAATTAATCAGAATTATTAATTACTTGGAAATTTGGACGGCAAAATTTCAAAATATAACGCGCCTATTCATTATTATTACCAACTGAAAAAAACCAAAAAATTTAAAAAAATTATAACTACCTGAAGACTTTTCGAATAATAAGATCGATAATTGAAATTAATTTCTAAATTCCGATTTCGACAAATTTATAATGATAAGATCAATCATTTACGTCCTGATATATTATTCCAACGAAATTTAGATATTTTCAAAAGATTTTCCGATCCATGATTTTGAACTCAAGAACTTTTACTTTAAGCCTTAAATAAATCGCTTTCAACCCATTTTTGAGTATATGCGTCTCTAGGTTTACCATCGTTGAAGAGTTTACTTCAGTGGGTTAAAACTTTTTTTCCTAACATTAACCTTTAAAAAGGCTGGAACAACGCTATTACTTGAAACGTTAGTTGTCCACGTTCAATTTACGTAATACCTATAAACGACCACAATTTCCCTACCGATATTCGTATTAACGACGACAAAATACTTAAAATATTTATTTGAAAATATAAGGTAAACGACGATAACATTTGAGGGTTTCGTAGCCGTATTTTAATTTATTCTGACGAATCACCTATTCCCAGGTTCAACCAATCATTTACAATTCTTTTTTTATCGGCTACCCAATCTATAATACCATCATCATCATTAGAACTAGAAAAGATTTAAAACCCCTGCTATATAGTACTAAGGGACAATTTTTTCATAATTACCATAGTTATCGCAAAACAACTTATTGACAATATTATCAGCTGGTAATATTTGAATCCCAACTTATCTCCCAACGATGTTAAAAAAAATCTTTAGTCGACTTTATAACCTATAGTTCTTAAAAGTAAACTGGTCACACACATAAACTTATAACTATTACCGATCGTTCAAGTAGATCTGTTACTTTGAAAGTAATAAATACTACTATCATAGAAACCTATACGAAATTATTTTTGAACTATTAAGAACGACCTACAGGATTTTTTACATAATAAAAAACTATCGAAATACAAATTTAAGCAATATATTTTAAAAACGTTTTTACGACTTACCAAGGATATCATAATATATAAATTAAATATTCTACCTGTAGATAAATTGTATTACGAAGCGCTTTAACAAAAACTTTCAATTCTTTTCAATGATTTATGCCTGATTATATTAAAATCTCTTATTATCTGGTTACTAATTATTGTTGTACAATCGACTTAGAAACCACTTTGGAACTTTTTCAACACTTCAGTTTTCCTTATTTTTGAATCCAGTTATTACTTAGTTAAGGATAACGATGGATTTTCTAGTCCAACCTATCGAACGACTTATTTTCATGTCATTTTCCTCGGTTGTTATGTTAATTCCTTAAAAATTAGCAAATTGACTCACAAATATTACTATAAAGAGTGGATAGGGAAACCTATATTAATTAGTCGTAACAATGGGCAGCTCAACTTACATAAGTTAATAACAATGATAAATTAGTCAACTTACGTAGGTAAAGTGGAAGTTATCGGCGGGCTACTCTACGTTAAATAAAAAGACCGTACCTGCAGATGTTAAGTAAATCTACGTGGATTAAGTAACAATAGTAATGGGTTGACCCACATTGGTTAACATAACTTACTGTTGATAATAGTGGGTATGTTAGCGGCCGCAGATTAAGCGACAACAGTAAACGACCTAACTTATATTCGTTCAAATAGCCAACGGGTTTACACTAAAAAGCAAAAGACAAAGTTGAGAAAAAGGCGGGGGGGGACTATGGTGATAGGGGTACGCCGGGCTGATGTCATACGATAGTGCTTAGGCTGTTAGTCACTAGTGATTTAACTCTAGTGGTTACTATGCTCCTATGATTCTCTAAGTCCTCATGTTATATGACCGAGCCACCCCATTGCTGTAGTCTGTAGTAGCTCCTTAGCAGAGGTTTCCTCGTCATTATATTCATCAAGGATGATAAACAGTATCGGACCGTTTCAAGTAACAGCGGTGGCTGGGTTCTTTTATAGTGTGAATAGTTATTATAATTACTATCATCCTTTTTGAAGAAAGTAAAATATAACGTAAGGTGGAGGTTTAGTAACACTATAATCGATGTTTATGTGGCGTTAATATATATATATATATATATATATATTAGGATCACCGGATAGTGCCAAAAACGAGGTGTTCCACTAATTATTCCGAAATAGAGATTTAGATAACGGCATGATATATTGTAACTCCGGTCCACCAGATGATAATACAAGTCTTAAAGACCCCGCATCATCCCTTTCAACAAAACTATAAGGTACCCTATTTTGAAAAGATACGTACACGTTCAAAGTATAACCTCAATCATATTGTAAAACGCGGTCGCTTGAATCCCCACCCGATACCTTTTTACGCTGGTTATATGATTACATAAGCCTTTGAGAAAAGGCCGTATAACACATAAACGCAAAGAAACAACTGAAGTAACACGTGTAAAAAGTACGCATATATGAATGTATTTTGTTGCATCATTATATTACGTTATTGAGTAACTATTACATATGAAATCACCCGTTTTTCATGACCATAAAAGAAATTGAAAAGCCCCTTATTATTTTGATCCTGATATTATAGATCCTCTCATATATATGAATAACCCGCCTACTCCCCCCTCATCAACTAATAAATATCGTTTTCCTTCATCTTTAATTACGAAAATCCCTATACGAACAACGAAAGAAACTCCATTTCATGAAGGAAAAACCCTTACGCGCTGTACGGCACTGCAAGTATGCTTTAATCAACTCCAAGGTACCTCCTACCTCCAGAAGGGTCTTTCACGCACGTACTGACACCCATTTTTTCTTCTTCCCCTGCACCTTCCCCAACCCCGAACCCACAACTCCCATCTGCCCCGTTTAAACCCGCGGGGTATAGTCTTATACAGGTTATATCGAATCTCTACTCACGAATACTAACCACGGTGTTTATATAGAAAGAGAAAAGAGAAACGTTAAATACGCCCATGTTATTCGTAAAGACCCTCATAATTTGAATACTACGTTTGGGGAAAATACTGATAAGTAATAGTAATCTAGTATAACGGTGGGTGAATACCCATCGCCGCCGACGCCACCGGATTTCTAGCTACCTACCATGTCGTAATCACCATAAAAGCGCCGTCCAACCGCCTAATTACCCTACGGCAACCCCTTCACGCCGCCGTTAAAACAGAGAAAATTAACGCGGTCTAAGCTACTGCTACGGCGTTATTAACCCGAATGGACTTCATTATCGGCGGGATCAGGGCGTACAACGACAACGTCGACGATGACGACGACGATGATAGTGACGGCAGACAAGGGGGCCACTTGAAAAGAGGGTCTCTTACTACCACCCTCTTCGCTGCTTTTACCACCCTTTCTATCGCTACATCCACCTCCGCCCTCAGTATTCATATGGCGTTATCTTGAACGTATTTACAACAGTATAAAAGGAGTGTTAAAGGGTAATTGAACTATGGGAAAACAATAACATAATTATATCGACCCTATATATGGTTAATAATACGGCAACAATTGCAGCGACAGATATATAACCGATTGTGCGTTAAGTAATTATATTACTTTGCGTTAGCCCAAAACCTTTTCGAATCGTTTTTCAGTATTTAGTAATGCAACATATATTAAATGAGGGAATTTACTTTAGTACTAAACATAATTTATACTTGAATTTTATTTCTGTAAACCTTATCGTTTTTTTAAGAAATGCAAAATGAATATAAACCGTTTAAGTTTATATTAGTACAATTGAAGAAGGCGGATGTGAGTGGACGGTGGGACGGGTAGCGTGTTTTGACCATATTGGCTTGGTTAAAGTGCGCTTATATAATTGGGTGGCGCGTAAAACTGTGGCGAGTATCCGTATAACATTCTTTTGCTTTAATAAAGTTAATATTTACGTCAACATAAAATATTATGTAGGCGGCGTCAAATTTAAAGATGTAAACATTATAACATAATGGGTAACAATCCAATGGTAGGAATTATTCACCTTGGTTTTTTTATGGTTGGAAGGATTTTAGGTTTAGGACTTTGTTATCAATATGATAATTTTTATTCGAAATCTTGTAACATAAAACACTAACGTTTCATAAGAACTTCGTTTGATAAAATTATAAAAATCGATTTGACAAAATATTTAAATGAACTCGTTATTTTTGGGCTGGTTACGCGAGTTATGAATCACTTATAGAATGAATGAAAGTTTCTTGGTAACAATTTTCCATAATGAATACTAATATCATGGTTTTAATTATATTCGCGCGAAAAAAAAAAACGTTTTCCACATATTTATCAGTTGCCTCTTTATTGGTTTTTTATAAGGATTTTGGATTTTGTAAAAACAACATTTTGTTACATCTTCGGTAAAATTAAATATTGATAAATACCTATAAAAGTCATAGATTCCAACAAAGAAAAAACTACCACTATTATGCCTACGGGTTTCATAAGTTATAATGTACTTTAAAATATTCTATGAAAATATTACTCAAAAGTTTGAATTTTAAACAACACTTTTTTTAATATTTAGGTTTAATAGTTATTCCTGTAAAGAAAAAGGTTTTTAAGTTTCGATACTTTTCACCAATATATAGAGGTACATTTTATAATCGTTAACGTTACATGATGGAATAGGCATCACCCAGTAATTAGAAATAAAATGAAATCCGCCAAATAGAAATAACAGTTATACAATGGTTCCAGTAAATATTAACCTATACTAGTAAGTTAATGTAAATGATAATGATCGATGTATAGAACCAGTAATGCTTCAAAGTTAATAATAGCGTAAGTTCGACGTAATAATATCCTAATTACAACTTTCTTCCACCATCTTTAACTAGGGCGAAAGGTTGTCTACTTAGAATACCTGTCGCGAAACAATCTTTTCTAATCGGATGCTAATACTCTCCTACATGAAAAAAATGCCTAATTCAACATGATTGAATCCCACAAAAACATATAAATCAAAACCTTCATATTTTCAAATTGATAGAACGAAAATACTACAGAATGTTCAAAAAACAGTTTACAGACGTTGTTAAAAAGTGTTGAAACATTAAAATTTCATGGATTTATAGTTTGGTGAAAGTAAAGGTATTATTATAAACCTGAAGCGGAAAGTCGTCTTTTTCATTTCAAATTTATTAAAACGTTTACCAGTTTCCACACTGGTTTTTATAAATAATCACTCAACATATACTACATATCTAATTACATACCCTATTACAATTCATATTAAGCTAATACAGTCAATTTTGACTGTATTGCATTGATACGTATTTCTGTTACTGACGGCTTTTTTTTCTGTAATGCTAATACTTTGTATCAAATATTATATTCATAACTCAAATCTCCCCCCTATATATTTCCCACTACAATTGAAATATCAATTTCATTTCGTGATGCTAATAATCCCAAAACTGAGTATACTATCAATTTCACACACTGATTCATTATGAAAATTAACCCCATCGTACCAATTAATTAAATCTATTTTATTAAAAGCATTGATAACCTGTTAGCGTTCCAGTTCTCTATGGTAATTTGACCTTATACTTTATCTATTATTCCATGATATTCTGTCAACTAGACTTTCAAAGTGGGTTTCAATTCGCATAGTAAACCTTGTATTTTTGACAAACCTTTCTAAGGTCTTTTCCGATAAAATATTTGTTATCATATTAATATACTTAAAAATATTGTTGCTTCATGGAAACTATTTTTACTTCACGTTCGTAGGTTTCTTGATGGGTTTTTTGGTTGATTGTTGATCTTTTTTTGTCTGGTATTTCGAGTATAGTAATATTATTGAATAGACTTCATAAATTAGTATAGATTACAACCTAAATAGATGGAACTTTCCAATATTAAATTAATATGTTCGGTATTTTCTATATAGATATTTATTTATTGTAGCTGGCTATTATATTGTAAACTTCGCGGGTATATACGTGTTGTGTTACCTTTTAATACTTATCAAAGGTTTCATCAATTCAGTTACCGGTTATTATAAACCGGATTTTTTATAATCGATTGTTTTTAAAGATCCTTATGATCAATCTAATCTATTATAAACATTAATTATAGTTCTTAACAATTCCGGAAGTAATATTATCAACTCATCGCTCAATTAGTTTATGAGTGTTATATGAACCCCTTAATTCGGATTACTCATCATTTGGTTCAATAGCTTATTGAAACGATTTAAATACTTATCAATAAGATCTTAAGTTAGTGAAGTACCTAATAGGTTGAACTATATTTCTGGTCGACATATATTTTCAATGTAATTGTTAGAAATGCGTTGATACAAGTATTATAAAATCCTTACAATGCCATTGTTGTTGATTTTAACTAAGTAAATAGAACGGCTCTGGTAACGAGAATTGAGGTACTTGATAGTATTATAACTGATATTATGTATCCCAAACTAATAATCTGTTGAAATCCACAAATCTATATTGAATTAAAGTTAATATCGGGTACAATTCTCAATCTCATGAAACTTAATCATGGGTTAATTCAGTACCGCCAAACTATTAATTATAATTAAAGGTGTATTGTGGGTTTATATACGTACTACACCTAAATCATCATCTAATTATGAAATTAACAAGTATAAGTCCTAAATTGAATATTGAATACCTATTTTGTACTTAATTTACGAGTTATAAGATGAAATTTAATAGATTTCCTGATTCTGTTATGTGATCTTGTCGTTCAACATATTGTATAAATATTGCCAATCGATATCTGTCACGGAGTTGTTAAGTTGATTTTAGTAAAACGAGTTTTGTTAAATTAGTAATCAGTTACGTTTGTATTTAATTATTATTACGAATTTATAATATGAATGTCTTATTCATACTTGCTATTACACCTAATATCAATAGGAATATAAGACGTTAATTATTGTGTTTGATCGGTAAAAATTACATGGAAATCTTATTTTCAACTTTATCATCAATCATTTAGGTTATTTAACGTGATTATTTGCATATATTAACTATAATTCTTTTTTTAAATTCGTGAAAAAATTATAACTTCAAAATTGTAATATCCAGGTTGATAATATCAAAATCACGTTTCAATACTAAGTTTAAACCTTACAGTGTGAGAATTACATTGAATTTAGTATTATATCTTTCTTCAAATTATTTACTTGAGGGTTGAATAATTCCTTACGTGTAAAATGTTATTGCTAGTTCATAATTATCTTTTTCCTTATTAACTCAAATAGCTATGTATATGTACCGAAGCCTATATTACTTATACTTATAGTTGTTATTTTTTATCTTTAGTAATCGAGATCTCTATTATCGTTTCATAGTCTTTTAAATCATTCGAGAAGGTTGATTATGTTAGCTTATTCGTTACAATTTAATATCTCTATCAATAATCACCCGAAAGTAGTTTTTAATATTAAGAGTATTAAACATTATAATATTGTTGATAATTTTAATTATTGATTTATTGTTAATGATATTTATAAGTTTGGATAAGTTATATCATTCACTTAGCCTATTTTTTGCAAAGAGTTTGATTGAAAATTGAAAATTACTCTATTAATTTTCAATTAACCATTACCAGTATTCAAGGTATTAACAACTTATTACTTCATGAATTCTATTCACAAATCCTTTAATGCCTTCTCATACATTGTAATCCTATTTTGAATATTTATCTATAAAAATATTTATTTATCCATCGAGGCTATACTCCAATTCTCATCGTGATTCACACCAAGCTATCTGAGCCCACAGTGTTATTTAGGCACTTTTCTGCTATTGAAAGGCATGCCTCCTAATTCGCAAAACTTCTAACCTCTAAAAAAACAATATTATACGCCTTTTGAAGTAATTCGTATGCGTTATGATCTTTCTAGATACTCTATTAGACCTCGATAGGTACTTATTTACGGTAAATTACTATTATCTTGGCATTAGCTTGAAATTTAGTCGTTATAACGTTGATATGATCGTTATCAATAATAATGTCTGATGGCCTCACGTATGTATTCATTCTCAATATCTTTCATAACTCCCAAATATTCTTTGCCAATAATGATTTAGGGAATTCAACGTCGTTGAATAAAGTTATAGGGTTGACTTCGTAAGATCAAAGTCTGTCATTTAGGTAAAAATAGTTGGAGAGAATTTTAAAGTTGAAGTTTCTGTCAAACTTATACATAAATTTAAACATTTCCGTAGTAAAACAAGGGGTTGGTTACGATTCTCAAGCTTTTTGATAAAGTTTATTACAAAGTTTTCTCTATTTTGATACCTGTAAAATTTAAGGACTTTCTGTTACTTATTAATAGTTAGTTAATCAACGCATCGATATAATAAACATATGTCTAATTTTTTCAAATTTCTATCCGTTACCATCAACCCTTGAAAATCGAACCACAAGTATTTACATTTGGAGGCAAAAAGAGAATTTTGATTCTTTCTTAATCAATTTATTCATTTTGACCTTAATATTGACGCCGATAATCTTGATGTTTTTGATTGGAAGTGAAACAAGATAATGGTCGATGAAAACTGAAAGTTATTTACATAACCTTTAATTTTTGTAATAATATGCTGTCCCTTAAGACAAAGTTTACTTTAGGTTTAACGGAATCTTTATGATTAATATGTTTCATAAAAGTACTTTCCAGTGATAATACGATATACTACAAATAACATTTTATTAAGTACCGTGTTAATTCTATATCTAACATGCTTCTTTCAAATATATCCTCGATGTAAATATGACAAATATTATACTTACCAAGAGGGTTCAAGGCTTCATCTTGAAGATAATAGTAAACTTATTCACCTATTAAAAGGTATTAAAATATATATTCGGTTAATTATTGGGTAATTTCATAAACAATAGTTTAATGCCGCGAAATTTGTCTCAACGTGTTATATTTATCGTGGAACGCGTTGTATCCCTAGTAGTTACGAAGAAAAGCAAATAATTCGTTTTAGAAGAAGTCATATACTGGATATAATACATAATTTAGTATTTCCAGCGTTTAGCAACGGGGTACAGAAGTTACCAGAATCCCATTTTTTTACATATAATATATTCTTTATCAAGATCAAGAAGATAATTCTTACAATTACCGTATTATTCAGGGCTTTAACGAAGTAGTTCTGGCAAATATAGCTGTTAGTTCTAGAACCTTTGTTTAGATACAGAGTATTGGAACCTATAGTTCTTACGGTCGATATAATAAGAGCTTAATAAATTTTCATTTTTATGGTTACTCAAACTATTAGCTTGAAATAATTTACTGACTTAGTTGGTATACATGATATAACAATTTCTCAAGAATGCAGGAACTGATAAAAAAATCTTGAAAAGAGTCTTCGTGTATTATATGGTGTATTGAAACCCTTTGACGCTTGTTACCACTGCACAAAACTATTTGAAATGTATTTCTTCGCCAATATGAACACCACTACTCGCTTATTGGTATAATATCAACTTATCAAACATTTAAATAAGTATATTAATAGGTATTTTCTTCATCTTTTTGTTAGCTACTCCTGTTATTCAACGTATTGTTTCTCAATCCATATAGTATTATGAATGATAGAAGTTGTATTAGAATAAGTTTTCATTACGTTTTAGATTTCACGAAAGTTTTGTGCCTAAGTAAGAAAGCTAAAGTAATGTTATTGTCTGTAGCCTATAGAAATTTTTGAACAAAATAAGAATGTACCTGAAAATCAAACTTTTGTCATTAACAAATATTGACGAACAGCATCATTTTCGTGTAGAATATATTATAAGTTTTCCCCTCATACTTTTTCTGTCATTCCAAAAATTTGGCTCAATCTATAGCGAGTTTTTCATATATAATTTTTTTTTCAACCAGCTTATAAAATATTTTACTATAGCCATTTCAGTTCTCTATAGTATGTTATATAGTTACCTTTCATATTACGATTTTATGATGACGATAGTGTATGTAATTTACAATGATTTTACCTACCGGATAAAGTCTAATAGTCGAATATATGACTTATTCACATGTGTAGGCTTACCTTCTTCAAAGTGTTAATACTAATTCAAGTATTATGTAAACGCTCCACGCGGATTCATTTACCTGAAGATCTTAAAGATTTCTTTAACAATGATTTGAAAAATATTACTCAACTAAATACTCAATCGCGTTGAGGTCGATTCCTTGTGTCGCATTAGCAACAGCTGCTTCGTCTTCTTTTTATCTGTTAAGCATATAATTAGCGCTATCGCAATAAATCATTGCATTATCCAACAAATTAATACATTCATTATTGTCGTAGTATACAGAGTTTTCGATAAAGAGGTTAAATATTTTCCTCATTTAAGGATCAAAGGGGAGTCTCCTAGAGCGTATATAAAAACGTTGATAATCGCTAATAATGATTTTTCCTTCCCCGATAATATTTTAAAATTCAAGGTCTGAAAATTAAAGTTTTTCAGGATGATTCGCGGATTATAACAACTTGCATAAGGTAACTGCTAATCTATTAACAGTTTTATACAAAATGAAGATTCCTCACCTACAAACCTCTACCTTAAACTTAACCTTTACTCTATTTAGATCGGCTTTAAAATTTCAATGGTTCAATTGTTAAACTAATTGCTAATATCGTAGAAAACGCTGTCGCCGCGACCAATCTATTGGCCGACAGCCGAATCGAAGATATATTAGCCAAAAAAATTGATCAAATAGAGTTTTTAGCAACACTTTTGTTAACATTCAAACAACAAAAGTCTTCGTTATATTATTCAATGAAAAGCTATCCAAAAGCCTGAATTTTATTTAGTCAAGTAGGTTCAACAAATATGTTGACTTTATAGCTAATATATAAATGTGATATTAGGTGTGGAAAAGAGTTAATGAGTTGGATGCGATATAATAGGGCTGTTTCATACAATTGAATATTTAGTCGTATAATATCAGCGTGTTGATATGCCTAAAAATTATCAATCTTCCTGATTTTGCTTAGTTGAACAATAATGACGTGTTGAATTAGCAATCTTCTGATATAGAAGAGAAAATATTGATATAGATGATGATATTATAGTTTATTTGCTTCTAAAGCTATTATTTGTTACATCCTATTGAACTTATCGGTTGACGATGTGTAATTTACCGCAGTAATACTAGTATCGAGTTAAGAGCTTGTTAACTTGAAAGGTTTTAACAACTTGATAATCACTTTTTTGATAATTAGGAACTTTTAGTTGCCAATACAAAGAATTCTTTTTAAAAAAAATTCAAATGAAGTTATTTAGCCTTGTTAATCAAGATACAGTCGCCACTTCTGAATTGTCGAAAGAATTGTCGTATTCCAAGAGTGTTTTCTACTTATTTCCGTAACAACTAATGTAATTCGGAAAGATCTTAAGCAAAAACAATTTCTTGGCCTTGCAATATAAAATGTAACCGGAAAGTATTTTTTCATCTTCGTAACTTATGTATGCTGAAGTTGATTAGAACAGATCAGTATTAATATATTTTTAGACTTTATAACAATGTCTATTATGATTGTTTTCAAAATAGTCGTAATATTGTATGAATCAGGTGGTGAATTGTCATTTTTTATAAGTAAACCAAACCGCTAGTTAGTTTGCACACTACTTTGTATAGTAAATTGCTGTTCTCATTTCCATATTGAGTTGGTCACTCTAATGAAATTGACATTCAGTTAGTACAGTTAACATTGACTACACTGCAATTAAAGCTATTCAATCAGACGTAAACCTTATGGAAATATACCGCCAAACTCCAAATATATAAAATGTCGTTAAAACAGAGTCAACCCTCACTTCAAAGGAGCTAAACCCCATTTGAACGACGTACATCAGGGGTAAGCTCTACATAACAGAGTAATCATTATAGATATACACTCTAACAATAAGGTCAGAGTTTTTACATAACAGTTAAAATACGACCCCGATCTTATTTTTACCAACAAAGAAGGTGCTTGAACTACTATTCAACCTAATTTTATTTTCCGTGTAAGTTATAATGTACTATTAAATACGTTTCATGTGAGGGCAGTTTATGAAACTTGTTTTGTGCAATTACATATATTCGAAAACGAATTCTGTAATTTTCGATATTATTAACGCGAAATTGTTTTTATACTACTTATGAGAACTGTAAATAATTCAACATTTATAAATAAGTAAAAGGACACAATTAACCCCAGATTATGGTATTTTTAACATGCTGTAGACAGACTTTCTTTTGCTTGCCTAAAAGCCATAAATTAACTATGGTAAAACCTCGATATTGTATTCCACTATATAAAAAAAATTGATGCGACCCAACCATATAGTATTAACTTGCCTAAATAAAGAAATCATGTAAAACATGTTAAGCGAAACCGCGATGAAAATAAAAAAAAATGAGAATAAACCACTTCGTTCGTTTATTCTACATTTAGAGGGTTGTTAACTAATATTAATTTTTTTCTCATTTCAAATCCACCCTACTTCAAAATCATAGTCAATTTGTTGTTAATACCCGTTAATAAATGTACGTATTACACAAATGACTATGAAATTTTCTTTCTGTAAAAACCTATGTTAATTTAAACCTTTTAAACAATTATATTCGTATAAAGTACTTTATACCGTACAGTGTTGACATATTTATGAAAAAGCGTCGATGTAATATTATTGTGGTATGAAATACATCTACTGAACCGAACGAAATCATGATACAAATGTTTAAAACTTGCTAAAAATTATTGAAAATCTTCATATTTTCTACAATGAATATTTCATCCAGGAATTATTCAATATATATGAATAAATTCTTCAATATATATCACCTATAAACCCCAAAATTTTGATTATTCATCCCGCAATCCTTAATGCTTCCAGCTTTAGTCTGGATATGTTCAAGTAGATTCACATAATTAATAATACCTAGGATGTTTTAATACCTCTTTATACTCGGAAAGGTTTACGATCTGGAGGAAGGCGAAGAGCCTCGGCGTTTCGCCACCAACCTCAAATCTTTCTTAATTCACGATGTTGAAACAACGTTAATAAAAGCAAAATCTATCACCAATCTCACCAGAAATGTTTAAAGACCGATTAACATATTAGTATATAACGGTTTCATTTTTCAAATACTTAGCATAAGGCTTTACCGCCAATATTACATTCTGTTTTCATGGTTTTCAATTCAAAAAAAACGTTTGAGTATGTTATTAAAACGTTACTAAAGATTTGGTACCTCATATACGATACGTTATGAACGTTTCTATGCTTTCATTTTTTTTTTTTACATGATTTACTTAACAGATCTCGCCCGGATTTATTTCAATCGTATTTTGATGTATACATATAACGCACTCTTTCAAATGGTTTCAATGTTTTTGAAGTTGAACATCGCCAACCTAAATAAAGACTTACAGAAAGCCAATCGTTATGCTGAGGCGATTTGTTATATATTACAGGCTGAAAGTTGAACATGATTTGAATAAATACGGCAGTCCATTATTATCATTTAACGCGTGTGCTGTTAACCCCGTCATTTAATCTATCAAGAATTCAAAGGTAGCTTGTATAACTAAGCGAGTAACCAGTGTTCCTATGGTTGACCATTATTATATGAGGCTGTAGTATACGCAATATAATCCTTTGTTTTACTTTTTCCGCACAGCTATTGATTTTGAAATCTTACCTATAATTACGTATTACGCAGAGAACTGATATTTTAAAGTCGGCTTCAAAATCTTCCAGAATAAGGTTAACACCGCTCTTATTGCTTTCGCAAAAGCTATAATCCCATTATACCGAATGACATCTGTCCAATTCATACTCCGAAACGTTTCAATACCGTTATAAAAGGTTTTCTTAGATTGATGAAGGTGTCGCCTCGTCTCTAAATTGAAAATAACCGACTTTTAATACTTTGTTTTATGGTTCCTTTTGAAAGTATAAGCGATTTTACTACGCTGACACCGACTCCCTCACTGATTATCGCTAAAACAACCTTGGCTACGGTGAAAAAACACTTACAAAGGTCGTCTAGACGTTTTATTACAACTATGTCCCTTCCTATAGTCTAAAGTAACTAAGTTTCTAATCTCGACGAACCAGCTTTACCCTGACTCCTACGTTTTCAACGTTATAAAACACGGGTTTTAAGACTTGAAATCGCCAACACCCAATTTCCATCTTTTACGAGAAATATCTTAATAATGTTTAGGTTAAGATTGATGTTTAAGACTAATTTTATTCGTGGTCTCTCGGGAAAAAAAGTTGCTCAAGCCTTTGAATCTTATTTTTTTAGCCTGGATGATTATTATACAAATGTTTTGAAAAACTGGTCGAAGCTTTGGAAAAGGTTTACGAATATGTCGGATGGGAATTTAAGTTGTTTTGGTGTGATAGTAAAGAAGTAGCATCGGGTTTTATAACCTTCGTCTTAAAACGAACATTTTTTTGATACAAAGGAGGTAAGGAACTCCTGAGGCCTTAAAGAAGTCTCCGCGAACTCCGACATGGAGATAAATATATACGACAATATTATTTGGGCAATAAAGAGCCTCGCGAAAGACGCTACGACTTCCTTGTAATCTGTGTCCAAACAATTTTACAACGCTAACGCTTGAAAGAGTCTCTTATCTACATGTTGAAGCCTCGGATATATAATAATCGTAGGAAACAAGATTGTAAATATATTATTTGAGTTGATAGTTTGTGCTAGGGACCATCTCTTTGCGACAAAAAACACATTATTCGTTTACAAAATTAAAATATTTTTCCCTGGTAAAGTAAAGGTCATTTCATTCAATTCATACGCCCAAAACTCAGGATACATGTCTTGTATGTATAAACAGTATGACCTTAAATATAGTATTTAATCTGGTATAGAATACGGAAAAGATTCAGGTAGTAGCTAACCGTTTTTTTCACTACCTTTTCCACCTCCCCTTATCCACTGTTTTTAAGTTATAAAGCATGAATACAGTGATTTAACGACGTATTACGGCCGTTTGAATCTTTTAGACGCAGATAAGCGTTATCAATATTGTACAGAAGAGAATGACCCGCCTAATCTCACTTATTACTCACATTCGTTTTGGTTCTAAAAATAATAGCTGTACTCGCCCAAAAGAACTCCTGGAAGACATGTGAGTGAAACTAACCTTAAAAAGGTTCTTTCAGAACCCAATAACTTTTCTAAATTCGCCGGCGTCACGAGTTATTTCTCTTGGTCTTAATATAACAGACTTCATTAAGCGGAAATGAATTATATTCGAGTCGTGTTTTAGTGATTATGGGCTCGCTTTTACGTCTACCGGCAATAATATTAGATTATACGTTTAATTTTATTTCACCAATACTTTTTCTTCGTCTATTAATACAATTACGGGAAAGGGAAGCGGTTATTTTTGGGTATTGTTAATATTGATAAGGGGTTTAAAACCACGGCATAGTTGCTTTGTTTGTTTGGAGAGTGATCACGTTTTTTCGTTTATTATTATCTAGCAACGCGCGCTTCTATACTCGCGAGGCTATATCCCGCGCTCACAAACTTTACACATAGTTGCAGCAACGCTTTTTTCTTCTTTCAAGTTATTTACAGCAATTAATTCATACGTAATTGTTGATTCGCTTATTTTAGCTAAATGGTAGCGTATTACACACAAGATGACGGCTTTCTCGTTGGTTATAAGCCCCGAATTAAAGGGATTACGCGCCTTACTCAACCTCGTCATAAGGGGCTTTGTTGTTTTCTTAGTGTAAGTAAGCGTTGTATCACAACTCTGTAGGCCAAGTTTCTAGTCTAACTTGAGCGTAAGTTTTTACAGTGCTTTGACGCCTTTGAATCTAGTAGAGCACCCTAAGGTTTCAATAGATATAATAAACTGTTATCAAGCTTTAAAACCGATAGGTAATAGATTATATGGATTACATTGAAGATTTTCAATTGACATTATATTCAACTGATGAAGAAGAAACATAATAAAGTTGATAATAGCGAAAACAAAGTAATGGCAATATATGTGATTATTTGGTAATACATATGAATGTAACTAGTTGGTAATATCTATATATGTAATTAGGTGGTAAATGAATTTATTTGTTGTTAGGCGTATAATGATATATGACTTAGCAAATTTCCTTTTTTTGTCACGGTACAATATATTAAGATTGATATTCTTGTTATAAAAACCTTGTAATTACGTATTAATGAATCCTCTTGAATTACTATATAAAAATCTATTTCATGTTTTAATGGTGAATACGAGGTTGGTGAAGTATTAAATGAAAGGCAATTTTTAAAATATACTATTTCAATAAAATACTGTTATAATTACGACATTTGATTATAAGGATGTTGTTAAGTTTGAAGTTGGATTTGAAGCAGATAATGAAGTAATTTTTTCATGATTGGGATATAATATTTACAGTTGTACACGCAGGCATTTGTTTTTTCATTGTTAACTTTTTAGGTAAATTTCTTACATGATATGGAGAAAATTGACGGAAGCATCTGTATTAGGGGTTTCAAATTTGACAAGGCCAATATATACTAATTAAAATTTCTATGACACAGTGATACATTTGGTTCAACTTTTTAGGACTATGATTGACTACAATTAATTTGCAGTAATGGAAATTAAGTTAGTTATACTAACATTTTAATATTTGTACGAAGGATAAGCTATATAGAATCCTTGAGGGGATTCAAATGAATGATATAGAGTATTTCGCGCTCGAGGCGATTGAAAAGTTCTATTATAATGAATAAATTTAGTCATAGGCATTTCGCAGGTTTTAATTCACAATTAAAACAGTAACAACTTGAGGGTTAAGATTATTTCTTTCAATACATGACATATGTTTATGTGTTGAATAAAATGATTTCATTTCACGAAGTCGAACTTCGTTGTTTAATATGGGTGAAATATACATCATAAGCCTTAATAATATTTGTTTTCGATACTCACCTTGAAATATACATTTTATTACATTCGATATGAAACCCCATTTTTCAAAAGTTGGAATTTGAACTAATGTTAAAATCATAGAGACTTATGTTAAAATGGTATGTGGTAATGTTTATTATAGCATTATAAAAATAAAAAAAGCATAGATTTACTTTCGAAAGATTAAGAAGTTTTCATTATCGAGGTTCAAATATTGAAAGTCGTCAAAGCAACAATTTAAATGATAGTAAAAGTATTGAATAATACAGTTTCTCCCCACATGACGGTTGAAACTTAGTGTTTATTTATAGTTTATCTTTTTGGATCTAAACAATATTCTTTATTACGTGACACATAGAAGATAATCGTGGTTAGTAACAATGAATTAATGGAGTTTCCTTTGAAATCAGCAAAAGGTGAGATTATTAATGTTTTGAATATTAGAAATATATTGTGTAAGACCGCAGTATCATTGTTGAAATTATAATGAAAAGTTTTTGTTTGGGAAAGAGAAACCGGTAAATTAAGATGGCCGTTATATAATGTTTATTGTTGTCAATACGAATAGAGTAGTTCATACTAACGAGGGGTTTGTAACTTGATCAATAAAAAGGTTCAAATTATATCCACATGTAGATCAGTGCGTGAATGCCTAGCGAATATGTTGATTTAATTTATTCACACCAATGATTGATACGTTGATAAAGTGGTGGAATTGCGGACGATCATTTATAATCATGTATCATTAAAAAGATGGAGAATATAAGTTCGTGAATATAAGTGTGACAGCATTGAATCCCCAATTTAAAAAGAAGGATTATAAGCTGGATGATTAATTGAGTAGGTCATAAATCTTTGTAAAACAAGGAAACTGTTTGCAAGAAACCAAGCGGTTTGAATTTTTTTTAGATTTTCATACGAGACATTATTTTGTTTTTGTTCATAGATGATGTCAATTTTGATGACACCCATGTACATTTTTCTTAATTAAACGTTACACACAAAATTCAGAGTCAAACTACCTATATATCCTTCAATTTTTCTAGATGAATCGTAAAAAGGTATGGTAATCAATGTGGGGATTAGATTTTCTCCCGGTTTCTAACAATTTCAAAACTTGATTGACAGTTGTTTGTTGTTAACGTTGAATGTTTAGTCTCTGATTATAATAAGATAAATTGAAATTTCACGTTGATTGTGGTGATCCTAGCTTTGAGTTTACATAGTGTATTATTAATATGTTGAAATCTGTTTTTTTAGTTGTTCAATAAGTCTTCTTTAGTAACTATTTTACAATACCTTGAAATGTTCTGAAAATTAGCTGAAGTAGATATTCATCGGGTTATGAGTTATTACATGCATTTTAATATAAAATTATATGTGAAATTCCCACCTCCATCATTGATTTTCTCGTATTGTAGCACGATGATGATATTTTTCATATATTTCTTTAGAAATTAATGGTTTTTTTTTCAGGAATTGTAGTTTTTCGTGATAATATAGTAATCAATATCTAGTATTCCAAACTATGATAATACAAATCGATTGAGAAGCTAAACGAAGCTAGAAAATTTAAATTTAATAGATATTCAATTTCTATATATAGTGGTAGGGGTTGTGTTAAATATCTTAATTTCGCTCAAAATGGTCAAAACACTGATTCAGTCCAAATTGTTCAAATGAACCGAGTAACGGATGATTCATATTTTTTATAACTACTTCATAACCATGTCATCGTCATAACATGTTAACTGAAGGAAATATACGTCTCATCATTTGTGATATCAATTCAAACTTAATATACAGTGATTAAAACCGTTTGAATAAACACTTTCAATAGTAGCTACTTAATTCAAATCGAAGAATTCACATAGTCATGGTACATTTGTTAGTCACTAAGTTCATAAATTTCATAAAAGTTCATTCTACTAATATTATGCACTTCACGTTCAATACGTAAGTCCTCGTCATTATCATCAAAAATTTACAATTATTTGATATGATGTTTTCCAATGGTAAGGATTTCTGGAATTTGTTTGCAATATGTATAAAATAATTACGACTAGAGTTTTAGTTTTAAATATGGTATAATAGTGTAGGCAATTCTCGATATAGTTATGAACAATTGAAACCATTATTGATTTCGTTTGGTATTGACGTAGATTTCTGGAACTTACTAAAAAAACATATACCCACACGAAGAAATTCACTAACAACGTCTGAAAGAATTAGATAGTTTTATTCAAGTTCATGAAAGTAGGGAAATTGATGAGCGCAAATATATCGACGGTAGAGATAACCTGACCTATATAATAACCAAGGCTAATCCAAATAACACTCTAGAAAAGTTTGTATATAGTAACATAGTGACATTGTGAAAGTAAGGCTACATAAATAGACTACTTGACAAAAAAAGGTCTTATAAACTAAAACATTGATAACGGATTGAAGTTATTAATGTTATTAATATTATTGAAATAGACTGCCACAATCGGTAATGATTCATCGAGAATAATATGATAACAATATATGAAGTAATGCATATAAGGATAACTAATTCAAGAATATTATAGGATGGAATAGCTTTTTATTAACGTAGGTAAAAAAAGAAAAGATGACTGTTATTACCGAATATTGATACTATAAAACGTACTGATACAACAAATAAAATCGCCGCCAATATTATTCAATTTAAAAACATGTTCTTCGTGCCAATAATGAGAGAATTAAATTAAATTTAGGCGCGAACCAAGGAGAAACCCATAGAAGTCAATGTATAGACCGGCTTTTGTTCTGCCAAAGTTAAACCTTTACCAAACTTACTTCTGATTTCGTAAAACTCGTGACTTCGACCAACGATTCAAATCTACAGCCGCGGCCACTTCAGTATATGTTAATGATACCTCTATTATTCATGTTAGTGTTTACAAGTCGATTTTACAAATTATCAGAATATTGTTTTGTAATTAAAAAATGATTTTACAGGGTTTTATATGATACGAAAACTCAAATTATTCGGAAATTCAAATGAGAAATACGATATTTGTTATCTGTTTTGGTTTTCATAAAACATTCTACTTTTTTGACATGAGAATGGTCATTCATTCCTGTTAAATTAGATTTTGTTATGGGCAAGTTCCTAACAATACATATATACTATGGTTTGATGAAATCCAACGAGGTTTAACGGGCGGCCCGCGTTGTTTTCAGGGTTATCCTTGTCATTTTTCACTCACTTTTGACATGTAAGTATTGATAAAGTTTTTATGTGCACGTCAACTTAACTTTAGCATACGCCATACATATGATATTAGATTTTCCACTTCTTAACTCACATGTATCCATTAACTATCATCAATTTTAATCATCAATTCCTAATTAATTAGTCTCTCGACGTAAATGATAACCATAGTATAGTTTATCTTTATTCATTTAGCGGATGAAATTCTTTCATCATAATTGCAGCAAGCACCTCAGCATTCCTTTTTTCAGAGTTTATAACCTAATTAGCTGCTACTAAGATTTCAACCTCTTTTGATCACGGTCGCTGTAACTTTCCTCATAGGTTGGAGTACAGCCGTTTCCCAGAACATAAAAACAATACTATACTAGAAACTAACAGAAAAAGTAATGATAAAAGATTTTTTTTTAAACGTAAGACAAAAAAGAAAGAATAGAAATGGGAGGTCGCCGTGCTATATTATATGGGTTTACATCTTCATCTCATATAAGGTTTCGATTTTGTGGAAAATCAGCGTGCACTGCGTTACTAAATGAGCCTACATATGAATATTAAAACAAACGCAAATAAAGACTTATATGACGTTGCTGTATACAACGCTGTTATACAATTATACCAATTATTACCATGTACACTCGCAAGGTGCTATGGATTGAATAGGCAAAACGATTGAACTAAATGTTTGAAACCGTTTAAATTTAATAATCCAAGTCGTTGCAATATAAAACCGAAGAACATTAGGACTTTATATATAAAATTGTGTATATTTGATAGTGAATGTCATTCCAACATAATTTGTGAGGTCATATATGTTCAGATTTTATTTACATTTAGACTTGATATGTTAAGTAAGATTGACATGGTATGCAAGATCATTTAAACTGGATAAAAGAAATCCCTCCGGTTGAAAAAACAAGGTTATTTGGATTTTATTCAAAGGTTTATTTAAGCGTACGTTGAAATTGTAGATATAAACTTCAATAAAGCTTGGAATAGAATTAGAAGAAAAGAAGTTTCGGATACGTGCGAGAATGTGAAATAAAGTATATTTTCCGGGTCGCTCCTGGGAAATATTACTCTACATTTATATGCATCATATGAAATACGATAGCTCGGAAGTGATTTTTTATCGTTACCAATATTTGTTATTATCATAATTTTTAATAATTTGGACTCATATGAGAATTCTCTTGCACGTGTATTATTATTTTAATTATATTCCCAAATAACATTTTTTTCGGTGATATTTTTAGCTAAAGATCCACTGATAGAGTATTAAAATGTTCATTGTTATGTTCAGCAAATACATCCCACAAAACTTAATTGTATGATTTTCCAAAAAATAATTATCTAGTAGTTATAATTCAAGGGAAAAGTAGTCTAGAACATGAACGCAATTCTGACCAAATCAAGTAGAATTTTTAATGATTTCAACACTAATCTTAGTTTTCATGCAATAAAGTATAAAAGGTCGTGTAACATGATATTTGAATTCCAATTCAGTTACATTAAAAAGAAAAAATGTCAATGAAATCAGGTTTTTTTGGAAATCTTAAAAATTTTGTAATTAAAAATAGGTCAAATATTTGATGTGCATGTTTCAATATATTTATAATTGAAGTAGACATTAATTTATATAATTAAAATAATTATGAATTCGTATCTGTAATCGTAATTTGTCTTACTATCTTGAAAAGTGTTTAATAATTGAGAACTCGTTGAGAATATATTATTTAGTTTTCAGATTGAATACAATTTTTTATAACGTCAATATTTATAATAAGAAAATAATGAAGGGCTGGTATTGATTGTTGTTTCCTATTGATAGACCTTTAGTCATTGAAATGTTATCGTTTCGAATCGGTTAACATAACAGTAGTACTTCGTAGTTAAGTGATAGATGCTTTATTCTAGGTTCGGCAGTCCGCTAGCCTGTTTTCACACTATCTCTCGGTGTATTGCTTGACTTGTGCCCTAGTTCGAAGTTGGCACAAATTGTATTTTATTTACAACTAACCTATGAAAAATCAAGTGAACTTACGGTCAACAGAATCAACTGATTGACAGTGCTTTGACTTAATTGTATTATAATTTATTACTGTTTCAACACTGTCGGCTTTTGGTTTTGTGTGAGTAAGTTAGTATAACTAATTAGCTATTTGTGGTAATCCCTGAAGTTCCCTCTTGTTTTGCCGTCGAAACCCCATTAATTTCAATTTGTTTTACACGATAAATAATTCCAATTACAAATTTTTGACATAAAGCCGCAAACGTCGAATTTTTCACTTTGCGTACATAAGATTTTCGCTATAGATTTACGTATAATCCAATTAGCCATACTCATGAATTAAATATATATTAACAACCGCTTCGGTTTCAACGTCAACCCCTTGGAAGTTTTCAATTTTCCAGAATACATTTGTTTCCCTACCTATTTACCATGACGTAATATGTTAACAGGTGGCCTTTCAACCTAGTTCTTGATGAGAATAATCAGTCCATTATTATTCATAAACATTTCAAAGGCTTCGTTAAATGTCAATTTCACTATATCGTCAGCAAATTTATGTTTCATATTAATCAAATAAAACCTTTTAACTCTCTTGTCTTTATTATTTGTATAAAAATGTATCAGGTGAGTATTATACGTTTTTCGTCTATAGTTCTCAACTTTAAAATATATCCGACTTGACTTTTAGAATCAACGTAAATTATAACCGAGATAAGTGTAATTTTGAATCATATGATAATGATATTCATTGTTTCCCATGAAGCTATTCCCATAGCCTAGTCAATCATTATAGTATAAATTAGGGAAACAAGTACGATTTACATAACACGTTTATATTTAACAACCGTCTTGTAGATTAAGTTACTTATTACTACGATTTTATTTTATTATATTTCAAATACGTGAATGATTATTATAATAAACAGGATTTATGATAATAGATAAGTATTATAAGAAAAGAAGTCATCCGTTCACATTATTAATTTAGCCATCAACAGGTTAATAATGGCTATATCAATTCTGTTATTCAAGTTTCTTATTTTCCAATCCCATATTTCTTAGTATATCATCATTCTTATCTATGGATATTATCATATGTTTCTATAGTTAGTAAGCGGCCACACTGCAAGTTAAACTCATACAGAGTGTATGACATCGTTCCTCCATCTACTAGTACCATGCCAGAGTGCATAGTTTAATGCTACTGCGCAGAAGGGAGATTGTGAGAGTATATGGTAAAGTGCTATTGAATAGGTAAAAGCTTATAAGCTTTCACTGAAATCGAACAATTTCTGTATACTGTTTTATCTTTGAAATTACTTTTATTTAATATATACTACATCTGTTTCACTATTGCCTTTATATTGACGTAACCAATACAATAAGCCTTACAGTAATCAATTAGGAATCCACTCGTTTATTAATAAATGCGCCTGGGAATAATAGAGGAATATAAGGTCATTACCTATGATGTGATGTTATAATGGTTTAAACTAGCCGTTTTTAAACATTCTGATCAATAAAAAATTGTACAGGAGTGAGGAAAAACACTAAATCATCTTTGGAACTCGATGTATAAAAGATTATAAAATTAGAAGTAATTTTAAAATCGATAAATTGTATACAATATAATGAATTCGGTTGGTTTATATTTAATTAGAAGCCATATTACGTTATAAGTTAACTATTTTTGGCGTTTTCAACGTACTTGGACCCTTTTTCAAAAGCGTCTTATTACTTATTAGGCTCCGTAATCCAAACCACTAAGTTTTGGAAAGTTTCATTAGCACCTATCCGATTTAAAAATAGTACCCACACCGTTTACAAACATCGAAAACGACTAGAATATAACTTTTAAGGCGCTTATATAATTAGTCCACGCAATAAAATCAATTTTCAAACTGCTTTTGAAATATAGAATATACGCCTAAAATACATTTTTTAAAGCGCTTAATACACTAAAATTTATATTCTAGTTCAAAACTTATAAAAACCACCCCTTTTCCTTCATTTAACGTTATATATATATTGCTTTTTTTGATATTTTCACTAGCCCATTTACTATGTATTCCACAGTTTATTAAAATTCTTTTTGAATATATTGTGTTTTGCGCATAACCGGAATGATATAAAGCCAATAAAACATTGAAAATAATGATTGGAATCGCTCAACTTATTTGAGATTATGCTTTTTTTGGATGTTATTTATATTAATTAGAGTTGAATTCCCCAATTCAATCGCTTTATTTCATATCATTTTCTATTTATCTATTTGGAATGAACTTTTATTTACATCACTTGATTTCTTATATTCTTTTTTTTTTTCAAATTCTTTAAAATATAGTGTTGCAAATACACCTAAATATTAATCACTGCACCACGTCAACTTCTTCACCACTCCGGAAATTCTGGTCAATGTCCAAACTAGCTTTCAAAATACATAGAAACATTTCATCATCTTAAACCTATAGCCCCACGAACGAAGGAGCTCGCGAGCGCTAACTGATATTTAGACTTTTTATTCGAAAATATATCACTTCGAGAAAATAACGTAAAATACTTAAACCATAATTTATTAGATAATAGAATGAAGGCTATTGTAGAATATCTCAACCCTTTTAAGGTAAATAAATAGGTTGTAAAATTTATATTCTACTATTATAACCGAGGTATTAATAGGTGAGACTTATGTAGTAATTTCTGGAAGGATTGTATAGAGTGAACGCCAGATATATAGCTTATAGTAGACGGTATAATCTTAAAAATACTACAAAGATAACTACGGAGTGAAGGCACTAATACTACCGGTGGTAATAACATACGTATCAAAAAAAACCCTCATGATAATAGTCTAACTTACCCAAATAACGAGGTAAATAAAAGATAAAGTAATAAATATGGAATTGGTGAGTGTATATTGGTTAAACAAGTATCAAAACCAGTTTAATAAAATAACGGATAATAGGAAATAGAGAAAAACCTCGCAAAAACAAGTTGTAAGGAATTGAATAAGCTTTAACGTACATGGCGAAAATTGAAGGAATTTGAAAAAATGGATGGAAAAAGAGGAATATGCATAAAAGTTATCCACCATACGAGTTGAATACAGACCATTCTAAGAACTCACTGTTATACTGAGGTCTAAACCAGATTATTCACCTGATACAATGAATGCCCCTTTCTGTCGGAGTGAAAATAACCCAAATAAGGAAACCGGTACTTCCGAAAATATAATGAACGACGTAAAATAACGATATGATCCTTACGAATCAATTTTCATTAACCACGATCCTTATCATAACCTACCTTCATATCGTTTTCCAGAAAATAAAAGCGATTTTACGAAGTTTACTTACTGTACCAGATTATGGGATAAGGACGAAAACTATAGTAATAACCCCTACGATATTCTCAAAAACACAATCCATATAATACTAAATACTTAGAAAAGATTAAATATTATACTTTTACAATTCTAGATATTTTTACCCGTCATACTTATTAGTTAAGTTTTAAAGTAGTATATATATCACCTATGAAAGTGAAAAAATGTACGAAGTGCTATAACAGTTGAAAAATGTATTTCGATAAAGAAATCAATTACGAACGTTACTATAGGGATTGGACAAATACTATTGGCAAATCCGTAAGAAATGAACTTAAAAAATATTATAAAAACCTACAAAAGGTTTTGATCTCCCTATTAGCAAAGTTTCGGAAATATTGGGCGGCCCTTAGACAAAATTATAAGGGAAATAAACTGTTTATCTAAGTAGTTAAAAAGGCGTGCAGTGAAAACTCAGAATTTAATCTTATGTTATTTAAATCGTAAAAAACTCGAATGCTTTCTATAAAATCTTGAAAACATGATTTTAATCCTAAATAAGCCTATAATAGAGTTTCGAATTAGTATTTTCAGCCGAAAATCTAAAGAGGAATGCCAAATTACTAAAGTAAATTTCGCCGAAGCATTTTTATTCCGTCCTAAACCAACGGTTTAAAGTAAACACAAGGTTAAAGGAATTCAATAGCTTTAAATATGGATATTCAAATGACAAATACTATAGAGAAAGCTTTTAAACCCGATAGTAAAGCAATTACCCGCATGGAAGACCCTATATCCAAACTCGAAACTCATTATATATACCATAATATTGGTAGAAATAATACAAGTCTTCGTAAACTTTTAAAACCGATATAAAATATATAATATGGTCGGTTATCAGGTACCTAGTTATTTTATATTGAAATTAATTGGCCCTAAACGATAAATTTAAGCTGATTACCCTCTGAAATACTGACAGACGCCATTTTCATAAAGTATATAGACGATAATAAAGGTACAAAACGAGATTTCGACGTTGACTATTATGAATATACCATTAAAGCAAACTAATTAGAGTAAAAAAAGTAATAAGTAATGATTAAGGATAAGTAAATAAACCAACGAGTATTTTTAAGCTCATAAATTTTTTATTCCTACACAAAGTAGGATTTTTCAGTGAAAACAACGTGCTATACTCCTATATAACGTTGTAATTTACACTTTTCAATAGTCACGGTAACCGGTTTCAAGGCATTATGCCAAACTGCAGCGTAATAAAGATCTCAACCACCGAAAAACGCCAATTAAATGTTTTCGCGGCAGGTTTTAACTCGATTTAATAGGAAAAGACCATAAAGTTTTATTCACCAAAAATAAAATGTCGTAGTTTAACAAATTTATTTTAAATATACGATTGAAACCAGTTAAATTCTACGTATTAAAACTTGAACATCATTTCATCTATGGTTAACTAATATAAATAATCTTGGAATTAAGGTTCCTCACACGACTAATCAACTTGTCCGCGTTTTGAGTAACGTATTTGTACCGTTTCGTCTTAAGTTTAACACCTCTGTGATTTTTTAAAGCGCGTACAATTCAAACTGTGTACCTAATGTAACCGAAATTAAAAATATTATATCTTAGATTTAGATACCTATTCACGGAACGCGGTTTACGGCTACTTTAGCCAATTGGGCAGATAAATTAAGGGAAAAATACTTCAAAGGCTATCGAAAATTTCTACCATAAGTGCCAGTTATACGTGCAAACTTTGCAACAGTTCAAATTCCGCATTCAAAAGGACGGGTACTTTAACTGCAGAGTTTTTCCTGATAAAATATACCTTCACGGCCAGCTTATTATATAAGCCATCGACATTATAACAGTATTTTAAACCGCAAAATTTTCACCAACGTTTTCGTTAGAAACTATTGGAATAAACAAGTAAATTATTGTACAAATATATATTTGGGGTCGTCGGACTTCATTACCTGCGATAGAAGTACAGCGTTTACATCGACAGAATTGTGGATAAAAGCTAGATAACCGGAAATAAATGTAAATAGATATTATAAAAGTACTATAGGTTATCTGGAAATGCGAACAATATTACTGACTGCTTCAAAAAGCGTATTTGTTATTTACAAGAGGTTAAAAGTATTGATTTTAGAAGTTTAATTTTGTAAATAGCGCTAAACGCCGTAAATGACACATTTGGCGCGATAGGTATGATTTTAACACTCCTTGTTTTCGATGTGTGACCCAGGGTGTAAATATACTTGCTTTATTACTACTTACAATATAGAAGGCAAATTTTGCAGCGAAAGCCATAGTAATATTATATTCCCTACGGGCCAGTAATAATGTTTGAAAAGCATTAGCAATAAGGAACAGCCTACGTAATATTGAAGTTTTGAACCTACTATTACAGTCTAAAGTTATAGTTTAGAGAGCCAAAGATGGATAAGTTAGCTTTTATAGTATTGGCAGGTTTCAAAGCTAGAATGTACTTATGGACTTGCCAAATAGCTTAAGTTTATTTCGTTGGACGATGGTACAAAAGTATTAAAAGTAAAAGGTAGATGATAACGATCCGAAAATCCAATCCGATATGTGGTACTAATAAAATAACTTTTATAACAACGAACTAGAACATCTCCCGAAACCTATATATCCCCCGGATATACCTTCATAAATCTCACTACTGGACAAATCCGGCTAATTTATATAAGCGAAACTGGAATCACACTGGTAAAGGCGTTTGCGTAGTTTTAAAAATGAAATAAAACCGTTCAGCCGTTATCGCAAACTTCTTGATTACCTAAAAAGAAATAGCGGACCGTAAATTGAATATGAAACTCTGTAACAAAGGCATTAATATAGCCCGGGCAGCTATTATTAATAGTTAAACTATTAAAAAATGTATGTTCTAATGCAATATAGCCTTTTTGGCTTTTAAAAGTTCAATCTAATAATTCACGATGCCTATAGAATTTTCACCATCCGTTTAATTTACGTGGTAAAAATTAAACCAGAAAACCATATAAAAAACCGTTTTAAATTCAAGGGGTATGAAACCGCCTGTAAAAAAGATATTATAACCTAATCGCCTACTTTTTAACAAGTAACTTATAGTTTAATTTTAAGGTTTTCCATTTTCTTATAAATTCTTTATAACTTTTATATTAAGCTTCCTAATATCACATTGGTTTTTATATCATTAGACAAGCATTTCAAACGATATATTTACCCTATGTACCAGTCAAACTCCGAAAACAGTATTTACATAAAATGACCTTACGTTTTATAAAAACACTCTACCGATCTATTAAGGCTGGAGTATATTGGTATAATTCTTATCAAACGTATTATAAGAAACGATTTAGAATAGTCAGCTGGACCTTCGACTTATACCTATTGGTTTTGATATTACATTTGAAGGGATTTACATTTAATAGAACACAAACAGACTATATAAGTACATTGAATGATACATTGTTGTCAGATGAAAAATATTTCCAATTTCATGAGGCCGGTTTAAAAAAGAATCTCGAAGTATACCTGACGGAAAACCATATAATTAATTTCAATGGTATAATAATGGCGCTGCGAAACGACGTTCTAAGCCTTATCAAAAATGGATATTAAAACGAGTTTACCTTTATTAATCGGGCTAACATCAAACAAACTGACGAATAAAAATATTCACGTATACGTGAAGCTTAGGTTGTATCAGTATCATAGCTGAAAACGGTATTTAACTTTTCGGTTGCCGTGCAATGTCAAACAACCCCTTAAAATGACGTGAAAAAAACGATTGATAAGCGATTGATATAGTGAATAAGTAATTCAACTTGCATGGTACGCTTTATACTGCTTAATATTCCTAAAAAAAAGTTTTTGATTTTTATTAATGAGGTTTTCTCGAGTAATACCGATTACAGATCGTTAATAAGATTTGAAGTTTTTGAAATAATGAAAAACCGACTCGAAACTAGTTTATACTATATAATAACATTTTCTATACAATTAAACTAAATGTAAATGAGTAACTCAGAACTTTTTCATCCCGAAAATTTATAATATAGTTAAAAGATTCGACTCTGATATTACTATAGTAATAATGGTTCAGATAATTATTTCCAACCTTTGTTTAAAACCCCTCCCTATAATGGTATTTATTAACTTTTTCCTCTTTTCAAATACATTTTTGAACACGATTCCACGAATGAAAACCGCCTTATGGTTGATATTACAGTTTTACTCGAATCTTACGTGCGCCACGAAATTGAAAAGATAAATGTAAATCAATTGAATATTGAAACTAGGGGATACGATAATCAAAGGCGCCCCGAATTGTATAATGTAGGCGTATATTTTGATGAATTAATTTTTCGGTAACGTTTTTTAAAATATTCTACGACTTTATGACAATTAGGTATTTCTATATATTACACTTAATATTTCCCTTTTGTATTATGTATTTATGTAGCCTTTAACCATTTTTTCGCTATTTGTATTTCTTTTCGCGTTGCGTCTAATACACTATCACTTTTTAAATTTACCATTTATTCCGCTGCTTATGTACTAACACTCTCTATATTTATCATTTACGACGTTTTCAATATATCATGAGTATTTCTTTTTCTATTAGCGAGTTTATTCGAAATATTTTCTCTTTTTACCTTCATCGTTCATTATTCAAGTTAAGGTTGTCTTTTCAAAGTAATCTCCTTACTATGTAACGAACTCTATTGTAGTCAGAGTAACCGATAAAACTCCAAAATCAGGAATCTAATCGCTGTCAAAGAAAAATGGGGATGAAGGAGTTACGTTGTCTTCGTCCTCGTCCTATTCTTTGTTCTTTCCGCCCTCACCGTTGCCGTTGCTATTGGCGCTACCGACACCACTGCTATCGATGCCGCCATCAGTATCGCGGCTGGGAGACGAGCCCTGCGCTTTAAGCTACATACCCTTAAATAGAAGGAGCGGGAGTTCTTTACGCTTCTCGCGACAATGCACGATAAATTCATCGAACTCGCCTGTACAATACTTACGCAAGCCCGCCTTCTAAGAGGAGACAGTGATTTTTATTTCCTTATACCGCCGGTTGACGCTAACTATTATTCAATATAGGTATATTTCAGGGATTGCGAAAAAATGAGATTTTTAAAGCACGCTGAATAAGATATTAAAATATTAGGTGATAATTAGTCCCACTTATGTTGACGAATTCAATAACGAAGGAATTTACTATGGAGATAGCGGAAGAATAACAAGGCTTTGGCTTACGGTCTTGGGATTACCCGAACATTGTTGTATTTGTTGTTTGTCCGCCCATAGCGGTGGCAGCGAATCAACCCACCCCCGCTTTAACAGCCATTATTAATAAACTTACCCACGGTATCGAACGTAATATATGTCATATAAAGCGTATCAATTAGAGGTATAAGAACGCGAATTCGAGTGCGCCGCTTCAGCGCTTTACATGTTAAAAAGATCTCGTAATACATTCTCGCGAGCCGAAACTCGAGGCGGTGGCTGAATTCAGACGCGTCGGCTTCGTTTACAAAACCATTGATATAATAAAAGTTAAGGGATAAATAGGTAACACGAACCGCGTTATAATTAGGTGATACTACGTTTATGGCGGCAGAGGATCGCCATAGATAATAAGATCTTTACATACAGCGAAACGGTATGGTTTATGACTTTAGAAGCTTCCCGCTTTTCCATTTAGAGCGTAAGGTGAGGAAGGAAGGGAGATAAAAGAGGAAAAGGAGTAAGGGATTTGTCGGTAGCGGCGGCGACAGGGGAGGCGAAAATAGATGCTGGAATCGAAGATATTATTTCAGAGGTATTAGAGCTAGGATTAAGGCTAGGCTGGCGGGCGGAGGAAGATACTCCTTGTTCTCGTTTATGTTACTGTATTGAACGGTGTCAGGGAAACCGATTTTTGCAAATTATATATTTTAAAAATAGGTTAAAACGTATCAATAGTTGAGTAAACGTACTATATAAACGATTCGAATCATGAATTAAAATAATGGTTCATTGAGACGTATATACGCTAATTTTTTAATTGAGAGCTTGCCCCATAGATTGAAGCGAGTTGTTGAAGGAAAATGACAAAAGTTTTTCCTGGATTAATAGCGATATATCTTTTTATATTGACCTTAGATTACGCAATACCACTAATTACACCTTTAAAATTACATCACTATAGGGATTAATAAACTTCCCAACTATTATAGCCACTAATTACATAAACTAATGAAGGCTTATACTACATTTACAACTACTGTGGAAACTAATGATTTAAGCCTTCATAATTTACGACGCGTGACAATTATTATCGTTACCAAAACTAATGTTTGGAAAATAAAAAAAAATTGTGCTACAAATACTATAATGACAAAACAATCAATTAGAGTTCGGATAAACTAGAATGTTACTACTAAATTAAGGATATGGACCGCTCTTAATGAGGTATAAATTACTTATATGGATATTATTGTAGATCTTTATAGTTAGTAAGTGGATACATTACAAGTTGCATTTTTGAAGAGGGTACGGTAATGTGTTACACTGCAAGATGTCATTTTACAGAGTCCATAGTATCATGTCATTGCCTCAAAGGTGTATTAGCAAAGTGCATGATAAAATTCCAATACCCCAAAGGGAGATTATCAGAGTATATGGTAAATTTCTGATTCCCGGGTGTGAGCTTATAAGCTTTCACCTGAGGTGTGCACTCTCCGGATGCCTTGTCTTCTTTTCAACTCTCTATCTTCAATATAGACTAAAACACTTCTACTACAACCTTTACATTAACGAATCCGGTACAATAGACCTTACCGATATCATCGGTTAGGTCTGCGACTTTTGCCATAACGGATACATCGTATGATTCCTCCGGCTAACATAAAGTTCCTATATAGCTATTACAAGTATATTATTCAAATTTCCTTTAAGCTCTTAGTACTTGAGTTTTTTTTTTTTTTTTTCGTTAAGTCATTATCTTATTCTTCTTAAAGGATGATGAGGTAAACAGTATTAATACTATTCATTTGAATTGACGATGTGTTAAAGTTTAAATGTTTTCCCTTAGTCAAAGTCGCAACCGGATTACGATTTCAGAACTTAGACTGTTTAATCGCACGTTATTCCGATTTTACAAAGCTGGAAATTCTAATGAAAATGGTGTCGTTAATCTGTATACCCACTATACCGGAATCCTTATTTGACTTTTTGATGAGCAGGTATCGGCCGTATCTTCGAAGTTTAATATTTAACATTATACTAAAATATGTTTAATGGTTTCAAAACCAATAAACACCTGCTTCAGTAAATTCATATAAAATTTTAACGTACCTTGTAACAGTTATTAATTTGTACTTATCATGAGGGTTTTATAATAACTCTAACAAGATAATTTTATGGGTAAATTGTTAATTACCTGTATATTGAAGTAATATCACTGCTATTAAGAGGAAATTAAACATTGTGCTCTGTTGGCAAACTTGCTGCTAATGTTACCACTAGGCGTTAGATAGTTTTTGTAATTATTGGCGATTATATAAGAATCCAGGTTTTATATTTTTTACTGTATATTTAACCGTTTATTTGTAACATTTTGTATAGTTTGTCCGTGGTTTTACCTTTTACCTCGTATATAATTTTAGACTTGATTATCGTAACATTAGGATTGTAGAGGTTGAAGTTGAGGTTAGGTATAAATTGTTAAGCTTTTTGTGTAAAAAGTTTATCAATTTTAATTCTTTCGTTCTTTTTGAAGGTTTTTTCTAAACCCTCGATGAAGTTTTGTTCATGGAGCTTAATATCTAAGTTTCAATCGTTCTTTTCTTTGCTGAAGACCTAAATAGTAGTATAGGTACGCCTCGGCATGTATTCTTTATCTTTTCTGATCTTGCATTTTAGTGGTTGGCCGCGCCATCGTCGTTTTATCAACTTGTTTGTGACGTTCTTACTAAGTAAGCTTAAGCCGGTTAGCGTGGCTTCCATCAGATGATGTTAGTCAGCCTTCTTAACCGTTGCACCATGTCAAAAGTACTAATAATCCAGATGTCCTAGATTACGCTAACCACACTATAAAGGCGGGAAATAACACGATGCAACATCGTGCACCTCAACATACACATGACTCATGACTCAGACTGACGGTTCACAGCCTAAGTCCATAACATTGATAATCTCGCCCACCGGTGGGAGGTTTTGATAGTCAATTCGTTTTTTTTTTTAGCATCTTTATTATCATTATTCTTGTTGATTGCTTTAATATAAAGTTTAAGTTATGTTGTGGGACACGTCATAGGATTGTGAACAGTTTTAATAATTACTTGTCATTTTTGAGATTCAATATTTTCAATATATCATCTTATTTTCTTCGATTTCGTTATACGAGGTGTCTACTTTAAAATGTTAAAGTCAACACGTCGATCTTGGTAGTCCCGTTGCTAGTATTGAGAGCGTTATTAACTTAGCGTTTTGCAGATTTTCTCCTCAGTTCCATTATGATTTTTTCCATATATTGTAGCCTTTTTTTTAGCTATTTGCTAATAGCAAATATTTTTTTGTTAAACCTATATATGTTTTAAAGTACAATAGAGTTGGTATTAGGCCGTTGAAGCTTATATTATCACTCAGAACCTTTACCGCCGTTGAAAGAGGTGCCTCATGATTTGTAAAACTTTTACCTTTGAAAGTTCGGATGTTATATGGTTAGCGAAAAAATATGTATACCTTTTTGACCTTTTCAATATTTCAATAGTCTTTAACATGTATTTTTTTTGTATTAAATCTTTATTATTTTGGTCTTAGTTTGGAATTTTACCGTAACAAAATGTGTATTCTCGTTGTAGAAAATAATGTTCAGTAACCTAAGGAATATGATAATTCATTATAACGTTTACATTGTACAAGTTTCTTTCGCCTGGAGCGTTGCAGGAATCTAGACCCGTTGAAAGTGGTTGCATAATCCATTTGGTAAAAAAAAAGTTCGTTATTCAATAATAGAACGTTAGATAAAAGTCTACAATTAAATTGCGTATAATATTTCAAATTAAGAATGAATCTGTTAGGTGTTTAGATGTTGAATTTATAATGGTAATACAGAATTTTAATGATATTGATGGTAAATTACTCCGTATTTTATGATTCATAAATTCAAGGTTTTTCAATACTTTATCAACGGTTCGGTAGTAAAACCGCTTATATAATTTATCTATTTCCAACTCCGTCAAATCTATTACCATTTCTCTTGACTTTTAGAGTAGATCTACTGATTTCTCGATTTAAAGGCTAGGGGAAACCTGTAGCTGTATTTGAACCGGTTCTTGGTATAGATATAGATGTTAATGCCATAGATTTTTATATTTCTCAAATTGAAGGGAAGGAGATATTGGACTTGAATATGTGAATTATCGTCGGTTTAACGATTTCAATAACAATAATGACTGACCTAGGCCGAATTTAATGTGGGTTTTACCGATATTTTAACAATTAAGTTTCTTCATATCATTCGTTCCCATCGTAATACGATATATTAGTAATTGAATTTTTTAAAAACTTGATTGGTTTCGAATTTCATATAACATCTTTCAATTTATTATTCTCGTTACTATTACGAAAATTAGTGGTTATTAAAATGTTAAATATCTGAATTTTGTGATTGAGATAAAGATTTTCTTTAATTAAATGACATATAATGTATAGTAAGTTTGGTATTAAGTTATTTTTTAAGTAATATTTTAATATAAAGGAATTAGTTTTGGCACGTTATTTTTCTTATTCAAAATACCTTTTTGTTTAATATTGGCGACGCAGGTGAATTAATTTTTTATAGAAATAATGAGGCATTAAGTTTAATATATTACCTGCGATTTGTACAGTTTAGTAATTTGGTGCAAACTTGATTAATAACCGGATATGCCATAAATCTAATGCTGTTTACTACTATTATAATGATAGTTTTTTTCTATTAACCTATCTATTTTGATTTTTTCTACGTTATTATCGTAAGTATAATTTTAAGTTTACATGTTTTAAACCATATCTTGAACGTAATGGTTTTCTCTACTTGCGATCAATCTCATTCGTAATTCAATAGTTTTAGTTATCCCAATTTATATTATGAAAGTTACTGTTTTAGTGGGTATAGCTCAATAAATTATATTATCAGTATTATTATAGTCGTAAGTGTGTATCTTAATTAGTTAAGCAAGATTTTATAACTGGTATATTAGCGTTGTAAAGCGTATTTAACTACAGTAACGCTGGGGATAACTGATCTTAACAATTTGCGAAGTTTAACTTCATTAGAATGTATGTTTCTCATCACTTATTAGCATAATATTTACTTATCAAACATCTGGTTAAGGATGTTTATTAGTATGTCTTCCTTTTTGATTATTATTTCCATCCAATCTTATTTAGTCCTAGCTTAATTTTCAAAGTATTACGTATGGTAGACGTTGTATTTGATGTTACTTTTTATTTAGCTATAAATTTTGCGCGAAACACATACTTTAGTTAAATGAATTAAGTAGTAATTGTTGGCGTGACCCGTAAGGATATTTGGAAATAGTAAGTAGAAACTTGATGGTTGAACCTTTAATTACCTTCAAATATTGAAAACCGGCATTATTTTGGAATTCAACAGATTTTAAGGTTTTTTAATTTATTTTGTATTATTTAAAGTTTCAGAGAAGTTGGTAAAAGGTTTTTAGTTAATGTTGATTATCTTAAACACTCTAAAAAAATATATTACGATAATCTTTCCAATTTTCGATAATGTTTTCTCTAGTTAATTCAAGTTTTTAATCCTTATTGTCGTGATAATACGAGTAATTACATATCATTATGTCTGGTGGATGAATTTCTGTAATAAGATTTGTAATGAGTTTACCTATATAATTTTAACTACCGTATGTGGCCTTACTTTAAGGAATTAAATGGGTTTTATGAATTTTTCAGCCAATCTTGACGATTTCGGGTGACATTTTTTTGGAATTTTTTTATTTTGTTTGATGAATCGTTAAATAAAGTAAAAGTTAATTTGTTCCACTGCGTAAATAGTTGTTACTTCAAGTACTATGCCTCTACTGAATATATACTCCATATTATGGCTATTGAAAATTCAATTTTTCAATTCAGAAATAGATTTTGCCTTTCTTATATGTAAAATGTTAAAGTTAATGGAGTTAAAGATCGGATTCAATAGGAAGTGAGGGGGTAATCTCTTTAAACGATTTAAGAGTAATGACAGTGTTTAATACACTTTCTGTTGTTAGGCCTTTATCGTTCTAACATAGGCGATTCGAATCATTGTCATCGAAGTAACTGGTGTTTCGTTGATATTGTTGATTGGTGTCTGTAAGTTCTAAGTTTGGCAGAACTCTAGCCGGTTTGCACTCTAATTTTTATGGCCAAACGCTTTGGCGTGTACACCAATTTGAAGTAGGCACCTACTGTACTACACTTGCAGTATAGTCCCACAAACTGCAGTTAATTTGCAATACGTACAATCAACTTTACTGCAAGTAAAGTTGACTTGACTGTATTGCATTTGACTGTTATTTCAATACTGGCGGCTTATTATTTTGTACCTGTACGCTAGCCTAGCTCGCTATCAATTGGTAGCAACCTCTGAGATCTCTCCTTAATCCGTAAGCCAACAAGCTAGACCCTTATTAATTCCGATCAATCAATATTGAAATCAACCTCAATTACGTCCCCTTATTCCACTTTTTCTCCACCCGTCCGAGGCCTTCGTTTCTTAATTCCCGTGCAGATCTTTTACCATAGACTCAAACAAATCAGGTACATTATCAATTACGTACCTTTTTCCAGTAGTTTAAACTATTTCCATCGCTACCATTGCCACTACTGCTATCGCTACCATTTCCGTGGCTGACTTCCTATTCGCTAGAACAACCTTATTCCTTTATGTTACGTTTCGGGCGGTTTCCGCTTGCCTCAATTCGTATAGTCAGCGTATTACTGTCTACAAACCTTTTTAGGGCGTTATTAGGTGTGGTTTTAGTTATGGAATTAATAAGATTATCTTTACCGATGACTTACCAGAACTTATCAATTTCTCGGGATTTATATACCTCCCTTAAATCTGTTACGTTTTTTATTAAATGTTTATCATTAGTCATGCCCTACTTTAATAGGAATTAGTAAAGAATCCTAAAGTCGGTACATATCATTATAAGTATCGGTGGCTATTTTATCAATTTAGTAATAATCTTTAATATGCCGTTAATTACTATACCAATATTAAAAATTACCATTATGTTGTAAACTTCCGAGGCTAATACACTCCAAGTTACGTGTTTACACTTAATAAATGTATAGTATACGAGGTCTCTAGTGATTATAAATTGCTTTTTAAACTTATACTCGTTAACTAACACCATCAAAAAGCCCATTTATAATGTAAGGTTTGTATTATTAACAAATAACCCGTCCGCGAAGATTATTAGATTCTCTTTCGTTAAAGTTACAAAACCATGTTTATTTTTCGTTTCACAATATTCATTTGTTACAAAATGGGTTCATTTAACTTATTCTAGTCTTCGTCTTATATTTTTATACCTGAGTTATAATAGAACGATCATATAATTCTTTTGATTAATTTAATGTAACGATATAGGACGCACGAGCCCTTTGCTTTAAATATCTTTGTAGTTTTACTTCATCTATTTTATCGATAATCGTTAGGATTATAGTTTACTCCTTTTGGGGTAGGCTAATACAAGTGCTGTTTTTAGCCTTAATATCATAAATACGGAGTAACTATTTATTAAAGTCAAATTATATTCCCTTCGCCAACGTTTCGATCGGCTTACCTTTTTAGAGGCCTGAATTTTCTATAGTACACCATTTTGCCATTATACACCTAGCATTACCGAAAGAAGGGTATCGTCCGTTTATATACCTATGATACAAAAGTCTTTACCCTTTATAATTAACAGACACGGGTTAAAATTTTAAGTTTTTATACCAAGCCCATTCTCAAAGTACGCTTATTATTAAGAACTAGGACACGCTTGTTTCGGATAATTGGTATTAAGATTTAATATAATGTATTGTTATACTAGTAGAAAACTTTTCCCTTAGTTTTTTTAGTAGTTTTAGTTATATAATCCGTTGAAGATTAGTGGTAAACTACGTTTACACTTACGTAATTTCCCATCTATTAAGTTTAAAATTGCTTTTCAGACTAATAGTTAAGCTGATAGTGATAGCGACGAATAAAAGTTGGTTAATCTTTTGAGTTACAAACGATTAAGTAAAAATCTAGTCTTTACTTTTATTATCGATTTTTTAAGCGATTAGCCATAACCTTTTGTACGGCCGGTTCGTGGTTTTATCTTTAACTTCATCAATTATTCTATACTTCGAAATAGTAACGTCTTAACCTTTATTTTACGTTAACGACATAAATTATGCAACCTCCTATTATAAAAGGCCGTTAATTTCCACTTGGTTACTGTTATTAAGAGTTCATGTGATATGTCGATAATGCCTTTGACACGTAGCTTAAGGACAAGTTTTCCATTAAACGTTTCCTTTTAAAATACCTACGCCGTTATATACGCTCTTTTGGGCTTATATTCCTTATTGCCGTCCTCTCTTTTAGTATATATCCTCCTTTTAGGTAGGCCTGTAAGCTTTTGATGTTTTATTAGTTTATTAATAATATGCCCTGCAAGGTTATATTAGCTAATTCGAATAGTTCTAAGGTTATCGGTGTCAAGGGTTTCATTAAACTTCAGAGGCTTAAGGGGTTTTCTATACGGCTCAACCTATATAATTCGGAAAGTTATGAAGCCTTAAAAAGTTTAACTATTACTTTTAAGTTAGTAATACTTAAGATTTTATACGGATTATTTTATTTGACTAGCTTGCGTCACGTGATAACTACACTTTAAAGAGGTAGTAATAGCACGTTTATTATTAAAGGTTTTTTTTTTCGTATTAAGGGCATTATTAACCTGGCGGCGTGCCGATTTTTTTCTCAGCTTTTTAAGGCTTTTCTATGTGCCATAATACGTTTTTGGGTACTTAACGAAGGCGAAGACTCAGTTATTATACATGGGTAAATCTTAAATACCAGTAAAGTTAGTATAAGTCTGTTAGGACCAATAATATAGTTAAAATACTTCACCGCCGTTTCAAGCCGTGTTTTTTAATTTGTAAAGCTTTTGATTTTTAGTATAAGGATATCCTAAACCTTTCGTAAATGGGCGTATATCTTTTCGACTTCACTAATAATTTAGTAAACTTTAACATAGATATATTTATATTGTATCCATATTAACTTTACATTAATTCAACACTTCCATATAATAAGGTTAATACTATTATCAAAAACTTTGTCGTTGAGTAGCCAAAGGTACTTATTAATTTACAAAACACGCAATCCCTTTTATGTTTTTCTTTTAGTAATGATTTTAAGGAATTTGACGCCGTAAAATTACTTGGAGGAATCTATAACGTGTAATACCAATTTACCGTTCATCTAAACCACGTCCATGAAAACTTTCGAATTAAAGTATTGGTTTCTGTTTAGTGTAAACTTAAATTTTAAACGTGTTTGGAAGTGTATTTAGCAATAGTCGCTAAGCTATTCGATTATTTCTAGCGTTAGCAAATCCATGTCTTCGCAACTCATTGCTTTTCAAGCCTTATAAAACATATTAGGTATCGGGTAGTTAAACCTATAATATAATTAACAAAGTTCCGCCTTTTTTTAATTCAATACCATTAACTTTAGCCCTTAAAAGTAAAGCTAGAAATACTCATACTTAAGGCTTAGTGGAACTTTTTACCGTATTTGACTTATATTAATTCGTCAATCTGAATATTAACGTTAATTCCGAGGTTTTTCATATCTTTTAGGGAAAGGAAAAGGGGGGTAAGGGATTCTAAGATGTGGAAAACAATAGGGTTAACAATTCTCTTAAGCGTCGTCGATACCAGTAAAAATGGTTTTTTTCTAGGGTTAAAGCTAACCTTAACCTTACCAATATTTTCGTGGTTAAATTCCGTAATAATATTAATATTCTTTCATAACACAATATATTACTAATAACCTCCTATTTAGTATCGTGCCACCCATATGTCTAATATAATCCCCTTCAAAAAAATTTTTTGTAACGATTTTCAATAGTAAAGAGGTATATAAGCCAAAGCTCTTTATTATTATATCGGTAATAGGGTATTTTACCTATAAGGTGATATATAAAAGCGTAGTTGACTAGTTATTACATTATTTTTGATTCAATGCCGGTGCCAGTATTTTCGTTCCAGCCGATGAAATTTAGGTCATTTTCCTCCTCTTCATCCCCCCCTCCTTTAAACTGTATAACTTACTCGATATGATCCCAATTAAAAGTAAAGGGGAATTATGTGTAACTTATTACCTACCTTACTTCACGTTCGGCAACAGTGTAACGTGTTAACTAATAACTTTTCCTACTATAAATCTTACGTATTTTTCCGTTGAAAGTAAACTTGTTTAGCTAGTTTCAAGACCTTGAAGAAAAGGAGGAAACTTTTCCGTAGGTAAAGTTCTGAACCTTTCGATAACCGTAATAGCTGGGCCTTCCATACCGTGGATTAATGTAATAAAAATAAGGGTTTTTTTCTTTTTCGTTACTGAATTATGGAGCTTATTGGTACATATCAAACAAGCTGGATACTCGAGTAATTACAGTCGTCAACGCGAAACGCAATTAGCTAAAAAAAAACCTTCGCAAATATTATCGGGATATTAAAGGGCGTATTTAAACTCTTTATAACCCGTAACCACTTACTGAACCTATTAATGTTAGGTGCCTTCTCTAGCTCCTATCTTCCCCATTATTTCTTAGTAAAAAATTAGCCTACTTAGTATCTAATTAACGAGGTACATTTTGTATTCCAGCTACTTTTTGTAATTAAATAAATAAACCCACTTGGTAATATTTCAATCGGTATACTATTGGGTAATATTGATATCGTATTCGAAATGGCCATTTAGGTCATCATAAATTTCGCGGAAAGATGAATAATTCGTTGAGTACCAAAGGTTGTAATCCTCGACCTAGCCGTTAAGAATATTGGGAAACAACTAGTAAAAACCTGGAAATTCAACCCTTATCTGGCGGCAAATGTTAAAGAATAGGTGTAACTTAACGTTCAGGAGGTTATAAAGTTACCGTTATATTTCTTCTTTCTTCCCCAAATATTAACGAATATAGTAATTGCCGTATAGTACGTATTAACCATTGGAAGTCGTCGAGGTGGAAGGGTAATATACTGGTCATATAAACCTTTTAAATATTTTGGTTAGAGGAAGACCTGAGATTATTATTATTGGTAGATATGGTAATTACCTTTGGCTGAATTTTAAGGAAAAAGGTTAATGATTGTACCAACAATAGGCTGACGAGTAAAGTGGGGTTTTCCTTGATTTAATTGTTAAAATTAAACGTATTAAGAAAATTAAGGGAAATAGACTTAAGAGTTTTCGTGATGGGGGACTTGGTAATAATACTCTTAGTATTAAGGGGTCCGTTGAGGTTTTCACTTAATTAATGAGTGTATTTAAGGGTTTATGGGGTATACATTTCACCTACTGTACTGCACTTGTAGTGCAGTTCCACAAACTTCAATCAATTTGCAATACGTACAATCAACTTTATAACAAGTAAGGTTGACTTAAATGTACTGCATTTGCTGTTATTTCAACACTTTCAATTTCTCATTGATTTAAAAATAAAATGTTTTCAAGGTGATTTTCAAATCATATGCATTTACAAGGTTTTTTTTAACAATATGATCAACGTTTTTTCAATATTGATATTCTGCGTTAACGAAATATTCCTTAATATAATTTAACGCCTTTTTGCACAGTTTTCTATATATCAATAGTTTCGTAGTTCAAAAAGAATTACAAAAGTTTTAGAAAACAAGAATGTCGTAGTTACACGTTTTGTCGTCGTTTTAATTGAATATGTAGTGGTTAACGAAATTAGTCAGATACTTTTAAATCAAGGTTTCGTTCATTTTTTGTATTTCAACGTCCGTATTATAATACTTCTAAAATAAGGGTTCGAAAGCTTTGAGTTCCTTCATTCGTTCTTGGTTGTTTTCTATCTGACCGTTTTGTTCGGTAAGTTAACGTTAATACAAGTAGTGTAAAAATGGTGTTTTTGGTGCCGAAGGAACCAAGCGATTTAGGTAAGTGGGTTTAGTTTTTTAGGTGTATAATCGTCCAATACAGTTTTTTTTTATGAGAATTAACGATTTTTAATGTTTTCATTTAAATTGACCATGGTAACATATTTATTGACATGTCTGATTGACGATCTTATAATGTAGGGGGAAGAAATAGTTGGTTTAGGATGTTATATTTAAAGTTAAAGATGGTTTGTTACTGAAGTTATTGTTTATTGTAATAGAGGTTTTGGATTTATAGATTTGCGATATTGGTAGTACCGATGACTACACCGTTTGTTAACTGTGGAAAACTTGGTAGTTTAATAATCTGTGTTCTCAACATTTGAAATATTGACGGTTAATTTTAACATCATTCAACTAGATTTCATGAAGGTTTTATGTCGTTTTAATTGCAATATCGTCACTACCTTTCAATCTTTTTAAAAACTGACGTAGATATTTTTTTTCTATTTACTCTCGTGATAACTGATGTAGTTCGTAAAGCTCTTTCTCAAAAATCGTTCCTTTTACTTGCAATTGCATCAATGGTAACCAGAAAGTAATTTTTCTTTTACTTAACTTATGTATGCTTCACTTAATAAGTATTAATCATTGTTGATAGTCTTGCCTATTGATGGGATTTTAGACGTTGCAACGTTATCAATTCGAATCGGTCGAAGTAACAGTAATAATGCGTGGTCAAGTGGAGGATGCGTTGTTTTATGTGTGGCAGACCACTAGCCGGTCTGCACACTAATCTGTATGGCCTATTGCCTGGCCCGTGCGCTAGTCTGAAGTGGGCACATACTGCACTCAACTTACAGTCAACCCACAAACAATAAAGTCAACTTGCACTTAATACAATCAACTTACTGACAGTATGCTTGACTTGACTGTAATGCAATTGAGTACTGTTCCAACAGCAGGTGAAATAGATTTGGTACTCGTGATTCCTTTCATAAGCTATGTTTCTGCAAGTAAATGAAGCTGGCGAGTGACGCACTAAGCCACCATTATTTTCGCGAAGGCACCCGTTTCAAAAATTTCACCTTTTCACTTCATTTACGTGCATTCATCCACCACTTTACCTTTTTTATCATCATTTTCAAAATCTTTTTCAGTTTACATATACAAATAATACTCTTATACGTGTAAGCTTAAATTGCTATGCGCGTTAAACTTCAATCCTTTACTTTAGTAATACAGATATTCTAATATTCAATCACATGTTGGTTTAAGATAGCTAAATACCTGTAACTATGTATTTCCGACATAAGAAAACCCAAATCCCTCACTGCAGTAATACTAATGATCCAGTATTCAGCAACATCCTAAACTCAAATATTTTGGCTAGTTTTTACCTTTCTACAACTATTCCAATGTTCTTTATGGTTTTTATGGTAATGACCGCGTTTATTTGCTGTTGAGGAGTACTATGGGGGTTATATTTGCATGGGAAGCGGTTGCCCTTACAATCAATCATTCTTCACATTTTTATATACTTATAGTAAGAGATAGTAATACTAGTATTCTAATGCTCAGCAGCGACGTAATCATCAACTGTTAGGTGCCTATAGCATAATAACCTTTATTTACTTACCGTTTTTAGAATGTTGGAATTGAGTTTTTGACTTGATTCAACAACAAAGAAAACCATATAAATGGAAGATTAAGAGACTAATTTACTTAGAATCCAAAGTGGCAGTTCTCATATATATAGAGAGAAAGTAAAAACATTGGATTGAGTGTAGAAAAAGTGTTTTATGTAATTTTATTAACTTCAAGTTAAAGTTAAATTCTGATCAATAGTTTATCGATATTTACAGAGGAAGCGGTGAAAAAAATGATAAAGATAGCATTTCAAAAATGGAGGTGGCCTCACAGCCAGCCCGTTTCTTTCACTTACATGAATTGCATGCAGGATTGGTGATTATGAAGATATCTAACGGCATCGAATTGGTTTTTTTAATGCGAAAATCAATTTTACACTTGTTAAAATTCGTTCTTATATTTATAATAATTTTCAAAATGTGTACATTCGAGATATTTCCAAATTTGGTCTTGGTAAATCATAAAGTATTGACTCTTTAATCCACATTAGTACTGAAAGTGAAGTAGCGGATGCGTGGATCAACTTTCCTGCAGGGTTATACACTATTAAAATACACATTTGTAGAGAAATACATTGATATATGTACGAAAATCCGTTTTTCTATTAATTGGTATTTTGAAAATGTGATATCACAATGATTCTTGAGAATTTTGAAGTGAAGCGCTAAAATATTATATGAAAACAAACGATTTATACTATCGCTTGAATTTTGTAAATAAACAATTTTTTCCCGATATGTGAAGAACGTAAGAAATGTAGGTTTATAGTTGTTTATAATACGTGACACAATGTTTTCTCTCAACTTAACAAGGATACTCTTGTTATTGTTGATAAGAAGTAAATTGTTTTATAAGTGAAAGATAGGTACTGTGGATTGTTGTTTTAAGTGTATTCTATTTAGGTTCCAAAAATTGTTATTGTAGTATTACCATAGTTAAGACGTTAGTTAAGATACAAATTGTTATTGACGGCAGTCAAGATATAGTCACGCAAATTCATGAAAAGAGATAGAAAAAACAGGACAACCACGGATTTCCTGCGCAACATTGAAATTGTTTGCAGCGCAATAAAACTACTTCATGGATCCTTTGAACAACAATAAACGAGAATTAGTCGTATTTTTGAAAATATTTCTTACGTCGTATAATATGGATACGGAAAACGGCATATTTACTATTTTGATTTATATGGTTGAAGGTAGTTTCATACGTAATTGCGTGAATAGTAGTACGAATATTCACGGATAAGTCGTCACATACTACTATTTTTCGATAATTTTATGAACATCATAACGACATTATTTTCGACAGCTTGTAGGTTAGTAGCTGGAATATGCCTTTACTAAGTAAAGACGATTATGTTTATTTCATGGGGGCGGAAAGTCTGAATGCAAAGTTGAAAAAATGGCAAAGCATTCATGACATTCCACCGCAATTCAATGCGTCTCGAGTATAGACTTCCGTTAACGGGTTTGTTTGCCAAGCCGATGATGTCAGCAAGGTCGTCGTACAGACTAGGAAATACCTGTATTTCACAAGATTTGTGCAACGTTACAAAGCTACCCCACCACAGCCTCACGGGCTTCATGGGAACACTGGAGTGCAAAAAAAAAAGGAAAAAAAAAACCCTCCTCCTGCGCAGTGTCTCTCACCCGAATGTAGGCGTGTCTCCCTCCGGGCAGTCGTGCGCATGCATGCCGTGTCACGCGAGCCGCACGTCGGTGCGCGGCCGGCCGGGTTATATTTGCACGGATGTGTGCCCGGCGCTGTGGTCCGCGGCTCTGGCTGTGCTGCGGTGGCACGGCGCACCAGGGCGCGGGCGCGGAGAATAAGACGCACGAAACAAGGCACGGACGGTGCCGCGGTGTCTCGCACGGGGTGGGGCGGGGGGCGCGGCGGCCGCGTGGTGGTGCGATGGCGTCCCCTCGCGTCGAGCTGCGGACTGCGCACGATCTCGATTCGGCGTCCTGTCGTGCTTTGCTTGCTCGCTTTCTTTGGTTTGCGCCCTGCCGCGGCCGGGGAGGCGATGGTGCGTCTGCTGGGGCCGGTTGGAACGCGGAAGGGGGGCGACAGGTTGGGGCTGGTGGGAGAGATGCAAAAGGCGGCGCACCGTCACAAACATGGCCAGTCAAGGCGGCGTCCATGGCGACACGTGAGGAGAGGAGCCTCAGCCACATTCTTAAGACAGCGTCTGTTGCCCCTGGCTGGGCTGGGCTTTGCAGACCTTGCTAGCTGTCTGAAGAGGCGAGATCGAAATATCTTGTTGCCTGAGCCCCTAGGCCCCTCGACCAATCTCGTTCACTCTCACGCACGCACACGGAAGCCGACCTGTGACGGCTAGTGGATGGACTGAGGAGCTTCGTCGCGTGGCTCACACACACACACACACACACACACACAAAGTAGCTGACACTCAAGCGACATGCAGAGCAGCCGCACTCAGGGCGGCGCCGGGCGGCGTCGGCACCACAACCCACCCATCGAACACGAACACGGCCAACTTGGGAACGCAGGCGGGCGCACGGATGACATGACTTATGAGCCAGTGTTGGTGTTGCTGTTCCATCTTCGTATGATCAAGAACAGGAAAGACAGCCAAGTATACAGAACAGACAGAAGGAGACCGACCACAAGGCTTCGGACCATGCCACCGAAAAACGAAAACGCCATGCAGATACGAACCACTGTAAGACCTACAGCACGCATGAACATCCCACAGCTGAATCCTAGGAGCTCCACAGCTGACCACCACCTGACAGCTCCACCGTCGCCGGCATGCCGCGATGGACGCAGTCTTGGCCAGCGCGCGTGCATCGACGCGACTTTCCCCGCGCCTCGGCAACGACCGCGGCGATCGTGTCCTGGCCGGGCCCGAAGAGGATCAGCTCTCAGTCGACTGGGATCCAAGGCTCGATCCACAGAGGGTGCTCGTGGCCCTTGATGTCAAAGCCGCCGTCTCTTCCGTCGTGCGAGTCCTCGGGGTGAATCCACCTGAACGGCCAGTTTTCGTTGGAGGCCGGCGCCGGAACGAACTTGCGACTTTTCCTCGAAGCATCCTCTGTGGACAACCGTGTTAGCGCACCCACTTCTTCTCACGCAGCAAGCAAGATCCGGATCGGTAGAAACAGCAAGCCAGCCCAGATGCTTACTTTCTTCCACCCATGCTCGCAAGCTATTCAAGTCAACGCCAGGCCCGCTCATGACCGTGTATCCGGGGTAGAACCGCTTGTTTCGGTAGCAGTGCATCACCATCTTGTTCTTGGACGGACAAGAAGTGTAACAAGACCGCCGGTTTCTGATCTCCGCGGGCAACTCCTCGCCGTACTTCTCCATTCGATCTACCATCTGCCAGTGGGCCGTGTCGATGCACGGTCGCGTGTCGAGGACCGGGTAGTACTGCGCATTGCGCGCGTCGTCCGGCGGGGGCCCTGCGGGGCCCGGCGCCGGCCCGCCGCCGCCGCCGGCGGCGTACAGCGCGAAGCCCGGCGGCCGCGCGACCAGGTCCTGGGTCACGCGCAGCCGGCGGACCAGGCGCATCGCGTCGCGGTAGTGCTGGGGGAACTGGAAGTCCCTGCCGACGTGCGTGTCGTAGCCGAAGGCGAGGAACTGGGCGTGCGAGACGGCGTAGAAGACGCAGTGGCTGGAGCGCGGGTCCTGCTGCCGCGCCCGCCCCAGCGTCCGGGCGCGCCACTCGGCGGGGACGAGGCGCGGGACCGAGGCGCCGGCCTTGTCGAGCACCAGGGCCATCCAGACGAAGGCGGCATCCAGGTACTTGCGCGTTAGCTTCGTGTGGAACGCGGTCGAGTTCTCGCTGGCGCTGTCGATGTACTCGACCGTCTTGATCTCGGGGGAGATGGCGAGCAGGCTGGCGTGGCCGACCGTTCCGCCAGGAAACGGGGGCGAGAGGAGCGGGATGAAGATGTATCGGATGCTCCAGAACTGGTGTGCGGCTGGACTGTCCGAACGTTCTTCGTCGGTCATGCTAGGCAGGGCCCCGCCTGCCCATGCTGCATTGTTCTGCAACAGGCGCAGAAGGTCGACATGCACGGTCTTGAACCGCGGACGCCCCGCCGAGCCCACGCGGTTGTAGTTCCTGTCTGGATATTTCGCGGCGTGCCACTGGTTGGCATAATCGCAGGCGAGGCGGATATGTGCTTGCGCGATGACGCCCCGAGCTGGCTGCAGGCCGTTGGGAGGCCTGAGGTCTGCACACACTGCCAGTCAGCTACTGAGGTGACCATCGTATGCCACTTGTCCTGTCACACAAGTGAATCTCCAGCAATACTGACGAAAAAGAGCGTCACGTGCTGTGTATTTGATGGTGGCCCCTGCACTCGAATCCGGCGTTTTGTATTGTGTGCCTGCATGTGTCGCTGGCAATTTCGCGAGATCAAATCCCATGTTTTGTATGAAATTCACTGCTTTCACAGTCGGCCTCTGGAACATCTGGAGACACGACATGTGATCAACAAAACACACATGATGTTCAATCACTCGGAGGAGTCACGAGGGCTCACCTTGTCTGCCCCCCATTTGGCTATGGTTCTGTTGTAACACCGCCCTCCGTGCTCCCATTCGGCCCTCTCAGGTGGATATATCTGCAAATGGTCTGGGCTGTTAGGATTCTCTACTGCGGCCTTGGACAGGTGACTTGAAGACCCTGGTGTCCTTGAACTTCCGGGAGGTATGGCCTCTGGTGGCTGACTTCGGGAATGCTGGGATTCCGGAATCTTAGAGGCGCTATGGATGAATCGGAGTGCCGGTCTCTTGGGTCGTTTGATCTTGGATACTCTTGATACTTTCCGTCCACTTGAAGAAGCCGGTACTCTCGATTGCCTTGTCTTTCCCTGTATATCTGTTGGCCCCCGGTAGTGTTGGCGCCATCTTTGAATTGGCACGGTGTTCAGGAGTCCCAAACCAACGCACTGTTAGATGAGGAGGTTTCGGCTTTTTCTGTGATGTAAGATGGACTGGGGAGTTCTTGGGTTTTAGTATCCCATCCTGAATGATCACAATGATCACAAGGAGCTGTGAGCCCTTAGCCACTGTCACCATCATTTTTGCCAGTGAAGTGGGCTTCATGAATCACCGTGCTACAGTGAGTTCATACAAACAAGGAGCCCTGTTCAAAATTGGTGACTTGGGTGGTAGCCACACAGTGCGGTGCCTCCCCAACACAACCTACATCGACGTTCGTACGCACGCAACACTCTTCAAGTCCTATCTTCACTGGAAACATCAAGGAAGCGCTATAGATGAAGTGGAAACAAACGTGCCAAAGTCCGTGCCTATGAACCCTCCTTACGGTTGTCCCTCATTTTGCTTTACCCGTTGCAACACCCGCTCAAGAGGCCGCTACGATTTCTTCACAAGAAGGTCGGAGAACTCGCGGTGGCCGACCTGCTTCCCAGGTGAAACTTCCCAATCCTCTTAGTGAAACTTCGTAGACGCGCGCCTGGTCACGTCGAAGTAGACGTCCCACTCTTGTTCTCCGTCACCTATGACGACGCCGTGTCCCGCGTAGTGAAGTGTGAACACAACTGTCAGAATCCTGACCATGCGACCATTGCCGTTTGGAAATGGATGTATGTTGATGAAGTAGTGGTGGAGCCAAGCTGCTCTATCCTACTTATCCAGAAACTCGCCATCCTCAGCGGCAATGATGACCTGGTTGGACCTTCCCACCAGCTCAGCCATGTACTTTGGAATCTGTTCCCAGCGGATAAACAGCGTTGCCATGTCTGGCTGTTCGTAGGTATCGCGGATGGTTGCCGGATCTTCTGTAAGCCGTTCTTTCCTCACTATCGAAAGAAACTCTGGCCTCAGCTTGGTATTCAGACGAAGTGGAACCAAGGTGCCGCCGATACTTCGCCATGTTGGCCAGCCGTGCCGTGCCGTCCAATAGCTTTTTTTTTTTTTTTTTTTTTGATCGAACCCGATTTGTATGACGTCAGAGTCGAAGTAGACGTGGATGGCACAGACTTGAAGTCGAGTCCTGGAAACAGACCATGAAGCAGCGGGCGCCATGGTAGTGTCTGGTAGTCCTGCGAGGACTACAGGAAAGCAGGAATCAAGAAAATAATAAAAGTGGTGATTGAGATTGGTAGAAAGGTTCGTGATGGATTATTTGAAGAATGTATTCATTCGGCAACTTGGCGTATTATTATAAACCCGGGTTAATATTGTGTGTTATTTATCGATATAATATAATGCCCTTTTCTTTTATGGTTGAGACCACAAGTTTTGTCAAGTAGGAAGAAATAATCGTAATACGATATAGCTTTGATTAGTCGAATAACTCCATCTATAATCTTCTTTCTTTCGTAGGTATTTTCGTAAAAACCAAAAAAGAGAAATGCTGTAACAGTTATTGCATGTAATCTAGATTTATGGAAAACCATGATTTGGCTTATTTTAAGGTGCATGTATAAACAGTTAAGAACGGTATCAATTTTTTATGGTATATTCGAGTTATTATCGTCGTTTTGACATTGAATTGTTTTGGTGTTTTGGTTAATCGAAATTCTGGTGAATTGGATAATTGGTGGGCACGAAGTATTAAGTGTATTCTTATAAATGTGTGACCTGTTGGAATGTCAATTATTGGAATATTGACTGAAATGCAATGCAGTTGACTACTGCTAATTGCAATGCAATATAATTGACTATTTCTGTTGGTAGGACTTTAGACGTTGCAACGTTGTCGACTCGAATCGTTCGAAGTAACAGTAGTATTGCGTGGTCAAGTGGTGGATGTCTCGTTCTAGGTTTGGCAAACCGTTAGCCGGTCTGCACACTAATTTGTATGGCCAATTGCGTGGCCCGTGCCCTAGTGTGAAGTGGGTGCATACTGTCCTTGACTTTACAGTAGACCCACAAAACAATACACTCAACTTGCAGTCAGTACAGTCAATCCCACAAACAATACAGTCAACTTACAGGCAGTATAGTCGATTTGAGTGTACTGTAATTAACCTGCTAAAAATAGCAGTCAATATTGTTCCAACAATTTCAACTGTATCAGTCAAATTCCACGCCAATAATGTGACTCAGACTTGCGTCACTTGTGACGCAAGTAAATTGAATTATTCGTGACATAAGTCTCCTATCAACCAATGAGTCAGACAAAGGGTGATTTTCACTCTTGTCCATATATATAAATATTTAGGCCACTGACTAGCAGTGGTCAAACTTTCTCTCTTATAATATCATCGACTTTCGATTTGACTTTGCACTTGGTTACAGTATACCATCCTACTAGGAAGGAGAAATGTTGGAACTTACCTACCTCACAGGTAAAGTCCAACCGACACGGGCGTTTATCACCCGCATATTTCAAATTTTTAATTGAGGTTTATTTTAATGTTTGAATTTATCCGGTTTTCACATTTCTTAGTTTTGTTTCATTTTTGTTTAGTGTTCATTTTCGTTTTAGATAGTCGATTAGATATAACTTAATTTTTGATTGGATTGTCGCTTTTATTACCGGAGTCTAAAGTCATTTTAGCCTTCAATTGTGTTGGGTACCCTTTGATTTTTGTGTTAACTCTATACGGCTTTATTTTCATCTTAATCTTAAACTTATTTAAAAATTAGACGTGATGTTACGACTTTTTCAGTTCTCTATTAAATAATTTTTGACAAAGGCTTTGGTGTACTTGAGGGAGAGTGTAACTCAAATTTTTATGAAATAGCTATGTTCATAACATAAAATCATAAAAGATCATTTTATGTTTAATAGCGATTTTGCCGCCGGCTCAAGAAAACGGTTTAGGGTTTTGATAAGCGGTTCAAAACAAATAGCGAGTATAATTTTTTTTGGTTGATACTAGCATATGCAACTAATTTTTTTTTTGTTTCGATCAATTCTCAGGGTTCATTGGTTTTTTTTTTTTTTTTTTGAATCGTTTTCTTTATTTACTAAAGTTGCCTACGCATCTTTACCTCATGTGTAATCGTTTCACCTTTTATTAAGGTCGCATTTATGACGAATTTGATAGCGTTGGTTATCTATCGTTCAATATGATACCGCATATTTTTGGAACTTTTCTTCTTTTTATTTTTTGTGTCGTTTCGTCAAGTCCCTTCCAACCTTCCCCACTATCAAATTCAACGGCATTATGATTACTGATAATATAGGTTCATTGTTCTAAGAATTTGAATAAATCATTTCAAAGAGTATACTATGAACTATAGGGTATTATTTCGTTGCCTTTGTATACGGCGTTATAATTTTCTTTGGTGTTCATTTTATACTTGTCGATTTTGTTCTAAATAATTGTTCTTCAAAATAAACTTCCTCTTTTGCTCAAGTTACAGACCTTCTCACGTGTTTTTAAGTAGGGTTGTTTTAATACCGTCGTTGTTGGAACATTAGTTTATTGCAGTAGAGTTAAGTCAACTAGACTGACAGTAAGTTGATTGTACTGATTACATGATGACTGTATTGTTTGAGGGATTGAATGTATTGACTGCAAGTCAAGTACAGAAGCAGCCCACTTCAGGTTAGGGTATATGCCAAGCAATTGCCCATACAAATTAGTGTACAGACCTGCTAGCGGTCTGCCAAACTGAGTAGTAACAACATTACCACATTTAATGCAATACAATAGTTACTTCAACCACGATTCGAATCGACTACATTATAACATAAAAACCTTCCAACCATGATTAGTGCTTATTAGGTTAAGCACAGATACGCTAGGTTAAAAAAAAGCTATTTTCCGGTTGTTACATTTTGTTTAAGCAAGGTAGAGGCAAGATTCTTGCGAAGTGCTGCTATAAGCTGTGCAATTATTCGCGACAGCAAGTAGAGAGAGCGTATAGACTGAGCGGTTATTCGCGACGGTCTATAAATGGCGACGGTATCGCCATTATCAAAAACACCAAAAAATCTTCATTAAACCAGTGATGAAAGCGTTCAAATTGACCGCTATAAGTATCGAAATCGTCAAGTTGCCAAAGTTGGCAAACAGCTAAGTCGTTATTACTATTACTACTACTATTACGGGTATTATTACTGCAAATCACAAACCAACTAAGTCTCAGGACCCTTCAACCACAAACAATAACTTTGATGGCAAACAACCTACCACCCACCCTGATGCATTAATCTTTTCCCACTACACTACTTCATCTTTATCAAAATGGCTACTGCAGAAGCCAAAATCGACATCGTTACCGACCCTGTCAAAAAAGGAAAAAATCAAGATCCTCAGATTTACATACGTCAGGAATTTTGACAGCGACTTATGGCAAATAAACGTCAACGAAAACTCTACCTCCAAACACTTGGCTAACTACATCGGCCACTTCATCTTCGACTTAAATCCCACCGGATTTTATAAGGGAACTGTTGCCTTCGATAACTTTTCAAAATGGTTGAACTAATTGACCTTAAACATATGAATGACCATAAACACGCAATTCAAAACAAGGCTAAAAACTAAACTATTCAATCGAAATATCAACCTCTGTTGGTAGGCCTTTATCGTAGCAACGTAGTCGATTCAAATCTCTGGTCGAAGTAACTGGTATTGCATTGAAAGTGGTGATGTGTTACTTCTATGCTTGGCAGACCGTAAGCATATCTGCATACTAATTTTTATGTCTAATTGTTTGGCCTGATGCCTAACCTACAGTGGACACCTACTACACTTGATCAGGAGTTAATGCAGTTAATTCCACAAACTACATTCAGTTTACAGTTAGTACAATTAATTAACTGTAACTATAGTTAACTTAATTCTATTGCAATTGACTACTATTCCAATACTAGCGACTTCTAGTTTTGGTACCTGCGCACGCCAATATAGTCAACCGCTAATTTTTCAAAAGTCCCAAACTTCCTCCTTCATCCGTTATAAACCCCTGTTAATTCTAATCAATTTACATCCAAACTGACCATAATTACGGCCCTTTACCCTACAGCTTCGGATCCCGTTTTTCTCAACTCCTTTACTCAATTTTTTTGCTACAAACTTGTGCATGTTACAAACTTGTACGCCACCAATTGCGGACCCTTTTCTAATAGGTCCGAGTGTTGGAACAGTATTGCAATGGAATTGCATGCAGTACAGTAGGTCAACTTTACTGTAAGTAAAGTTGACTGTACTGTAAGTGTATTGCTTTGTAGAGACTTGCCGCATTGGGTGTAAGTCGAGTGCAGTACGCTGCACTTCACTCTAGGGCACGGGCCAAGCAATTGGCCATACAAATTACAGTGCAGACCGGCTAGCGGTCTGTCAAACCTAGAACAATACAATCCACCATATGACTACTGTAATACTACTGTTACTTCGACCACGATTCGAATCGACAACGTTGCAACGTCTAAAGGCCTACCAACACTGATCAGTGCTTATTAGATTAAGCACAGATTGGCTAAGTAGAAGAAGATAGTTATTTTCCGGTTATGCTTTGTCCTTTTCAGGCAAGGTAGAGGAAAGGTTCTTGCGAAGGGCCCTTATACGCTGTGCAGTTGTTCGCGGCAGCAAGTAGGGAAGACTTATAGCCTATGTACTTGTTCGCGGCAGTCTATAAGTAAGCGACGGTATCGCTATTCAAAAACATCAAGAAATTTTCATTGATCCTTCTTGAAGACGTTGAGATTGACTGTCAGAAGTTTCAAAGTTCGGCAAGTTAGCAAACGGCTAAGTCAGTACTACTGCGGGTACTACTACCGCAAGAAAAACGACTAAGTCCCTACGCTAAATAACCACCATCAACAACGACCTCCGACCGCACCACCTACACCAAATCTCTGCCCTACTTTACTCTTTGCACTCCACATACCATTTTAATCGTCGAGTTCGCTGCTTTAATCGGAATCACCAAGTCGCGCTGAGAAAGCTACGTTACGCAACTCCATGCTGAAACGCTAAGTCTCCACGACCTTAGATCGCCAAGTTTTACACAAAAAGAAACGTTAAGATGTCTATAACAAGTGCCCACTTTAAAGCTATCACCAACCTCGACCGAAAAAAAGAAATTAAAGCTTTCGGTATCACCTTTACGAAGTACTACGATGAGGAGCTCTGATATATTAAGGTCACGAAAGACTTTACTCTAAAGTACCTGACTAACGTAATCGGCCGCTTTATTCTCGACGTAGACTTCGAAAAAGTCGACTATAAACCTATAGCCCTCGATATCTTTAAAAAATAGTTTTGTGAGTGGAGCCTGGATATATGGAAGAAGGCAGCTAGCTGAGCAAAAACAAAGTGAAAGGTTAATTTGTTTGCTCGAAGAGTTGAACTTAATATTAAGAAGGGAAAGAAAGATTCCTTCGTCATTTTACTTTATGAATACGTTACGGATAAAAACCTTTAATAAACCTAAACTAAGGGCAAAAAGGTTATCGATAATAATAACCTATTACAACTATACATACGTTCGTAAGAACCTGCCCAAAAGGAATCGATAGATCTATACCCTTTAAACCTTTAAATCTAATAGTTAATTAATTCAAAGCCTCTTCAAACCCCTTAACACTAAGAGGATTATCGCTAAATCCCCCGCGACGGAAACCCTTAGGACTATTTCCCTTAAGCCTTTTAATACGTCTATTTTAAGCAAACAAATTAAAGAAAGACTGGATCTACACGTAAACCAACTATAAGCGCGACTATTAGCTTTTTCCCCCTAAATTCAGTTAAAGGTAATTATCTTATCCATTAACACGAATAGAAACCTTGGTCCTTTCCCCAGCCAAGTAAAAAATATCTATACGACCAATACAATACCTTTCCCTTTCGGCGCGTCCTTATGGATGATACGGACTGTACGGTAATCACCACGTTCGTTGAAATCTAAAAAAGAAAAGAAAAGTATAACGGTAAACCGTGCAATCTTCTCAACGTTAAGTTACGCCTATTTTTCAATATTTCCCACCAAATAAAAGTTAAATTGTTAGGTTTTCACTCGCTATTTCCCAATATCTTTACCGGTTAAGTTAAGGACTACTACCTCTGATACCAAACGAATTATACCTCTTTTCGCGAAATCTACGATAGTATAAAGGGTTACTTTAAACACAATGTTAACCTTACCTAATATTATACGGATTGGAATATTATTAAATGGTTTTATATATTAAATTACAAAAAAGAATTGAAAAGCAAAATGCACCTTTTAAATCAAATATTAAACAAACTAATACTTTGCCAACAGGTAGTAAGAAACATAAAAGCTCATGAAGTTACCTTACGTTAACAGGTCCGGCGAGAGTTACGGGCTACAAAAAGTTCGAATACGTCTTGTAATACTTTAATACCATCTTCAAAGGGTTTTTTAACTAATTATGTTCCTCATTAGCGACCGTAACTATTCGAAGGTACGAACTACCCAATAAATACGGTTAATAAAGGGTTTAGACCTCTACCTACAAAAGAGGATATCCATTTTCCTTAAAACCTTTAGATCAGCCAAGTAAATTGAACTTAAAAGCTAAAAAATATTAGATTTACGGTAAATAGTGTTATTAGATAATACACCATACTGTTGCTGAACGTGATATAAAATAGGTGATGTACTATACGTAATACCCCTTTACCTCAAAATGGGATTATATAAATCGTATGACGTAATTTAAAGGAAGTAAAGTTAAGAAGGAGGAAAACAAGTTGAAGGCTATCGGTTGACACGAAAATTCCGGTACTACCACCAGTACTAATCCTAAAGCTATATAATAACTAGCCAACCACGTATTCCTGCACCATTTTATAGTGAAAACCCCTACCGCCGTAATAACTATAAAGACCCTAGTCTTATATACCTTTTAAACATTTAAAACCTATATGTAAAACAAGTCTTTTAGGGGATTATGCCGGATACAGGGGCGGCACGGTACTTAATAAAAGGCTATTCGTAGTATATTTCGTTACGAAGAGGTACTAATACTGTTACTGAATTCAACTATACGGATATCAATAAGGTCAAAGTTAGCTTTAACCCGAGGAAATAGATATCTTTACTGGAACTAACGATGATAAAAACTGTTATTAGCATTATTATTTTTCACATCCCAAAATCTCCTACCCTCTTTCGACTTTACCTTAAAGATATAAAAAACCTCAGCGTTAATGTTAATATTTGAACTAATAAGCTAATATATATTAAGGTCGGTAAAAGGTTTTTACTTAGCCTTAAGTAAAAGCATCTTTAGTATTATCTTTAGGTATTAGAGGAAATAATATTAAACCAAATAAATATAAAATTTCGTTAACTATATCGTAGTTTTAACCACCTAGTAATCAACAATATTTACAAGATTTTAAAGTCCATGAGTTACGAGAATGTGGATTTATCAGTATTAAAGGTAGTTAAACACCTTTACCACCATTACTAAACACATTCTCAAAACCCTTGAAATTTTAAATTTACATTAAAAAAAATTAGAACTTTAACTCGTAAATCTTTGTAAACGTATTTTACTTAAATGGCAAGTAAGTATTACACGTAAACTTTACCACGACTTTTTACGGCGTTAAGTTCCTTAAAACCATTACAACAAAGAAAATGTAAAGATTATCATGTACTTTGTAAATCTATACGTACCTTAGCCTACTAGACGTATTAATTTACGATACCGGTACCAACTTCATTACCATAAAATTTTAAATTAATATAAAATAAATTGGAATTTAGTATAAATGAATTCCTATAAAAACTTATTAGAGTATTAGAAAAGTTAAAAGGGTATACACCATTTTATGAAGGGCCTATAATATCCTTATACTGGAAATCGGAAGTTTTACAAGCCAAAAAGCACGCCTTTAGATAACGGTAAAAGGTCTTAACGATACTGTTAGCCTTAACGAACTTATACCAACTTTACTGATATTTAAAGCGTACCTATGTATAACAGCTAGGTCGACACCCTTATTAAGTACCCAGAAATATGTTATTATAAAAAGCAAAGCCCTAAAAAAACTAAGTAAAGAATTTGCACGCCGATAGGTTAATAATACCTTTGAGATCAAAAATGAACCTTTAATAACAAACGTGCTTTTATTCTCCCTTTAAAATAAAGTCCTTACGTAACGTAAGTTAGGAAAATAAAATAAACCTTATAAAACTTTAAGTATTACCAACTTCAACCTAATGGTTAAAACTATTTACAGTCCTGTAACTTACCGAACTATACAAATCAAACCGTACAAAAGACCTCCCAAACTTAATAAAGATATCGATATCGAGGAACTTCTAGTCAAACGACTTATCTAATATAACCCCCCCCCCCCCCGAGCCGATTATTAACAAGCTGATAAAACATCAACGGTATAAAAAAACGCTCAAAAGAAGGATACACACCAAAAAGGAGGAAAATAGAGACTATAAGCCTATCAACGTATATATAACAGCGTATGTATCTTAAAAGGAGAAGTTTAACGGAAAACTTGTTCTTAAACTACATATCGAAGGCATTATCAACATATTAAACAAACCTTTTAAGAAAAGTAACCAAGTGGAAATGAACGGTCTCCTATTACGAGGGGTCGTAGAATGTATGCCGTTAATGTAATTTAAAAGATAATATATCACTGTTTTCAAGTTAAAGACAGTTTACTAGGTTAAGGGCAAAACTATGGACTGGCCGTACGGAAAATCACAGCTAATTTCTTAAGGATATAGTAATAAAGGTGAGAATTAAATCCTTATCTAATCGTTTATAATTCAAAAGATCAGTTAACGCTTAATCATCGTTATTACTAACAATTTAGCTATTAGCGTAAAAAGCTAATGTACACTTAATAGCCGAGACATAACGTAAACGTATACATAATCTACCACCGATTATTAACAGATTATACTACCAAAACTACTATAAAAGCTAAAGGATAAGTTTCTGGCTGATATAATAATATACTATATCAAGCATTTATATGGATTAACTGAAGTTGGTGTTTACTGGTTCTTAACGTATTAAATACACTTGAAAAATAAGTTAAATATAAAAACTTCAACATTTAACTTGTATTTGTTAATTATAAAAAATAAAGAATGTGGTATCATAGGCATATAAATTAACAATGATCTTTTCCTCGGAAATATTAGGTTTATAGCGGCGAAACAACGCGTTATCGAAAAGTCGGGTTTCTAAAAGTGTAAGTTAATTAAAAAATTGGCTAAAAATATATAATTTAACTTCAATGAATCGTTATTCCGTATTTATAGTATTCAGGTTAAAAACTGCATTTACATTAGACTATGTTAAAAAGGGTAAATCATGAGCCGAAAGATTATCGACAAGGCTAACAAGGTAAGGATATAAAAATACTTAGAGTAAAAGTCTCATATGACCTACATTATCACATTGTATTAATCAGAGGTATCGTACGACTTTTACATTACGGTATAGGAATAGAACCCGTAAAATAAGGATTTTAATAAGTTAAACAAACGGATTGAGTAACAAATGGATTACGTGGAAAACAGAATTAATATAGTCTTTGTAAATTTAATGAAAGCGAAGCTAATAATCTTTACGAATGGGTTATATAGTAATAATATCAATTTTATATCGCAAATCGGCCTTTTAAGCATACTCTTTAACGAGGATAAGTTTAAAGGGTAGTTTTTAATTACTAGAAACCTTATATATCAAACATTTGTTAAGTATAAACGTATAACCCGAAGTATATTAACTTTAAAAGTTTACAGTATAATTATAAGTTTCATAATCGATACGATAACTAACGCTATATTAAGGATTGTTAGCAAACAGTTTGGTCTGTCTCCAATAGCTAAAATAGTATATACAAACTCTCGAAGCCTTTACAAATGCCTATCAAAATTAGACACGACCAACGAAAAACGCTTAATAATAAATGTAATGGTGTTAAGAGAGGTATATGAAGCCCGGGAAATCGATAAATTCCGGTAAATCAACGGCAAAGATAACCCTGCCGATGCTATAACTAAGGCCACGCCCAATAGCGCCCTGGAAAGATTTGTGGACAGCAATACGCTGACTATACGAATCGAGGGATACGCGGATCGCCTAGTACGTGATGTGGAGAAACAAAGTTGCCCTGGCAAATCAGAAGACTGTTAGGGCAATGGTGGCAAAAGTTGCGATAGCAGTAGTTTAAACTACTGGCAAAAGGTACGTAAATGGTGGCGTATTTGATTTGCGCAGGTCTATAGCGAATGATCTGTATACGGGATTTGAGGAACGAAGGTCTCGTAAGAGTGGAGCAAAAGGGCCACAAGGGGCCGTAATTAATGTCAATTTCAGTATAGATTAATCGGAATTAACAGGGGTTTGGCTTATGGATTAAGGAGGGATTCCAGGGGTTGCCACCAATTGATGGTAAGTCACGCTGGCGTGTAGGCACAAAAAAAAAAAAGCCGCCAGTGTTGGAACAGTATTGCAATGGTATTACATGCAGTACAGTAGGTCAACTTTAATGTAAGTAAAGTTGATCGTATTGTAAGTGTATTGCTTTGTGGAGACTTACCGCATTGAGTGTAAGTCGAGTGCAGTATGCTGCACTTCACTCTAGGGCACGGGCCAAGCAATTGGCCATACAAATTACAGTGCAGACCGGCTAGCGGTCTACCAAACCTAGAACAACACAATCCACCATATGACTACTGCAATACTATTGTTACTTCGACCACGATTCGAATCGACAACGTTGCAACGTCTAAAGGCCTACCAACACCGAGTATGCTTTTCTTGCACGTCATTACTTCCACAGTTACCCTAGCAGTGTTCCCCTTCGCCAAGGCATCCTTATTTCCCTATGTTACGTATCAAGCAGTTTACTTAGCTCTCGATCCGTATAATCAGTGTATTACTATCTACAAACCTTTCTAAGGCGTTATTGGACGATGAATTCATAGTAAAATTAGCGGGGTTATCTTGGTTGTTAATGTACTTAAACTTATCGATTTGATGGTTTTCGTATACCTCCTTTAAAGCTACTATATTCAATATAAAATGCTTGTCATTGGTTATACTTAGCTTTAATAAATACTTGTAAAAACTTCGTAAGTCTAAATATATAACCATAGGAATCGGAGGTAATATTAATTATTTGTTAATAATCATCAATATGCCCTTAATCATAATACAAATATTAAATTCTATTGCTATAACGTAAATCTTTGATGCTTATATATTCTATATTATATGGTTAGACATAACTAATATATAGTATACGAAATTGCCGGTAATCTTAAATTGATCATTAAATCCATCATCCTTAATAAGGATTATATGTCCAATTCTCAATAAAAGGTTAATATTGTTCGTAAAAAGGGTATCTTTAAAAATCATCAACTTCATCGTCGTCAAATTTACTGGAATTATATGAATACCTATATCCGAATCGTTCGTTTTCCACTAAATCCGCTTATTCAACCTATCAAAATCGTTATTTTTTAAATGTTGAACTTATGCCGCGATTAACAGATTGTAAGATATCTTCCAGTAGCATAACGTGGTGATGCATGCTATTCGAACCCTTTATTCCAATTATAGCTAAGGTCTTATCTTGTCTATTTTACGAATTTTCGCAAAAATCGTGGCTTACGCCTTTTAATACAGGCTGAGGTTCGTGCTAAGGTTACATTTAAAAATATGAATACAAATTAACCATTTGTCAAAGTCAAGTTATATATCTTCAACTATTTTTTTAATTGACCTACATTTTCGAAGTCATACTTTTTCAACAATACGTTATTCCACGACTACAAACCTAATGTTTCTAAAGAAAAAATTATCTTGAATTTGTATACCAACGGTTTTTAAATATTTACCCTGCGTAATTAGCAAATACGGGTTGAACGATGGAATTTTCGTACCAAAACTGCGTCTTAAATACGTTTAATTCGTCGAAAACGAATAGATTGTTGGTAGGGCTTCATACATTGCACCGTTGTCGATTTGATAAATTGAAGCAACAGTTGTATTGTATGGTCAAGTGGTAAATGTATTGTTCTTGGTTTGGTAGACCGCTAGCTGGTCTAAACACCAATTTGTATTGGTTAATTACTTATCTCTTGCCCTAATGTAAAGTAGACGCATACTATGCTTGACTTGCAACTAATATAGTAAGCTTACATAAAACAATATACTCAACTTGCAGTCAGTATAGTTAATTTTGATTTAAGTTAAATTGAACTATTGCATTGCCATTACTAATATTTTAACACTGTCAGCTTTTCTTCTTGTGCATTTATGCGAGTGTGGTTGACCAAACTTTACCGGTTGCCGCCGAATTACGTCCTCGTCCACTAGCTAGACCCCTGTTAATTCCAGTTGGCTTTCGTACTAAAATGAGCCCTAATTACCTTAAATTACTCTACGGCTCCAAGTCTCGGCTTTACCAACTCTCTTATATAAGTCTTTCGTTATAATTTTACTCGTATTAGCCTATCGTCAACATTAGCTTTTTTTAACATATGTGAGTTAAGCCGTCAGATACCTCCATTAATCTACGTATGTCAATTGGGTCATTACTACTACTACTACCATCATTAGCACTGTCTGTTGTAAGTCATGTGAATTAAACCACCTTTTAATTATACTTAATACGCATAGGTTAATTAACTAATTATCGCTTTTAATTTAACCGTGCTACTTAAAAAAGTCGTTATCGCTACTCCGCTGACAGTTTTTATGTTCATTAGCATATTCTAGTTCATTAGTATATAATTTGACCTTATTAGGTAGCTTGTTAACGTAGTCTTCAATTCGTATGATTAGTTCATTATCGTTTACAAATCGTGTAAGGGCTTCATTTAGCGATGCTTTCGTTATAGCGTTAGTAGAATTATTTTTCCTGTCGATTCATTGGAACTCGATAATATTCGTTCTTTTATAGTCTTTACGAAATATCATTACATCGATTATTAGGCATTTTTTATTAGTGGTTCCGAACTTTGAAATGCATTCGAATAGGCTTTTAGAATCGGTACAAATTATGATCTTAATAGAAAGAATTCTGTACTGCCTAGTAACTACGTTGGGGGTTTCCTATAATAATATACCAATATGAAAATAATTTATTATACTATGAATCTTTAAAACTAATACACTTCGAATAATCCTTTTTTTATTTAACGTTAGTTTAGTAGATTAGGTTATCAATAATGCTAAATTCGTATTCCCGCTTATTTTTATTAGCGATAGTTATTAAAAGCCCATCTGTAAAGTTAAGTCATTATTATATACAAAGTAATTATTCGTAAATATTATTAATTTGGCCCATGATCATATTGTCATGACTTCATTCATCACTTGGTTCATATCACGCATATTTTATTTAAAATTTTCATTTAATCAGTTAAAACGTTGATTTATTGGACTTATGTATATGTTGTAATCGATAGGTCGTAATAGACTTTCAGTGTGTATAATGTATCGAGGTAACTGTTATAGGTGTGTTGTTTTAGGTAAAGTTAAGTTGTAATGACATTAATTATATTTATTATAGTTCAGTTAACACTTTCTTCCCTTTAGCAAAAATTAAGGTTAATTTTAAGACCAAATTTGAGGTTAAATAATTCGTTAAAGTCAAGTTGATAACCCTCTATTAGAGTTTTAAACAACTTCTTATTTGAAAACTTGGAGTCTTTAATCTCTTTCAATTCCAATACTATAAATATAATATTTTCTACGAAAAAGATATCTTTAGTTCATATATCGATTTAAACGAAGTCCTTTTTTTACGTTACTGTTAAGCACTGGTAATATATTCAAAACTTTTGCCTGACCATGACTTGAAGTACCACCAAAAGGTTTAAAATTAATGAACGTCTGTTTTAATCAGTCTATATAGTAATTTAATATGTTGTATTACTATCCTCCAAGGTTAGGTAACACGTAGTTTCTATAGTAACTTCAATAATACGATTCGTTGTAGATCAGTTACTAATTATGTATGTACTTTCGTTATATACCGATCATGAAGTATAAACTTGCTTTTAGTTTTAGCTAGAAAACTTACCATTAGAGCGATTATTAAGCATTTGCTAATTTCCTCAATCATTGGCGATTACGTAAGGATCCATGTTTCACATTAATTACCGTATTTTTAAGTGATTAGGAGTAACTTTTCGAATGGATTCTCCGTGGTTTTCCCCTTAACCTCGTATATAATCCTCGACCTGAAGATTTCAACGTTCGAGTTTTAGAAGTTAAAGTCGGTTTTAGGCACGAATTATATAAATTTTCGAGTTAGGAAACCGTTGATCTCGACGTTATCACTTTTTTTCAAGTGTTTTTCAGAGGTTTTGATAATTTCTTATATCTGATATTTTAACGCCAATTCCTTATTTTCTTTTTATTTACCATTTACGTAAATAGTATTACTAATACGACCCGATGTATATTCCTCGCTTTCGGCATCCCTATTTTTTGGTTATCGTTTGGGCTAGCGGTTTTTCAATGGTTTTCTGATAGTAATTAGAAAGGGATCGTATTATTTTATCTTTTTTACTTAATGGTTTTTATCGTTAGTTGCCCTAATATAGGGTCTGACTTATATTTTGCGAAATTTCGCGGGGTTATTAACAGTTTTAACCACTACTTCAGAGTTATATATACTTATGGTTTTATATATGTTGTTTCATTTGCGTAGCTTCCGCCACACGTGGAATTTCCTTCGTAACGGCAAAGCAAACACGTTGATTATCGTGGATCCGTTTTTGATATAGATGGCGGTATTGACTTAAACCTGTACTGATTCCTTCCGTAGCTCTTTTAATAATTTTTCGTAGACCACAGTTCCCTTTAAGATACTTGCTAATGGTAGAGATTAACTCGTAAGACATGAGTACACTCCAAAGACCAGTAACGTTAGTATTATGTTATTAGAACCCACAGTATCGTTTATGTCTTTTACCACCATTTAAAGGCGTGACACTTAATCCGTAAATCTTTTAATCTTCGGCATGAGGATATCATACGTTCGGTAAAGTAGTACGTATACCCTTACGAACTTCTCAATTCTCTAAAACACGTTTACAAATACCTATTTACACTGAATCCCCATTATTTTGGCGTGTGTCTGAAATTCCGTCACCGTAAAGGTATAACCGGTACCATAAAAGACGAAGTTAGGTGGATTGAAGTATAAATTAATTTAAAGTATTCTTAACATTTTCTACATGCTTTTTTGCGATAGGGACTTAAGAAATTTAGCTTCATCAAAAAATTCCACGGAGTTAATAACGTGAAAAATAAGCCTAGTATCTAGATTAAATACGTCAATAAGATTAATATAGGTTAAGATCTTATCGTATTTTCATACAAACTTAAATTTTTGGAAGTGATTAGATATACGTTTATTAGTAATGACAAAGCTTTTCCATAGCTTTTAGGGTGAAATATTTCATATATATATGCCTTGTAGACATTAGGACCTTTTTGAGCCTATTAACAGTAGGGTAGTTAAAACAATGGTATCGTTGACGTATTTTTAGCTCCGTTAGCTTTAATACCGTTGCTTTGAGGCCTTTAAGATAAAACTATAGGTGCCTTTACTGGGAGGTAAGGGGAAATCTTTAGCCGTATTTAACCAGCTTATTAGCATTAATGTTAACGTTGACGCCAAGGGTTTTTACGTTTTTGAAGTAGATGAGAAAATGGGTAGATGATTTAAGGATATAAACCGTAATGAGCTTAATAATAGTTTAAATTACTGTTATCCCTAAGAACTATAATTTTTTTCCTGGAACATAGTTAAACTTTGCTTTACCCATATTTTAACGATTCATTTCGTTAACGGTAGTAATTTCCCTTCGTAATGCTATGGAGTACGAATATATCTTTGTTGAATACCTTACTGTCTTGGGTTTCAGTTTCATACCTTGAAAATTTTAGTCAATATAACTATGTTCAATATTAAATATATAAAAGTGGATAGAGGTTTAGATAAGGTAAATATAAGGGTATTAGCTACTTAACGGTATAGAAAGACGTGGTAGAGGAGTTTTTGGACAGAATTAGGGTAGTATATTTATATTATTGAATTTATTTAAGGGTATCGTTATTGTGAACTATTTTTGTAACTTTAAGCTTTATGATATATTTAAAGTAGTTTTGCCTGAAAGTAGTGACGCTTAGAATTTTGCGTATTAACTATTAATTGTTAAGCTGTGCTGAAGGGTAACAATTTTACTAATAATAGAACTTGTTATAAATTCAATATTTCTTCTTACTATTACTACAATAATCTTTATAACTCGCAAATCCGCATAAATTTTGCCGTTGTTGGCGTTAATCCAGTTACGGCTTTCATTACCAAGCTATTAGACCATGTTTTAAGATATTTTTTATCCCTTTTTCGGAAGTCATTGGCTTCAGGGAATATACCAAACGATTTTGGAATAAGTGCTATTACGGTCGTAAACAAGGACTTTAATTGTGTCAAAAAGCTCTTATATGTGGTATTTGAGCATTGAAGAGCATATTTAACTATAATAAAGCATATAGTTGCTGCATATACCTACCTTTAGAGCAGAGCTCTACTATCGTATGTCTTACACTCGTTTAAAAGCATAAAATTAATTTATTAGACATTTGATTTAATACATCTCTAGGTGTTTATTTCTTTTTCTTTTTTGCTATAATTTTCATTTACCTTGGGGTGACCTAGTTTATATAATATTACGTCAGGTGGAAATCATGTTCAAAGTAACTTTTTATTCTATTATAGATCTTGCGGAAGATTAATATTCGTATTAGAAAGGTTAGGTCATTGTTTCTGGTATACTCTTTAAGGATTTCAGAGAATATTAAGTGAAAACCAGAAGTAGTAACGTTTACCCACCTACAAATATTTAAAACGAGTATTATTTTCGTGTGAAAAAGGTTGCAAAGCTTCCTTTCATACTTTTTTACGTTGTTTTAAATTTTGGCGCAGTTCGTGAGATGTTTAAGGTTGGGATTTACTATTTTGAAAGGTTTTGAAAAAACGTTGCGATAATCGTTCCAGTCGTTATTGATGTTTTTTAGTTTTGCCGAATCACGGCAGTGAAGGTAACTGCTAGTTGTTTAGCCGGAGAGATAAAGTCTTATAAGAGGACCCATGGTAAGCTTACGCGTATATTCATTCGTGCAGTGTGAAAGTTTTTAAGAATCTCGGAGATTGAAATGAAGTGTTTAGCAGTAATAGAAACTTGGTCATAGGAAGGGTTTTTAGGAACTTGACTATTTTTCTTAATTAACCGTTGGATAGCGCCATCTTTAATATCTCTTTTCGCGTTAGCGGTCGTTACTATACGCTCTTTACCATTACTGTGAGCGTAATTCGTGCTGTTACGTAAAGGTATTGAGTTGTTAAGTAGATTAACGGGTTCCTTATTATTAGTGCGTAAAGAAGCTTGACTTAACTAGGGGTAAAGAGGAGGTCCTTTGGAACACGTGTAAGGGCTTAAAAGTTTTCACCAACATTTACTTTATGTTATTGGTCTTGGGGGAAATTTCTTCAATTGAGCTAGCTTGAAAACGGGTTATATCAACTTGATTGAGTTCTTTTATGGCACATAAACTCCTCTTCGTTCTCGTTTTGATTTTGATTTGGACTTAACATTTCCTTGAAATGCTTTTCACATGCTAATTCTTCAGTTATAAAAGAACTTACAAAATTTGAGGACGGTGCAGTCGCCTCGATTAATTTTTTCGCCATTGTTTTACTCGAGGATATAGCTTCCAGCCAAGTTGTTTAAATGTTTTTAGTTTGAGTTCTAATTAATATTTTGTTCTTAAAATTCGTTATTATAGTACTTATTGAAAATATTTACGAGGACTTTAATTACCTTTTTCCTAACAGGGTCGGCGATAGCTTTAAAGTGAGTGTTTACGGTAGCTATTTTAGTATCTTGGCGTAATGGAGGTGTGAAAACTTGGTGATTTAGTGTGAAGTTGCGCAACGTGGTTTTTTTTTGACGCGAATTGGTCATTTTCGGTAATTCCTGTTAAATAAGATATTTTGACCATTGAATTAGTATAAGGGATGATGGAAGACTAAAGTGGGGGTAAAGATATGGTATAAATGGTTAGTTTGGAATTCATTCATTATTTTTAGTAAAGGTCGAAGGTTAAAAGTTATAGGCCGCAAGATTTTGTCGTTTTTATAACAATAGTATCCGTAATAGTACTAACCTGACCGTTTTTCAACTTATTGTTTGATACTTTTAACGGTTAATCTTAATGCTTTTTAAAAAGGATTTAGTAAACACTTATTAGTATTTTTGATAACGATACCGTCGTTACCCTTTAAGCCGCCGGAAAAACCGACGGAATCTAAAATTCCTCTTTACTTATTGCTATGAAAACCAATAAATCAATCAAGGCCCTTTGCAAGAAAAAATCTTTTAATCTAGCCGCCGTTTAATGTAAAGAAAAACCTGAAAGTATCTTTGTCTTTTATTTAGTTTATTTGTGCTTAACCGAATAAACATGGATTAGTATTGGTAAAACTTTAGACGTTATAAAGTTATCAATTCGATTAGTCGACGTAATAGTAGTATTATATGGTTAAGTAGTAAATGTATTATTCTAAGTTTAGCATGCCAATAACCAGTTTACACACTAATTTATACGGGACAATTACTTGGCTCGTACCTTAGTATAAAGTGTATGCATACTATACTTAACTTTAAGCTAATACAGTAAATTCACACGCAAAATTACACCTAACTTACAATTAGTTTAGTTAATTTAATTGTAAGTAAAGTTAACCTATAATACTACAATTACCAATATTCCATCATAAATACATATTTCAATTAATCTGTTTTAGTATTTGACGTATCATATTACTAATAGGGAAGATAACTTATCTTTCCAATTCTTCAATAGTTTTATTAATATAATCGATTTAAAATTTGTAACGGATTACCTAGATGTTAACTCAATATCAAAGCTGTTACTGGTAAAGTTACCGTTCAATTTAGCAGTTAAATTACAAAAACAATGATAATCAAACGTTAGCTAATTTTTTGAGTCGACGATAATTAAATATTAATTTTATATTTGTTTTCATTACTATATCCATAAATGAATATTTGTAACTTTTCATACACTCTATGTTCATTTTTTTTCCACAATATGGTAAACTATTCTCGACTTCCAAATCGTGATGTTTTGATCTTGAAATCACATTATCGTGACGATTCGATCTTAAAATCATATGAAAGGTTCAAATTAAATAATACTTTGTATAAAAACACCGTCAATCCATACTAAGTCCCTTTCTTTTAAAAACTTAACTAATTTATACATAATATCTTTAACTCACCACTTAAAAACAAAATCTTTATCAAACTATTTGTTTTTAAATACTTATATCATCATATATATTTTCATTAACTTCTAGTCATCATCACTCTTCTCTTCTTTAATATTTATCTTTAGTTCATATAGTAATTTACACTGTTAATGTTTTATCGGTTAATTAACAAACGTCTAAAAATGTTATGATAGTTTATTTTCCTAATTAAAAGGTTTTTAGCCTAAAGATTTTGATAAGAATAAAATTGTTCTTTTTACAGTTTAGCAATTTAATTTGTATTAACGATACTTAATATTTTATAGTGTTCATCACATTAACTTGTTATTTTACACATAAAAACTTTACTTAAAAAAGGTAAAGACAGCTCGTTTATTCCTAGTAATCCGTTACTTATTTTAAGGGTGTTCTTAATTTGGTAACGTACCATTTTCTCTCTAAATTCCTTTAGGATTTTATATATGTTGTAACCCGCTTTTAATTATTTAACGATGTATTAGATTCAGTCGTTATACCTAGTGAGGATAAAAATACCAAAAATATTATTATAAGTTCAACAGTGCAAACAGTATCGTTAATTTCTCTTACTCATATTTATAACCATTCTTCCTAACTTGTAAAATTTATAATTTTTAAAGTAAAAATATTATAAACATTTTGAAAAAGTTCGTAAGACCTTACGATTTTAATAATACTCTAATAGTCCTTAATATGGACCTGTTTATAATGAATCTTTATATTTAACATTAATATAAGATCTTATCGTAACAAAGATAATACTATTATTGTATATTAATAGGTTTAGGATTGCTAAATATGTTTCATTTTGAAAACTATATAATATTATCCCTTAAACCTAAATGTTGATATATTTAGGAAGTTGAACGTTTTAAAACGCCGTTACAAATTATATTACGTAAAATATAAGTTTGAAGTTTTGGTAAAATACTTTAATAAAGACATTATAGTAAGAATATTAATTTGCGGTTAATGTAAATATAAATTTTAGTAGGGTTTAAAGATGTATTCGATAGTAATATCATCATTATTTACTTAGCTTTTATCCTAACAAATCCAAGTTTTTATTACTATTCACCTTTAGTATTCTCATAACCCATTGGTCACTGGATAATTGAAGTATCCAAATAATTAAAAAAACTATTAATTTACCAGGTTTCAGAATACATCCTTAGTTGTAAAAGGTGGAATTAATGGTATCTCCATTTCAAATTAAATAGAAACTATTAGTTACCTTTAACAGGTTCTTAAGTTCAATTATCGCCATTAGCGCAAAGGTTTTTTGAATTTTAAAAGAAAAGGCGAAAAGAGAGGGGTGATTTCATTATATAAAATATACTATATTTAACAACTATTGTGAAAATCTTTGATTCCAGTAAAAAAAATTCAAAGCTAATACCAATTTCAGCTCTACCAGCATTTATATAGTCAAGTTTTATAGTAATTGAATTGTTCCATTATAAGGAAATATACTAAAAATAGCTTTCTTTTAAGCACCGTATTACCTCTGTATTCGATATAAGACTTTCAAAAACATAATTGACGTAACGACCATAAAGAATAAATAAATGTATGTGGTTTAGATATTTATTGTTATTACAATAACGATAGGGGTTTTTATGTATTAAACGGTATAAGAAGGCAGAATCGACCAATTATTACGTTGTCTCCAAGTTTATATTAGTATCTCAATATTATCTAACGGCCTTGGACATATTTTGCATATCCTTTATTTACTGGTAATCAAAATTTATAATAAAATTGATATATTTCCAAGTCGAAGTAAAGGGGTACTATATTTAATGTATAACCTATTGTAATTTATATTCTATCAAAATATAGCGCGATAATCGGTAACTTCATCTACCGAAAATTTCGTCAGTTTTATGGTTTTAAGGGAATTTTCGTTACTAGCTTGAATATTTCAACGAAATAGAGTATCTTTTTACTATAATCCGCTGTATTTAGGCTTTAGACCAACTGTTTATTAACTGTATTACCTTTATTTCACATATTTGAAGTTGATATAATACGCTACAACGAGGTTTCGTCCGTCGAAGTTGAAATTATAAGCTTGAAGATATATATTGGTTGAACTCAGTACCAATATCATCGGATTCGTAAACGAAAACCCTAATAGTTTTTAAAAAGGTCTTTAAAAATGGCGTTAAATTATTTAAGGTGTATTTAATAACCTCATATTCCATATCAACTAAGATCATTAGTTAGCATAATATTCCTTCCATAACGTTTATATTCTGTACTTCTTATTAACAAAATAGAATATAGTTTAACATATAATTAATAACGTCTCTCTTAATTGCGAAATTTTTATTATAACTTAATATGTAAAATCATTCTAGAATCTTTCAATTTATATTATATTAAATAAGTTTTATATCTTATTTAAAGTGATATTTAATATTATTCAAACTCTTCAAAACGAAGAGTAATTCGTTAAGTACAGAAGGTAGTAATCTTTTCTTTAATTTTTAATAATACTAAAAAAAGTAAGTTAACGTCAAGGAAGTCAATTTTCATATAACAACATATATTAAGAAAACTTTATCATTTAAAGTTTTTATTACAAGCTGATACCTAGTTTAATAGTTATCAGAAATAACTTTGGTGGTTTCCATGCTTTTACGGTACTTTCAAGTAGCTTTTAACCATAAAACATGAAGTCATACTCTTACCTGTTACGTAAATAGGTTACCCCCTTTTTTATAGCTTTGTAACAGCTTCTTAGTAGGGATTCATCCTCTTTTCCCCCTTATTAAGGATTATAAACAATATCCGACCACTTTAAGCAGTAGCTCCAGCCTGATCCACTTATATATAATTTTCGATTCTTCTTTCTGATAGTATTATAGCTATCTACAAACAGCTATAGTTTAGGGCTATATGTTCAGGACTTTCGAACCTAAACTCCTAGGCTTTAACGTAGGTTATCAATATTTGTATAAAGAAGTAACTCCAAAAAGATTAAATGGTTTAAGACGACAATTTAATCGCTTAATACATATATTTTCTAGAAAACCTAGGTTTCAATTTCTTTAAATAGAGATTAACAGTTTGCGAATATACTTGGTATTTGAAACAAAGTAATATAAACGTGTTTAATACGTTTAGAATTATAATCCAATAGCTTAAAGTTAACGGTACGCCTAAATTTTGAAGCAAACCTCCAATTTAAAAAGATCCTGTCACGTTATCTACCAATAACATAGTTTTGCTTTATTCTTTACCAAAAAATACGTTAACTTACCCAACAATGACAACTACTTAGACTTTTCCGAATTTTACTATGATATCGATACTGCATTTAATACCATTAAACGTTAACGACCCAAACTAAAACCCTTTAATTCATAGGTGAAACTCTTCGGCGTTAATTAACGATTTAAGGAGGTAAAAGTTATAATATAACGTAAATAATATAAAATCCGGAAGTTTATTGGTACTAAAAAAAATTTACGTTTTTTTTTCAATATTTGAAAAAATTCACGAAAACTGTTATGAAACGATATTATACCCTTAATAATTACGGTAATACCAACGATTTAGATATCTTTATGAAATATTTTATACTTATAATTTCGATCCAAACATAACCAGAACCACTATTTCTCGGATTATAAGTATAAAGATGAAAGCTTATAAACGTTTTTGAGCCTTATTTAGATATTTAAGAGGAGTTATTTACAAAGACCAAAAATATAACCTAAAATTCCGCTACCAAATTTGCTATTTCAAAGGGAGCTATTAATCATATATTAAACAACACGTTATTTCCTTTCGATATAACCGCGAATTATAACAAGTAGATCGTCTATACCCGATTTATTAGTAGGAGAATTTATAAATTCCACACTCAATACGGTAATACCGGCTATATTAACGTTTTTAGTACTAGAGTCACTACCCGTAACGGGGACGATAATGGTAATGTACTCGCCTACGATAGCTTAAGGGATATTATTATAATTATTGTGAACTATTTTTAAACCGCTACCAAACAACTTGTTACCTAAATTCACCATTCGGAACTATTCTGTTGTAAAGATTTTGGCTTATACCTATAGTATAGCGCGAATAATTATCATATCTATACTTATCCATTGAATTCCATATAACACTCGAGTAGCGCCGGTATCAAAGCCAACGTAAGTAATGACCTTACACTTTTCGATTATTTTATTAACTTATAAAAATAAAAAACGTAACTTTTATACATATTAATATGAAGGAATTGGAGAGACTTTAATTTGACCCAGTAACCCAACAAAAACTTTAAAATCACTCTCCATTTGTAATAAGTTTACTTTAAGATTTCATTTTATTAATTATTCATTTGGTAAATATAGGTTATAAATTATATAAAGTTACGAGTAAACAGCTTACCAACAAATTGAAATTGCTGCGTATTCACATTTCATATCAACGACTTAATAAATCTATAATTTACGTACCAAAGTCTAATCCACTAGTTATTTACATACCTCTTTTTAAATATAAACGTCGATGAATACCAAAATTGAATTTGAACCTAAATTATTTACTATTGATAATACGATATTATTTTATATGAATACCAAATTAAATGCGAATACGTAATTTACTCTGTTCCAAAATATTTGTTACGTCCAAAAAAAGCGGGTATCAATATATATAGAAAAAGAAATTTGTGCTGATAGCAAAAAAACTAATAAAATTCGTATCGCTACTTTCTACGTTATATTCAGAAAACTCTGGAGGAACTCAATCGTTATAAATTACATTTCTGTCGTCTTTTTAGAAAACATTAATAAAGCATTCGCCCTAAAACCATTTGTGGTTATTCACGAAAAGATTCCCGACACCTTGAAGGAGTCCACACCCTTATTCAATAAGGGTTTAAAATATAAACTGACTTCTTAATACTCTGAAACCAATTATGAAATCAGTTTTGAAATAATAATGAGGGTCAGCATTTAATACTCCTATAAGGTCTATTATATGGACTATTGTAAGAGAAGCTCCTTTTATTAAAAATATTAATCAAATTATTTATCTAAAGTTATATTCTTATAAAGATTTCTTCTAAGGATACCTCTGTGCGTTTGATTCAATAGACTGAAGTAATTTTCGTTCTTACATCGACTATTATAAAATTAACATGACTAGGAAAATAAACTGTTAGCTTTTGTTTCAACTAACAAAACGCTCTTAAATAACTTTGGAACTGAATAATTTACCAAATTCAATATTGAAGCTGTTGGTAGAGCCTTAGATCGTTGAATCGTTGTCGATTTGAATCGTGGTTGAAGTAAAAGTAGTATTGCATTCGTCAAGTAGTGGATATATTGTTCTAAGTATGGCAGACCGCTAGCCCCTCTTCATTGCAATTTTTATAGCCAATTGCTTGGCCCGTACTTTAGTGTAAAGTTTAGCGTACTGCACTCAACGTAAACCCAATGCGGTAAGTCTACACAAACAATACACTCAACTTATAGTACAGTCTACTTTACTATAACTAAAGTTGACCTATTGCAGTATATGTAGTAGTATTCTAACAGAAGAATTTTTTTTTTTACAAAATCCGTATTAAAGAGGGAAAAAAATGCAAAACCGTGTTTCGTACAATTTTTAGACTTTTAGAATAGCTTACTATCTCCTTTAGCTTTTTTGGTATATCGACTCACTTTTAAAGCTATATTAATAACTAGTTACGCCGCTTTCTTTACATTTTATGTTACGTTTACCTTAAGTATGTTTTGGTTTATTTGAATTGATTCTATAAAAACTATAATATGAAAGTGAAACAAGTATTGTACACCTGAGGTATCATAGATCTAGAACTTAATATATTTAAATGTGAAGTCAATATTTAAATATCAAATACCTTAGATTTTGTATCAAAGTAGAATTTAACGTATTTATAAACCCGGAGAACCTACGCAACATCAGGAACTAGGTGGATTTTTTAATTGTATTCAAAATACTGAGTTTTCCCGTGTACACTAACTTTTACCAGAAATTTATTGGCTATTATTTTACAATCGTTAGGTCTTTAATTCGATCAACCTGAAAAGATAACTCTTTTTATTGGGGACTCGAGGATAAAGCCGTGTTGGAACGGTTTAAGCTCAACTTATTTTTCCAACCCCTTTTCACTTGATAATATTCCAGCCGCGATATTTTCGTGAATCCGTATTACTATAGTTAAGCCGGAAAATTCTATTGACGCCAACCTAATGATTAAAATAACCTACATTAAATTACATATTACTTTCGCCGCTTATCTTTAGCTAAAGATGATTGCAAAATCTATAGTAAGGAATTATTCGAGATTATAAATTGTTTAGAAGTATGGAATGCGGATATTTGATATAAAATCCACTCATTTAGTATTTTTATAAATCACTGAAACTTGTAGTACTTCATCATCAGTCGACAACTTTCATAAAGACAGATTTGCTAATTGGAACGATTTTCTCATTTTTCTAAAACTCATTTATAAAGAACAGGCGAACTATATACGCCTTAATATATTATCTCGATGCAACCAGAATATTTTAGATGTTTTTTTGACACAAGTTTTATAAACCGATAATTATAATTCTTATGCAATGATTAAGCTGTTTCTAAACAGCTTCCGCATGTACACGTCTCGCGACTAACCTTGTCTACGAGGTTTTCCCAAAATGTTACCAACTTTTCACTAATATTGATCTTCAAAATAATTAAAACGTTGTTATTACCAGAGACGCCAATTACAATCGTTTAATTTGAACGATACGTATAAGTGATAGGATCTTTTCTATCAATATTCGCGTTAACAATGACCAATTACTTAAAATCTCTTTTTCAAAATATGCAGTCAATAATAAAAGCATTTTGCGGTTTCATAGTCATACATGGGTACTGGTTTACAAGTTACTTATTATTTCGTTAATCCAAATTACCTACGATTTACTTCTGACTAGCTATACAATTCGTAACGCCACTATCGTTATTTTTTTTTAAAAAACCTACATTTAACCTGGACTACACCTTAAAGTCTAACACTTTTATCGAAATTGTAATATTTGTTAACCTTCAACATATTCATGACATCGTTGAAAAGAACTCTTCAAATACCTACCGATTTCTTAATAGCTTTAAACCCAACTTTCTATCGAATTTATGGTTTATTAATCCTAGAATGAACAAATTGCTTACATTACCTTATGGTTATTATAAAGAGTTCAAGTCAAGTTATTATCTTAAAGTAATAAATACTATAAACACTGAAGCTTAACTAAAATAATTTCTCAGCTACTACTGGTAGTTATACAGTTGTTTTTCGGGTAATTGTTAATAACGAAAATTTCAATTCGAATAACAGGTCTTAAAAATGCCTTTGCAATATAATGTGGGTAAAATAATGTTTGAGCATAGTATATTAACCTCCCCCAAGAACTACAAGACGTATTTATTAAAAAATTTCAATATGCTTATCATTTTTTATTATTTACACTTCATTTAATTGAAGTTGTACCCGGTTATTAGTTGGTGTTCAACAATAAGGATGTAACTATTGTTGGTATTGGTCTATTTTATAACCTATAAATATTACATTGATCCTATATGAACATTTAAAATTTATTCATTTCAGTTACAGAGTCGCATATAAGGGATGATAACTTCGTTTACTTCACCCGCAACGTTACAAAAGTCACGTAAGCCTTAATAACAACTACGAAATAACTTATGGAAAAAGCCGTTAACGAATAATATTTTCCCCTAAAACGATATTGGATGAATAATAACATTGAACTTATTGTTACAAATCAATAATAAAGTAATTTTTCTTTAACGATAATTCAATCTAAAAAATTCCTTATCATGTATATTATCGATTTCACCATTATCAAATATAATATTCTAAAAAGAAAACATCACCAATTCTATATAAACCAATTTATCCCAACCACTTTAAACCTGCTCTCAAATCAATAATCCAGCGATTTTCAACCACCAACCCTCGACGTCATAAATAAAGATAACGAAATAGAACCTAAATATTATGTCAACAACATTTTACAAACCCGAAATCACCCTAAAAAAGATCAACCCCGTTTTGGTAACCTTACAAAACGATACATTTAAATTAAATCAATAGGTTATGTTGACACAATTTATAGGCCGCTTTCAAATTTTTCAAATACCGCTGTCTTCAATATTTTTAAATCACGTTATAAATCGGTTGAACACTATAACAAACAATTGTATTCATCCCATGAACGGGCCTAGAAATATAAAATTTTACGTTATTAAACAATATAAAAACCGCTATCTTACGGATATAGAATACATACTAAGCTTAGATTAATGTTACAACTGAAATTACTTGACCCTATTATTTTAGTTATCATTTTCCGAGTCTTTACCCAAACCGTTGACAGCCAAAAATTTCTTATCTATATCAATCAATTCACTCAATTTGCCTTTGATAAGGTCTAACCTACCAGTAATATACTCTAAAAGCTCGACTAACTATTTAATCGACTTCAATTAGGCTCTTTACCTGTTTTAAGTACGATATCTACATTAATCTTTAATATAATTTATTTACCTAAAAACCAAGTTTCTTATTGAGGAGATGTATGGATCCAAGGCCGTCAGATCGAATAAAGGTGATAAAACACGAATCTTTACCCCCACGAATATTCAACTTCCGTGACGTAACTCGATGCACTCTTATAATTATCTTTACGACGATGACCTAAGTTTATAAGTTATTCAACCGTTCGTTAACAATTGAAGAAAAAAACTTATAAACAAACAACTTACTCCGGTTTTAAACGTAAAAAACCAGACGAACTTTAAAAAAACTCCTTAGTTGCATCGTTTATGTCTAGGTTAGAAACCAACAGTGTGCATAAAGAGCTAAAATTAAACTAATCGCCCCGTAGAAACACAAACAACACCTAATACTAGTGTCTCACCTCTCGTCAACAATTTTCCAAACATTATTTGGGTTTATACTTACCCTTGTTATCTTGAAAAAATTTCCCAAGGTTATGAACTATCCTATAAACATATTGAAAACATGATTATTTACGAATATCATTAGGATAAATATTGATTATTTATATAGCAGGAAATTACATTCTTGTTAAAAAGGATTGAGCGGCTTTAAAACAGTAATAATCGCATATTTAATAATTTGATATACTTGAAGAACGAGTTATTCATTATATTCAATAATTATAAATAAGAAAAACGATATTTTTTCCCTTTACTAAGTACATAAGCTGTATTGATGTAGGGAGGTACTATTAGTAAGGAAAGGTAGTTGTAAGAGTGAAAACTGGCGATGCCCAACTGTTTGATAGTTGGAACCGTTTACACAATATTATGGCACTTTAAACCGCTCCAGAACGGTTGTTACACACTTATCAAACCTCTTTAATTGAATAACACCTTTTATTGCCTTCCATATTATACTGGAGGGAAAGCCAAGAATTTATGTTACAAGCTAGTATCTAAGCTAATGGTTACAAAAGATCCATCACTGGTGGTTGCTATGTTTCTACGGTACTCTGGAGCAGTTTGAAAGCATAGAATGCGGAAGCATATCCTTACTTATCACGGGACCGGGGTACCACCTTTTCTATAGCTCTGTAGTAACTCCTTCTAAGGGTCTTTTTCTCTTCTTTCCTTGATCCAGAATTATAGACAGTATCCGACCACCTTTAGTGTTAGCTCGAGCCTATTCTCTTTAAACTCTGGTAGGTAATATGGCTTATCTTTATACTTTTGCTATTTTTTATTTATATTTTTACGCAAGTTATAATTGCTACTTCATTCCTATTAACTATAAAAATATTTCGTGGGGGAAAAGTAACTTAATAGTCGATTTTTTTTTTAGAATCCCTTGACCAGTGATATTGAGGCAGGTATTTATGTTAGTGGGTAGGATAATTATCTTTGGCAGAATTTGAAATTATAAAGCCACTAGTCACGCCTATTGTATGTTCGCGTATAGAGCAGTTCCTTCCTTAATTAACTTATTAAAACTAAACCAATTAAGTGGTTCAAAAGTTACCATATGGAATTTAATAGTTGTCGTAAGACATTGAACTATAAAATTATCAGTCTTGAATTTTTTTTTAAGTTTACATTGAATTTATTAGTGTATTTCAGAATTTACTATACATGAGTGAATTCATTTACAATGACAAGCGGTTTAAATAAAAAGGTTTATAGGACTTGTTTGGATTTGTGTGTATCTTTACAAGTGTATATCAGGGTGTTACGGGATGTTATTTCCAGCAATAGCTTTGAATTTACCTTTATATACCTAGTTAGAGTCTTTATCAGGGGAGTATCAAAAGAATATAGTTTCTATATTCCTTCTTTTTCTTATCCTTACAAGTAGGTTGACGTTTCAAATGCCTGGTTCAATTTTAACCTAAATTTAACCCATTTATTTACCTTTGTCTACATATTTAATGTCCAGTTATTAAACCACTTTCAAAGGTTATAAAGTTCCCTTGAATTTCAATTAGTTCCAGAAAATTCTCAGTCCAATATGAAATACCTAATTATGTTGGTTGAGTACTTTATTGAAGAGTTTTTGTTGGATTTCAGCAACCATAGGTCTTTATTATAGTGTTTAGAGAAAGTAACGCCGAGATTTTGAATTACCTTATTTCGGACGGAGTTGGTAACGGTGTAAATGTCAACGTATTTTGAATTTATTGTAACTAAGATCATGAGGTTCAATACGGAAACAATTAATTTAGGAATGTGGGTAAGCCGTAGATAATTTATTGTTAAAGACTTTGTTTTCATGAAAGGTTGTAAACCTTAGTTGTTTTTCTATGAAAATATATAAAAGTCATACCTGTAATGATACTAAATGAACCATTTTTCAACTTAATTGAGCTATTTACTAACTTGATGATTTTGAAGACTTTTACCGTTTCATTTTAACATTTTTTTTTTAAAAAAAAATCATTTAATGAATATTTCTCAGTGTTTTCGATAATACTAGACATACAATCGCTACTTGCAAATGTCCACAAACAATAACACACTTAAAATTATTCCTTTTTGATATCTGTAAATAGCAGACGTAATAGACGGGGCTCTTCGAAAGAATATTTGCTTTACCTTACTTAAATAAAGTGTAAAAACCAGAAAGTAGCTTTGTCTTTTACCTAACCTATTTGTGCTTAACCTACTCAGCACTGACCAGTCTTGGTACGTCTCTATCGTTGTAATGTAGTCGATTCAAATCTTTGGTTGAAGTAACTGGTACTGCATTAAAAGTGTTAATGTGTTACTTCTGAGTTTATTAGACCTATATCTGGTCTACAAACTAATTTTTGTAGCTAATTGTTTGGTCTGACCCAACCTAATGTTACTACCTACTGCACTTAACCTGCAGTCAATGAAGGACAATTCCACAAACTACGGTCCATTTTCAATCAGTAATATCAACTATTTGTAAGTATACTTAACTTGAGTAGGCCGCAATTACCTACTGTTTCAATAGCCATCCTATAAAAAGAAGGGAAAATATTAATTTGATAAACATGTTACACGAATACACAACGGATGAAAGTCCGTAATTGAAACGAGAATATAAGGGAAAAGACAAATATATTGTTCGCGATAGCATCCGTTAACACTCTCATTTACATTTGAAAAACTTTACTCAAACCCAGAGAAATTTCTTTAATTATTACCCTTCCAACCAATACCCTACTCGCACTAATACTAAAAGTAGGAATAAGAAATCAGGTAGCCTATATGTATTAAATTTTTATGTCTATCAATTAATTGAGGGAAATACACAGCTAAACCCCCCCTTATACTAAAAAAAATATTATCAAGTCCATGACAATCGTTAAGTTCTCCAATACGTTTAATTTCAATGAATACGTCAATAACGCTAACTAGAAAAAAGAAATAACTTTATGCGCGAGTTTATTATAAGCTAAACCACTAAATTTTCCCTTTAAATTCTGCTAAAAAAACAATCCAAACCACTAATATCAACACCAGTCTTAGCATTACTAGTCAAAAATTCAAAAGGTTTTCATGACCAGTACATCATTTTCTCTCCATAAAGTTTTCTTATAATAAATAAAAATCACGCAGTGACTACACCGATTGATAAAATCTGAGGAGAAAAGGAAAATTATAACGGTTATTTGTAAAGCTTTTTCGACGTCAAATTAGGACTATTTGTCAACATTTACTATCAAATAGAGATAACACCACCAGGTTTCCACTCGTTATTTACCAATATACTTATAGGTTAAGCTGAAGATTATAACGTTCGATGATTGATGAATTTATTATCATTTTGAAATATTTACAATAATTTTAAAAGACATTTAAAATACAATATGAAGTTCGATTAGTACCATACAAATTTAAATATTATCCAGAAGTTATACATGTTAGAACATAAAAAGAAATCGGAAAGTAGAAGATAATTTTGAAACCAGATAATTAATATGCTAATCATTCAACAACAAACTTTGAAATAATAGAAATCTAATGCAGGTGTATTACAAAAACAAATTCACCAAACTATTATTGGCTACAAATTTTTTAATACGTCTTAAAATGCACTAACTCTATCCATAAAGGTTTTTTAAACTATTTACAGTTCTCTTTTTCAATTATAATAATATGAGTGTTAAGTGACACTAATATATAACTTTAAGTTTACGACTTTAATGATGACGATAAAAACGTCGCTCATACTTACGATATCAACCATAAATACGATAGGTTTTAACAATACAGTGAGCAAATAACACCAACCTGAAGCCTAACTGATGACGTACGCAAGTAGAAGATGATTCTCTTTTTTCAAAATGATTAATTCAATTTTGCAAATTCTCTTATAGCACAAAAAAAGATTAAACTCACAGCAAATAAAACTATTAATCAACACATGATATTTATATCCAACTTGAATAGAACCAGGTGATATGCCACATTTAACACACATTTACCAATATCTGGGAATACATTAAACGCGTTACAAACTTTAAAGGTACAGGGTCATGAATTTAGAATAAGCTTAAATCAGTCGATTGAAATAAAGATACTAGCCCTACCTTTAAAGCCATGTCATAACTAGCCAACCACACCTTTTTATTCTGCCTAACAAGTTAAACCAACTATCATTGCCATAACAATAGAAACCTTGACTTTATATACCTATTGAAAATTTATAACCATTACAAAAAGTTAGTATTTCAAAATATAATGCCAGATACTAGCGTAGAATTCTACTTAATAAAAGGAAATTCATAATACATTACATCGTCAAACGACACTGATAAATGTATGAAATTTAATTGCATGGATACCAATAGTTCTAGAATTGTATTTGGCATTAAAAAACACATATTACCGGGATTAACGATTGTTATAAAAATCTTTAGGTCTATAAGACTTTACGTTTTGGAATTCTTTACTTGTTTCACAGTTTTCCTTAAAATATTTAAGAACCTCGGCATTGATTTCATTATTTATACTGGAAAAGTAGTTGAAGATAACGGCTAAACGTTCTTATATAGTTTGAATTTAAGATATAATTTCATTTTTAAGGGATAAAAGCAGAGATTGAAATCCTAAAGAAGTTAGAACTTCTTTAACTACATCAATAATTTAGTCATCCAACAACGAATAAATTGTAAAGAGTTTATAAGGTGGCTGGCTTTGAAATTATGCACTTTCCGATACTCGAGGCAATTAAACGGCTTTGCTATCACTTCCAAATACACTATTAAACTCCCTGCAGGATTCAGTTAACCAAATCTCTTTCAACAGGTTTTACCAGGAATGAAAACCTATATTTCATATAATTAACTCCTTAATAACATTTTAAAGTACTAATTTTATTAAAACATTTATGGCGAAAAAAAGTTATAACGCAGTTGAAATATTTACAAGTACCTGAAACCACTCAATGTACCACTACACGATACCAATATGAACACCTCAGCAAAAGATTTTCAATTTATATTAAGTTATTATAAATTTAATATATGAAGTGTCCTTGAAAGTTCACCGGAATATGAGTAAGATATAAAGAGATTATTCATTTCTACGAAGGGCCTACGATATTCTTCCTTTGAAAATCGGTAGTTTAATAAGCTTAGAGTTATGGTTTCAAATCGCAGTGAAAATGTTTTACAACACTATTAGTTCTAACGGCAGTATACCATTTTTGCTAGGATGAAAAACATATCCACATAAAACGACTAAATCGCTATTATTATCAAATCTAAACAAGTGAACTATTAAATATGGAAGAGTATTTAAAGAACTGAGGAAGGAATTAGTATTCCATCAAATTGATAATGCACTTAAAATCAGGAATGAATCATCTATAACAAACGTGCTATCTTTACCTTTTTGAGGTAGAGTACTCAACTGAGAGAAGCTGAACAAATAGGATAAACTTTATTCAATACTAAATATTTCCAATCTAAACGTAATAGTTGAAACCCCTGACTATTCAATTACTTTCTGTGTTACATTGATGAATATGCATAAAAAACCTTAAATCATATGAATGTATCTAGGACGAAAACTGTTAAATCAGGTGAATTAGCTAATATACCTCTTTCGAGGTGACTATGAGTAAGTTTATGGAGCTTCGAAAGCGTAAAAAAACACTCAAAATGAGGATATATATTCAAAACAAGAACGGAGATAGGGATTATTAACTCGTAAAGTTAGATACCACGGTTTGTGAGTTTCAAAGGAAAAAGTTAAATGTAGATATAACCTTTAAGTTACGAGTTAAAGAAATTATTAGTGTATCAGACAAGTTATTTGAAAAAATAAAATCAATAACCACTTTTTACAAAAAGTTGTTCTACTTGTACTGTTGGTGTATTTTAAAGGATGAAATGTAAAAAATTCATGTCAAGGATAATCTACGAGGTCAAAAATAAAACCATGGACCCGTCATACGAAAAGTTAAAGTTAATCTCTCCAAAGACACTATAATGAAGGAAAAACCTGAATCTTTTCTCAATCACCTACAATCCAAAAGATCGGATAATATTGAATCATCACTATTACCGCCAGTCTAATGCTAAAATACACGGTAAATCCACCTTTAATAACCGTAATGTTTTGTAAACGTATATATTATCAATTACAATTCATCAACGGATTGTACAGTAAAGATTACTGAAAAAGCTAGGAAATCAGTGTTATGACCCAAGCACGTTGGCGGGTCAGGAAACAGGCCAGCATGCAGCTGAGCTACCGGTGAGCTTCAGTGAGCATCGGTAAGCCTCAGTGAGTACCGATGAGCCTCAGTGAGTACCGGTGGGCCTCAGTGAGTACCAGTGAGCCTCAGCACTGAAGATGGTATGAAGGCCACAGGATATAAGGACACGGCCATCACCACATAGATAGTATTTCCTTCATAGCTCTTCAGTTGTCAATCTAAGTATTCAGTCTCAGTATATTCTGAATAGCCTCACGGCTTTTGATCATTACTTGCACGGTTGCGATATTGTTCACTTAGCACCTCTACTACCTTCTTAATAACATAAACCCTCTGACACTTTCTATACACTCACGGGTATTTAGTGTGATAATTACAATCAGGTGATTATTTTAGAAGTAATATGATACATCAAATCTTTTTACATGGTAATTTAAATATGTATCTTTAAATTGTTCATATACGAAACAAATTTGGAAATGAGGCTGACTATAAAGATATTAACGTTTAACTGGTACCTATTAATTATATAAAAAGAAAACCTCGATAATATTGTCATATAAACTAATAATATGTTTTTTTCTGAAAACTTTAAGTTTGTAGCAGCGAAACGGCATATTTTCGAAAAACTAGGCCTTTTAAAGTATTAACCAATTATAACGTTATCTAAGGATATACAACTTGACTTTAATGGATCATCAATTCGCATTCGTAATATCAATGATACCCGTCGCATATACCTTTACTTGCATTGAAAGAAACAAACTACTAATCTAGCGAAAATCAATAAGATCGACGAAGGAAAACCATGACGATGCCTAAAATAAAGGGCACCAACAACCTATATTACTACATCATATTAACCAAAAGTATCGTATTACATGAGAATTGCGATATAAATTTACGATTGATAAAATCAGGATTTTGATAAGTTGAATAAGCGCATTAAATGATAAATAGATAGTTTAAATGAAGGTATTAATATAGTTCTTGCTGATATTATAACAGTAAAGTTAAAAGTTTTTACATATAGATTTTTTACGAATAATACTAACCTTCTATTATAAATCGGAATCCCCATCATATTCGTTTACAAAAATTGATTTAACAGGTAGTCAATGATCTCTAGTAACTTCGTATACTTAATATTCGTCAAATATACATGTATAATACGAAATAAAATAATACGAAGGTTTATAACATAAAAGTAAACTTTAATATCGGTGTAGTAATTAATATTACGTTGAAAGTTACAAATAAATCGATAGGACTGCCTCTAATACCTATTATCAGATGTATTTATTCCCGGAGTTCTGTCGAGTATTGATGAAAACTAAATATAATTAATACAAAAGGTTTGATAATAAACGTAATAGTTTTAACAAACGTATATGAAGGCCGAAAAATTGACCAATTCAGGTAAGTTAATGATAAAAATTACCCCGTTAACGCTGTAATCAAAACCACGCTCAGTAACACCCTAAAAGGTTTATAAATCGCAATAGGCTGATCGTACGGATCGAGGGCTATATAGACCGCCCGGATAGACCGCCCGGCACGTGAATTGAAGGGACAGGGATGCCCTAGCAAACTGAAAGACTGCTAAGGTAGCGGTGGCAGTAGTAATGTGCAAGAACAGCATACTCGGACCTACTGGTAAAAGGTACGTAATTGGTGGCGTACAAGTGTGTATACGGGAGTCGAGGAAGTCGAGACTCGGAACGGAGAGGAAAGGGCCGTAATTGGAGTTAATTCGGGTGCAAAAGAGATTGGAATTGACAGGGGTCTGGTTTACGAAGCGAGGAGGGATTTCAGGAATTGCTACAAATAAGTGGTTGACTACACCAGCGTGCGCGTTCAAAACAAAAAGTCACCAGTGTTGGAACATTAGTCAATTGAAGTACAGTCGAATCAACTATACTAACATTATGTTGATTGTATTAACAACAAGTTGACTGTATTGTTTGTGGGATTCACTGTATTGACTGCAAGTCAAGTACAATAAGTGCCCACTTCAGGTTAGGGCACGCCCCAAGCAATTAACCATACAAATTAGTATGCCGACCGGCTAGCGGTCTGCCAAACTTAGAAGTAACAACCCAGATTGAATTGGGCACTTGACTTGCAGTCAATACAGTCAACTTGCAGTCAGTGCAATCAACTTACATTCAGTACAGTTGACTTGGCTGTACTTCAATCGACTTCTGTTCCAACAAAAATTGAATATAGCTTTAATTCCGTATCATTATTTCGTTGTTGTTATTCATCTGATTTTGTTGTGACTACAGTACAGTTGTAGACTTTTGGTGGGAGAGTGTTGAAAATAAGGTTACCGTCAGCTTTGATCAGCTCTGTCGAGGAATTTGCGGCTAGCGTATCAGCCAAAATAGTGCGGCATATTAACCTACATAGTGTGGCCTGTGGCAAATAGGTGTGGCTGGAATTGTCTCTACAACAGACCTTACAGTCTCCTCAACTTTCGTAGCACACCTTCATAGTCGTGAATACAACATAAATTACTCCTATCTTCTACAGAAAGGTATGCCGCGGGTAGGCGTGTGCCGCGGATATGGGTAGCATGGTACCGGTATTACACTATTTCTCCTCGAGGGGTTATGGGACAGTGGCCTAAGCAGATAGTTATGCCGTCCTTGCGGCCGTATAAGGTATCTTGCCCCTTCTCTCTGTCTCACATCTATTCCGGTCTCACAAAGTCCCCTCCCAACCCAAAATGTGGCTGGCCACTTCAAAGCCAATCACACATACACTTGCATTTGCCTTCTTCATCTTGCTAACTTCCGGTCCCGTTTTGGCAGGAGACCATCATGAAGTTTTATATTGTTTAGACGAATGGATTCGTGCTTCCGAACACCACCATTCCCAAGATGGTTATCCCACTGAGCCTAGAGGTCAGGTTTATGCCAAAGCAGACCAGCCGTATCAACGGGATGCTACCAACGTACGGAATGGTATTGCGTACTTCCTCCAACATCTCTACTGCTGCATAAAAAGTGTAGATTGTGAACGGGAATATATCGTCATATATTGGATCGCTCTAGACAGGTTTGCCTGTACACCTATGTGCTCTGTCACTTCTCCAAACTATATTTATCAGACTGAAAGTAGCTGGACCGAAAGCCAGTGTAGGGTAGCATGCTTCCTAGGTGATTGGTTTTGATTTTATGGAATAAACACACTATTTGTTGGTAGGGCTTCAGTAGCTACTGTCGTCGTTTGAATATCTTGTAATCAAAGTAACAATTGGTGCAGAATAGATGAAGTGGACGGTCATAGACTGTAAGTTCTAAGTTGTAGGAAGTGCTAGCCAGTTCCCAGCTATTCATGTATGTGATAGCGCTGGTCCGTGCCTATTGTATGAATAGTTACTTGTGACTTGCGTTGCCAGTCACCAGTTGGCATTGAAATTAGCCAACTGCACTGCGTGTGCAAAATAGTCACAACAGTATTCCTTTGTTAACGTTTTCGGTAACTTTGCAGGTCGAACCAAATAGCTGGCTAATCTCCCCACCACAAATTACCTTTTTCCGTACCTGGCACGTACCCATATATCATTTGCTGCCACAGCTCCTGCTCCAGTGAATACGCCTTCTCTTTTCTGGGACGCTTTTGCAGACGAATTTGCGTTCCGTCAATGGCGTTAACAAGCGCTTTGGTGTCAGATTTGACTGGCATTCAAACACTTGTCCACCTCCGCTTTTCGCCCCCTTTCCTCCTCCAAAAGCCAAGACTACAGGTGTATTGCCCGAATCATTTTGCTGGAATTTAATATACTAGGTAATTAACACTCGCTCCGCCCATTTGGCTCAAGTCATGCCAATCTCCGTGTGTAAGAGCCAAGGCCTGTTGTCCTCCCACCGGAGTACTGTGTCTATCATCTTTCAAGCTATATAAATCTATGCAGTGGCCAACTCGTCTGTCCACCATGCCCTTGTTGATGGCAGCCACTCCTCATCCTCATCCTCACCACCTTGCGCAAGGCCTTCACAAACACCCGTACCTGTACAATGACGATACTCCACCAGTCCTCGCTCCAAATCTTACTCGCCGTAGGGCTGTTATTCTCTCCCATCTACTCGCATCCCGAACACCGGCTGGAAGCCAGAATCCTGCGCGAGGTGGGGCCCCAATCGGCCGACGGGAGCAAATATATGCCCCCTACCCGGCAAGATCTGCCATGCATCAAGGCTGGCCCTGGCAACAATAAGTCGTACTCCTTCTACACCATCCAGCCCTTCGACGACGCCCTCCGCGACAAGATGAAGCAGAACCACTACACCACGATTGGTGTGCTGCAGTCCTGCGAAGCAGTAGGAACCTACAACGGAGGTCTCGGCGGTGGTACGTGCACTGCAGCGCAGACACGCCATTCCCCACCAACACCAACCACCACCACCATTATCGACGCAACGGCTGACAATGTCCGGCGGTAGATTACAAGCATACTGAAAACTGGGGATTCAAAGCGATCTCCGAGACGAACGCGAAAGACCCTATCACCATCGAAGTCAAACGGTGCAAGAAAGACAATGGGCGGTTTCCGTCCACGTACGGTGTGTATCTGTGCAACGACAACAAAAAGCCCACGTGCGACGTGAGGTGGAATCATCGCTACTGGGGCGACGATGGAAGGGGCCAAGGGTCTAAAAACAAGATTCTTTACAACAATTGTGGCGACGACAGGCAAATCTGCCCCCTGCTCTCCAAGACTGTGGATTTGAACGATCAGGTACCTTGGAAATGTCAAGCCCTCCCCGCTGACGCCCCCGAGCCAACTACAACGATGCCCTCCATGAGACGTAGGCCAGGGGAGAACCATTACGCACGTATCACGAACCCACTTCCAAAGCACACAGCAAGTCCGGCAAGATGAAAGGCGACTCGTCACGCCGAATTCTTGTTGGTCACCACTTGCGTGGGACCCCCTCTGCACTGCACAGGAACCTCGGAATATATGGTTCATGATTTGTTTGGATTTACTCTGCCCATAGACTCTGCCCATTGTTTGCGAAGCCTTTTGAACCACTCACCAGAAGTCACCCTGTGTACAAGCTCATGTGGACGGTCCATCATATGTGCGAGTTTGGTAGCCTGATGATCGGGATGCATACCTGGGATGATTCGTGCTGGGGAAATAGCTACCCGAGGTCATGAGGAACACGATTACTGGATCAAGGGGATCCGCAGGCACTTACTCAAAAGTAGACGAAACCATCCTTCCCGACATATTCATGGGCAGCCCCCACATTTATTAGTGCTGCCACCAAACATACATACGATACCTTAACATCGTCAGCGAAAAAAAAGATCAATGGCTCCCGCCATGGCCAACGCCAAAGGGGCCAAACCGACTACGCGCGCCTTTAACGCGTCTGCAAAGGCAGCCCGACCTTTGCAAAATACTTAAAGGCCTTAGCACAAACATTAGGCAACGACACGGTTCCTAGCGGAAAAGGACGTTACTATTTCCCGAACTTAATGCTTTAATGCAGAATTTCTTTATAAGGTTTTCGATGTGTAAAGGCGCGATTTCGAAGTCCATGAGTTCATTTACAAATTTTACAAATATGTTATTAATACCTTCGTTACAAGTATTAACAAACCTAGCTTTACCGATTACAGTATATTAATATTGCGTATCGCGATATATGTTACCGATTATTTTGTAGATAGGGTCTTAGGAATGTAGATAGAAAGGCATATACCTATGTATAAGTTTATGTCTCTCCTTTTTTATCCTTTTGCGAAAATCGAATAAGTATGAAAAAACTTTTATAAAACTTTTCGCACGCTTTTTCCCGCTACCTATATAACAGTTTTGATATTACTAGCCATCCTAGTAAATGAAGGTACTAAGCTTTTCACCTTATCAAACTCGCTTACATAGGTTACGGTGATAGGCCATAATAAGATACCGATTGTTATAATACCGAAAAAAACTATATAAGCTAATAGCTGTTAGAACTCCACTTATATTCATTCAAAATATCACCTTTTATGAAGTATTACACCTTACCGAACAGCGGAAAAATAAATTAACTGGTTCTTATTAAGGTTTTCCAAAGTTTCAAACGAAATGTCGAAAGGTTTTCCCTCTAGTACGTTTCGTAAAACGGGTATTATTAAATATATTGATTATTATATTAGTAAGTAATATTTTTACGGGGTATATTATTTATTATATTGATATCGTCTTTATAAATAGGTTTTTTTCCAAATGAATAATACTAGTTTGACTTCAATGTTTAAAGGAATCTTTATTACGTTTTACTAGTCCTAAAATACGTATATGGAAAAAAGAATTTTATGTATTATTCACTTTTCTTTTAAAAAAAGATCAATTAAGAATTCGAACTTCATGCAAAGAAAATTACGATTTATGTTAAAACCGTATCGATTAACATTTACTTATCGATATTTATATAGAATGTTTATATGAGTTTAATGACTTGAATCGTTTTTTTTTTTTTAAAATTAGTTAGGTTCTTTCGCCGTTTTGCTATTAGTTCATAGTCGAGGGCAATAAAAACACATTATCGACTTTAACTTTACAGCGACAGATATTTGTAATAACATATCAATATACGCTATATAGACTTGGTACAATACCTTAACTATTTGGTTCCGATAAAAAAAATACGTTTTCTGTCTATAAGGTCTGTCTCTGTCTATTCACGTGAATCTAAAGAGTAGAAGGGAAATCGTAAAGATTGTGTATATTGAAGTAAATCATGATAGCAGGGAGAAGAGCCATCCGGAGAGTGCATGCCATAAGTAAAAGCTTATAACCTCTCACCCGGATAGTGACACTCTACAATGCAATCTGCTAATCTCCCTTCAAGGCAGTAGCACTCTATCATACACTTTTCCAATACTACTTATAGGTAGTGGTATGCTATCATACAAGTTACAGCAATACACCTTATAAAATGACAAGTTACCATACACTCTACAGAAGGTATAATCTACGGCAGAGTCGCTTACTAACTATAAAGATACATAGTAATATCCATACAAACAATATTGTCTTTTCTCTAATATGGCCCGTATTCGCAATTAAGTAGTAATAGTTTGGTTTATAATGCATTTTGTATCCTTAATTCAATAATGATAGTTTAATTATAGTACAATCTATATTCGTAATCCGGTAATAACATTTAGTTACAAGGCAATTTATATCCGGAATATATTGATAATAATTTGGTTATATGATATTTTTTTCTGTAGTTTAATAATCACAATTTCAATATGGTTTGAATTATTAAAGTCCGGATTAATGTTTTTGACCGCGGTAGTAATTATAGTAAAGCCTAGATTGGTTTAGGCAATTAGTGGCGGCATAATTATCAATAGTATTTATTATTAAACCTTATAAGTATGTAATTACACAATAGTAATTGTGATATTACGTACTTTATGGTTCATATAAAAAGATGTATCGTTATCGGCTTAAATAAAACGTTTTTCCCCACCTTTTAATGATGCCTCCCCTTTACTAACGTAAGTATAAACTAGTGAATTAGTATATATAAGCTTAACCTACTGTCTTAACCACCAATTTGAAACCGCTTTTATAGATAAGTTACTTAACCAACCCTGTATACCAACCTCGCTCGTAAATAAATACTGCGTAAAAACAGGTCAGCAAGGTATCATTTAACACTTTTACGCAAAGAACAAGAGCCAGCTGCGGTCGCCGTACGCCGCGCCACCGCCGCCACTACTTCTACTATCAGCCTCACCTCGTTAGGCAAAATATCCTCTATCTCAGCCTACTATTTCGTTGCCTCCCCCGTCGCCGTCGCCGATAACGCCGCCACCCCTTTTCCCCACTTTTCCCCTTCCACTTTTCCTGTTACCCATGAAGGGAAAAAACGAGGGGCTCCTAAAATTATAAACTTTACCTTTTTACTACGGGTAAAGACCCTATTACCCGTGTCAACCCCCCTGCCCCCCCCTTCGTCCGCTGTAAACGTAACTAAGTTAAGCTATAACACGATTTCAAATTATTAATCCTGCCTATATTTTGTATATTATTAATATCCCTATAAAAGAGGTAACAGAAACCGACCTAATATGTTGCCTCAAACTACGGCTTATAAAGTTACTATCAGGGTACGACACGAAACCTTTTTAATACGTAAAACATTAAAGCGTCATACCCGGAGTCGTAGCCCTGAACTGCCAATAAGTACGTCTTACGTATTATTTATCGCGTTTGAGAAGGAAGGCAAATTTATTAGCAATTATTACCAAAGAAGGGGTTGGATGGCCTATTTCCATCGCTACGAGCGGATTAGCAATGGATACGCTCCTATTATGATGGTCCTAGGGATGTAAACAAAAGCATTACTATATATCCGCCATTTCCACAGGAAGTTTACTTGAAATATCTAACTCTAACCGCGAAAAAAAATCTCTCACTTATATAAATATACCCTTTGTAGCAATCTTAAAAACAACGACTTTCGTAGACAACTAAAACCAACCGACCCTAATTAGTAGTTGGCGTTAACCAGCAGATTAAGAAGACGGCAACCGCTTTTTCCGCTTGAAAGAAGATTCTACTCATGTATTATACAAGCGAATTAAACGTCATTATTATAAATCGCCGTAAGAAAGGTAAAGACCCTCCGTGCCTTTACTTAAGAATATGTGGTCTAAGAGGCGAGACTACTCCTCCAATAACGCTGGTAGCGACTTTGATAGCGGCGATAACGGTAGTTTGATTAGCGAGGGGGAGGGCAGTAAATAAAAGGATAATAAAAACGCGATGCCGCCCTCTTCATCCCCTTTTGTTCTCAATTAGCTGCTGAATATTATTTCCAAGCCGGCTCGTCCGGGCATAATACAATTCTATGCAAAGTAATATAATTGTTTTTCAAAAAAATCGTAACAAAATGATAAATAAGGAGTAAAAAATGTGCTTCCTAAAGTCGTAAATGGAAAAACAAAAATAAAAATTTGCTAGAAGCGGTTCAAATAGTACATCCAAATGGAGAAGGAAAATCTATAAGAAAAGTATAAATGAAAGATTCAAACAGCAGCAGAATCTGAAAAAGCAGTGCAAATAGAAGATTCGAACCGCGATAAAACGTGAAAAACGGTATAAATAACGAAATCGAACCGCGATAAAATGTGAAAATAGGTACAAAGAAAAAACTTGAATAGCAACAAGATAATAAAAGCAATTGAAGTTACTTAACTGGGGTAAATTTGTAAGACGTTCCTCACAACGCCAACCAAAAGTGTATTCGTCGAAATCCGCGCTTCCAGCACTCCATTGATGGCGCCATTGGTTATTATATCTACTAGACTCTACTTTTCATTAATCCACCTTATATCCTTAATTTTGTGGAGTTTATACGATTTACGCTAGGCTATAATATATATTATAAGGAGCTTTTTATTCGTAGTACCAGATTTAATAACGAACTTAGAAAAGGAAAAAAAGTTCATACAGATTACAAAAGGAAAGTGATTTATACTGATATTCGAAGTAATTATCTAGACCGTCATATCTATAATAATTCTCAAATCGAAACCTTTAACTATGCCATAAATTTCTGAAACTAAAAAGCTTCGTGTAACTCGTTTACACTTAGTCTAGCTGCAATAAATAATATTACCATGAAGGGTAATATTATGGACTCAAGCTACTGGCCATTAAGTCTATAGTTTATGTGACTTTGCATGTAACGTGATATGCAGTACCCGACTCAGGCGCGGCTCTAACACGGTTCGCGAGTATTATATGCGAAGGTATATGATGAGATATATACGAACCATGCCTATAGATCCTGTACCAAGAACCACTATATCATCTTTTAAATTTTATCCTATATTTTTAAAGTAAATTTTAGTTGACACCTATTTGGTTTAGTTTTGTAGGTAGAATTATGACATATTATTACGGTTTCACTTTATCTTTTCGGAGGAATATTATTTATAAAAACGAAGCGTTAACAAATATTAATGATTTTATGTTATCTTTTAAAGTTATCGGAAAATATAGGCCGTCGGTGAATATATAATCTTGCATTTTTATGAATATACTTCTTCGTCATTCGATACAAACTCCAACTAATATATCAAGTTTATAGGTTATTATAGATTATATTTCGTTTACAGTAAAGTAAATATAATGACCCAGTTAATCAACTTTTGTTTTCTATTTTACGTACGATTTCACCTAATTATCTACTAAAATTTAATCACTTAAATCTGACTTAACAGCTATTCAAACTAGTTTTTAAACGGTTAAAATCAGTTGAACAAATTACGACTCACCGTAATTTGATAAATCTACCTTTTCGTCAACGGTCACAGGCTAAATAGTCGAGTTTATATTTAAGGCGGGTAAAATTTAAATATAAAAAGGTTGTTTTACGTTTCTTTACGTGTAGGGTTATTATAAGTCGGCTGTTAAGTAGGTTGTTACGGTATATTACAAAGCTGACGGATACGAAGGTATATACGATACGAACGAATTGTTCGATTATATTGAAAAGATTTGGTGAAATTTATGGCGCGGATAAAGCTTTGGTCGAGTTAAAGGGATTGCATTTTAATTATAAAAACTTAAAGGTATCATTCGTTATCAGATTCGAAACATTATTTCATTGAACCGGTAATTTCAATTAACCGTCAGTCGTTCGATATATTTTCCTACGATATCGTATATATCTATGTATTCTAAATAAATCTATTTCGTTAAGTGTGAGCTTTATAGATTACATCGTGACTTTATAAAAATGACGCGAACACGTAAACGAATTAAAGATTTTGATTTGAAGCGATGTTTTATTCGATAATTATCGGATTTTATATATGTATAACTAACGAATAGAAATATAATTATAACAAGGTTTTAAACCTTTTAAGTATTTTCGTTAAATAGTCGCCTTAATAGGGGTTATACTTTAATAATAGTATTCGACATATATCCAAAACTAAGGACGTCGGGTAATAAAAAAAAAGGGAAAAAAAAACGCGAAACTAAATAGATTACAAGATGTTACCTACGTTATAACTCATCGAATCATTATTAACCTAATTTGAAATGTTATTCCTTTTTCTTTCTTAGAAATAGGTATATAGTGTTTAAGTCGAAAATGTAAATAGAGGTTTTTTAGTATCAGCGATATGAGAAAATTAACTTTCAAACATAACTTTGTTTAAAAATTAGGTAACCTTAACGATATAGTTGTAAAATGAAATAGAATATAAATTTCATTAAAATAATTATAAACGAGTATTTATTTTTCAAAGTTATATTTTCTCATAATACCTATTTTTAACCTCGTACGTCGATTTTAGTTGTTTAATATTATGATATTGTAAATAAGGTTTTGTTATAACGGGGCGTGATAAAGGAAATTCGGTAATTATATCCTCAAAATTTGTATATAACATTAGAGTTACAGCGAAATATGTATAACTATTAGAATAGCAGTCAAGTACAGTACAATCTGGTCAACTTTACTTGCAGTAAAATTGATTGTACGTACTATAAATTGACTGCAGTTTATGGGATTGCACTGCAAGTGCAGTGCAGTAGGTGCCCACTTCAAAGTGAGGTATAGGCTAAAGCGTTTGGCCATACAAATTAGTCTGCAGACCGGCTAGTGGTCTACCCAACTTAGAACTTACACATAAATCAACAATATCAACGCAGCACCAATTACTTCAACCATTGTAATTCGAATTGACTACTTTGCAACGATAGAGGCCTACTAATACTGATTGGTGATTATTAGGCTAAGTACAGATTAGCTAAGTAGAAAAAGCTACTTTCCGGTTGTTACGCTCTATGCTGCAGCTAAGGTATAGGAGAGATTCTTATGAAGGGCCTATATTGTTACGTCGGTTTTACCGGCAGTTAGTACGGAAGAATTTTAAACTTCGTCGGTTTTAACGGAATATTGAAGGTAACGACGGTAACGCTATTCAAAAATAACAAGAAATCTTTATTAATTCTTCTTAAAGAAATTGAGGCTCTCTGTTAAAAATCTTAAAATACAGTAAGTTGCAAACAGCTAAGTCAGTACTACTATAGGTACTATTACCGCAAGAAAAACTACTAAGTCTCTACGCTAAAATAACAACCTTTATCCGCCACCAACATTCAACGACCTTCGCCCTTACCCCCTATATCAAACCTTTGCCTTACTTTACTCTTTTCAATATCTCCTCCACTTTAATCGCTAAGTTCCAGCCAAGTTCCTACGCGACTTTACGCTAAAACACTAAGTATTTACGTCTAATATTACCAAGTCTCTCGATGTATACGCTCTACACAAGCCATAAATTCAAGATAGCTTTAAATCAGACATTTTTGGAGAAAGTTATAACCCTCGGATCAAGTTTCACCAAGTAATACAACTACGATCTTTAAGAACAAGACTTCAATAAAAAATCAACCGAAGAGCATTTGACCAACATCGTCGGCTGTTTTATCTTGGAATACGTTACTGATAAAGATCCTGATGATGTGTTTCTCAAAGTCCGTGAATTTTTCGGAAACTTGATGCTTAACATGTAAAAGACTACCAAAAAAACAGTCAAATCCAAACTAAAAACTAAACTTGAACACCGAAGCATATACATACCGAAGGAAAACGTTACCAGACTAGCGAAAACACTCTTTAAGTTGACTAAGCTTTAAAAGTGCTTAAAGGATCTACGGCCGAAAGAGGAAGAGATTAAGGAATTGTAACGCCTATATACACACTCTAGCGGAACTCCTTTTTAACCTTAACTAAGTCAGAGCTTTTCGCGTGTTAGCGTTAAAAAATATGTTAACCTACTCGGCTTCCTAGAACTCCTACGTAACAATATAAGATATGCCCTTAGCGGCAGTCGAACGCGTAAAGCACGTGCTGCCAACGCGGTTATAGGTATTACTATTAGCGCTCTACACCAATCAATTAAGAAGAACTCTCACTAAACCCCGTAAAACTAAGAGGATTATCGCTAAGTTCCCCAAAATAGAAAACTTTAGACTCACTTCCCCTAAGATTCTTAGTACATCCAGTTCCAGCAACCAAATCAAGGAAAGATTAGATTTACACGCAAGCCTATTGTGGGTACAACCACTGGCTTTTTGCCTCTAAACTAGGCCAAAGGTAACTATCCTTCCCATTAGTATTAATAGCAACCTTAATCCTTTCCCCAGCTAAGTAAAAAAGGCCTTTACAACCAGTACATTACATTTTTCCTTCGGCGCGTCATCATAAAGGATACAGACTGTACAGTAATCAATACGTTCGTTTAAATTTGTGGGGAAAAAAGAAAAGCATAACGGTAAACGATATAATCTCTTCGATGTTAAGTTACACCCATTTTTTAACATTTGCCGACAAATGAAAATTAAGTTGCCAAGTTTTCACTCGCTATTTACCTGTATCCTTACCGGCTAAGCTAAAAACTACTACTTTTGATGCATAACAAATTATACCTCTTTCAGAGAAATTTACAATGGCATAAAGGGCTATTTCGAATACAATACTAACCTTACCCAATATTATACGAACTAAAACATTATTAAGTGGTTATACATGTTAAATTATAAGAAAGAGTTGAAAAGTAAAATGTATTTTTTAAATTAAATGTTCAAGAGGTTAATAGTTCACAAACAGATAATAGTGAACGAGTGAATTAATGAAAGAACTTTACTCCAATAAGTTCATTAAGCAGTTACGGGCTACAAAGAATTTTAATACGCCTCATAATGACCTGATGCTACTTACGAATTTTTTTTTTGGCTAATTACGTTCTTCTTTGCGACTATGACTATTAGAATCTCTGAATCAACTGGTATATATTTACAAGATCTGTAATTTAGTAATGAAGAAGATCATTCCAATTCGTATTACATTGATCGACGGTATGGACAGCCTGGACAGTATGGTTAACGGAAGGCCCAGACACCTTTCCACGAAGGAAGGTATTTATCTTCCTCAAAGTCTTGAAGCCAGCTAAGCAAATTTAACTTGAAATTCAAGAGATGTTGAAATTACAGTAAATAAGATTATTAGTTAACACGTTACACTGCCGCCGAACATAATGTAAAACAGGTGATGTACCACATAGAATACCCTTATGACTCTAAATGGGATTACATAAAGCGTATCATATAATTTAAAGGAAGTAAATTTGGAAAGAATAAAAATAAACAGACAGCTATCAGCTAGCATAAAAATACTAACACTAGTATTAACATCTGTACTAGCTTGAAGATAACTTAATAACTAGCCGACTACGCTTTTTTATACCGCCTTACAAGTAAAGACATCTACCGCTGCTATAACGATAAAGCTTTGGCCTTATATACCTTTTCACAATTTAAGACCGGTATGCGGAGCAAGTATTTTAAAAAATCATACCGGACACGGGAGTAACTCGGTACTTAACAAAAGAGTATTGGTAGTATATCGCGTTTCAAAAAGATACTAATATTATTACTGAACTTAACCACGCGGATATTAATAAGGCTAAAGTTGGCTTTAATTCTGAGAAAAAGATATAGTTACTGGGATCAACGATAGTAAAGATTATTATCAACCTTATTGTTTTCTATATCTTCAAATCCCGTACCAATTTTCCCCTTTGCCTTAAAGATATGAAAAACCTTGGCTTTATCATTAATTTTTAGATCAATAAGCTGATATATGTTAAAGCCGGAAAAAGGTTTTTACTTAAACCTAAGTAAGGGTATCTCTGATTTTAACTTAAAGGGCTAAAATCAGTGGTATTAAACCTAAAGAAGGTAAAAATTCGTTAACTATATCGTATGTTCAATTATCCGGAAGCTAATAGGCTTTACAGAGTCTTGAAGGCAACTAATTACGAAGATATAAATCTTCTAGTATAAAAAGCAGTAAACGCCTTTACTATTACTATCAAATACAATCCCAAGTCCTTTTAAGGTTTAATTTAAGTTCACGCTAAAAAAAGATTAAGACTTTCACTCCTAAATCTTCGTAAACGTATTTTTCTTAAATGGCAAGTTAATATTACACGTTATAAACTCCATTACAGCTTTTTATAACGTCAAAGTCCTTGAAATCATTAAAGCGAAAAAAATATAGGAAGTATTACGTACTTTGTAAATTAACACGTTCTTTAGCCTACTAAACATACTAATTTACGATACTTGCACCAACTTTACTAAGATAAAATTTCAAGCTAATATAAAGTTAATGATAATTTAGTATAAACAGGTACTTATTAAAGTTTACAAAGGTATTAATAAGGTTTAAAAAGCGTATTCCTTTCTATGAAGGGCCTATAGTATCCCTATACTGGAAATCGGAGGATTTATAAGTCAAAAGAAACGCCTTTAAATAGCGGTAAAATGTCTTAAGGATATTATTAACTTTAACGGACTTATAGTAGCTTTCTTGGTATTTAAAGCCTACCCACGCATAACAGCTAAGTCGCTACCCTCTTCAAGTACTCGGAAGCGTTCTATGGCATATAGAAAAGCTTTAAAGGAACTAAGGAAGGAATCGGCACGCCGCCAGGTCAATGATGCCCTCAACACCAGAAACGGACCTTCAATAACGGACGTGTTTTCACTGCCCCTTCAGAGTGAAGTCCTCACGCGACGCGAGCTAGGAAAATGGGATGGGCAGAAAAATTTCAAGACTCCTTAAGTCTGATGAAGATCCCCACATCGATGACCTTCGAGCTGGGCGAATCAGTCAACACAACTCTTCCGAGCCGACTGTTGATAAGCCGATGTAATATCGATGGCGTGAAAGACCACTCAAAAGGAGAATACACACTAAAGAAGAGAAAAATAGAAATTATAAGCCTGGCAGGGCATATATAACGGCGTGGGTATCTTAGAAGGAAAAGTCTGACAAAGAATTTTCCTTTAAATTACGTGCTAAATATATTATCAATATATTAGATAAGCCTTTTAAAGAAATTCATCAAGTGGAAATTAACGGCCGTTTTTATAGGGTGTTGTATAGTTTATGACGTTAACGTAATTTCAAGGCCAAAATATTATTATGTTTAAGTCGAGAATAGTTTACGAGGTTGAAGGTAAAACTACGGATTGGTTGTATGAAAAGTTACGTTTAATCGCTTAAGGATATGGTAATAAAGATAAAAATGAAATCTTTACCCAATCGTCTATAATTTAAGAATTAGTTAACGTATAATCGTCTTTATCATGACTAGTTTAAATACTTGTGTAAAGGGTTAGTTTATATTTAATAGCCGGGATTTCATATAGGCGTACACGTAATTTGTTATTGGTCTTTCGCGTATGATACTTTTAAAACTGCCGCAAAAACTAAAAGAAAAGTTTCCACCTAACACGATAAAACACTGTATTAAGCTTTTGTATGGATTAGCCGAGGCTTACGTTTATTGGTTTATAGTGTACCAGGAATATTTTAAAAATAAGTTAGGTATCAAGACTTTCTTATTTAACTAGTGTTTATTAATTACACAAAACAAAGACTTCAATATCATAGGTATATAAATTAACAATACCTTTTTCCCTGGCGATATTAAGTTTACAGCAAAGGAATAACGTGTTATCGAAAAGTTTCGTTTTTAAAAATGTAAGTTAGTTCAAATGTTGGCTGAGGGCATATAAGTTAACTTTAACGAATCGTTACTCCCTATCTATAGTATTTATGTTAAAAGGGGGGTTTATATTAGCCTACGACCAAAGGTGCAAACTATGAGCCTAATAATTATCGATAAGGATAACGAGGTAAAGGTACAAAAATATCTGGAATAAAGGCTCGGTACGACCTATATCACCACATTATGCTAACCAGAAGCATCGTACGATCTTTTTATTACGTCACAGGTATAGGACCCGTAACACGAAGATTAGGATAAGTAAAATAAACGGAATTAATAGCAAATATATTACGTAAAAAAAGGGATTAATATAGTTTTTTATAAATTTAGTAAAAGCGAAGTTAATTGTTTTTACGGACAGGTTATTTGCCAATAATAATAACCTTATATCGAAAATCGGCTTTTTAATAATAATTGTTAACGACTCTAGTCTTAAAGGGTAATTTACGATTACTAGAAACTTTGTACATTAAATATTAATTAAGTATAAGCTAATAACCCGTAATATATTAGCCTTGAAAATTTACGGTATAATAGTAGTCTTTATCATCGGTAGGGTAACTAACGGCATATTAAGGATTATTACTAAGCAATTAGGTTTGTTACCGATATCTGTAATAGTGTATATCGATTCCCAAAGCTTTTACGAATTCCTATTAAAATTAGGTACGACTAATGAAAAACGTCTGATAATAAACGTAATAACGTTAAAGTAGGTATACGAAGCCATGGAAATCGATAAATCCCGGTGAATTAACGGCAAAGATAACCTTACCGATGCTATAACCAAGGCTACACCTAATAGCGCCTTGGAAAGGTTGGTAAACAGCAATACGTTAACCATACGAATCGAGGGATACGTGGATCGCCTAGCACGTAACGTGGAGGAACAAGGTTGCCCTGGCAAATTGGAAGACCGTCAGGGCAATAATAGCGATGGCAGTAGTTTAAACTACTGGCAAAAGGTACGCAAGTGGTGGCGTACTTGATTTGGCAAAAGATACGCAAGTACTAGCGTACGTAATTTGCGCAGGTCTGTAGCGAAGAATCTGTGCACGGGATATGAGAAATGGAGGCCTCGGAAGGGTGGAGTAAAAGGGTCACGAAGGCCGTAATTGAGGTTGATTTCAGTACAGATTAATCGGAATTGACACGGGTCAAGCTTGTGGATCAAGGAGGGATTTCAGAGGTTGCCACCAATTGATGGCAGGCCACGCTGGCGTGCAGGCACAAAAAAAAAAGCCGCCAGTGTTGAAATAGCAGTCAAGTGTAGTACAGTCAAGTCAACTTTACTTGCAGTAAAGTTGATTATACGTACTGCAAATTGACTACAGTTTGTGAGATTGCACTGCAAGTGCAGTGCAGTAGGTACCCACTTCAAAGTGGGGCACAGGCTAAAGCGTTTGGCCATACAAATTAGTGTGCAGACTAGCAAGCGGTCTGCCAAACTTAGAACTTACACAACAATCAACAATATCAATGCAGCACCAGTTACTTCGACTACAGTGATTCGAATCGACTACGTTACAACGATAAAGGCATCCCAACAATAACTCCTAATAGTTAATGTTCGCATAAATATTGATAAATAGCCGAATCTAATATGAATATATATTATTCTGTGAATAAAGTAGGATAGAATTTTTGGTACATTATAAATATGATACTAATAGATAATGTTTAAAGTTATCGATATTCATTTCATGCTTCATAATTAGGGGGGATTCGTTGTCAACGTAATAATTATACGTCTTAAGTCGGGAGATATTCGGGGTATTATAAAATTGGTTGTAATTCGTTTAATAACCCTTATTTAGCGAATATTATAATATACGTGGGATCTGTTGTAATTGGGTTTTATTATAAAGTTTCGTTGAATACCACGGATTTTATAATCGACGGCATCGACTATTGTAAAGAAAAGGAGGAAAATTGATTACGTTTTTTACCTAAACTGGTCATATTTCACGATTTATTTGATAAGAAAAAATCAATAACTTTACTTCTATACTGGGGAAAACTCGATTACTGCTCGCAGGTCTTTAGATCGTTGCAACGTTGTCGATTCGAATCGTGGTCGAAGTAACAGTAGTATTGCATTGGTCAAATGGTGGATGTATTATTCTAGGTTTAGCAGACCGCTAGCCGGTTTGCATTATAATCTGTACAGAGAATTGTTTGGCATGTGCTCCAGTGTAAAGTGTAATGTACTACATTCAACTTACACCTAATACGGTAAGTCTACACAAAGTAATACACTTAACTTGCAGTTCAGTATAGTCAATTTTACTGTAAGTAAAGTTCAACTATTACGCTGCATGTAATTGTTGGTAAGGTCTCAAGCCTTGGTATTTACGTGAATTAAGGTCTTTGAAGAGTAATCAGAATGATTGGTATTATAGTATAGTAGAAGATGATTCTAAGGAGCATCTAGAGATGCACGCCATAGGTGAGGGTTTATAAGTCCTTACACAGAGCGTACTATTCTAGACCGCTCCACGTATTGCCGCTCGGTCTGGTATAGTTATTCCAGACCGATCCATTTATTGTCGTTTGGTTTAGAACAGTCATTCCAAACCGATCTATGTATAAAGCACTTTGTATCTTGTAAAAGTGCAGCCTGCAGTATGACACGTTATCGTGAACTCTGTAGAAGTTTACCCTGCAATATAGTGCACTGCTATTTGCCCTATATATACTACTTATAAGGGTATGTAGTAATATTCATACAGTTAATCTTTTTTTTCTTATATATTTCGTAATTATAACCTAGTATCCATCGTATTGTTATGGTTAAAAAGTTTTAAATTTCGTAGGTTTTGTAGTAATAGTATCATTGCCGTATTAATTGCAAAAAGGCTTAAATTAGTAAGTTTCCGTAATAGCAGTATGGTTGTTGGATCAATTGTACATTGTTTAAGTAAGTCAGTTCCTATAGTAATAGTGTTATTGTTATACTAATTGCGAAAAGGTTAAATTAACAAGTTCGGTTAGAATTCGTAAAGTTTGACCGAGGTAGTGTTTTCAATTCGACTAAGATTATCAAAGTTGAGCCGAGTTGGTGTTTGTAATTAGGGCCTAATTGGTATAGTTAAATGGAGGCGATATGGTTAGTAATAACGCCTTTCGTAATATTTAATAGAGATGGTTATGTAATGGTAATCATATAAGGGTAATTGTGTATATATAATTATGTAATTACATGTTAAGTTAGTATAAAAGAATATATTGCTATCGTTTAAGGTAAAAGTTCCATTTTTTTTTCAAAAGGCTCGTAATCTAAACAAATATAAATCCTCTACTTTAATTTAACCTCTATTATTATTAAATAAATTATGCTATATCCCTATATTTCCTCGGTCTTTTTTCAACTAAAATAAACCGTTTCAATAGGTAAGTCACGTAATCAACATCTATTACTAACCTTTTTTCTGTACAGATTACGCGTAAGAATCGAAACGCAAAGCGCTGTTTGGCGCGCGAGCGGCGGTGCGCTACCGCCGCCACCGCTGCTGCCGCTATTGACGTTACTACCTCCACTAATACCACTAATAGCAGCAGCCCGCCTTCGTCGGGCGACATTTTTTCCATCGCTGTTACTTCGACTGCCCCTGTCACCCCGTTCGCCACTACGCCGCTAAGTCCTGCAGCTACCGCCGCCACGTCTGTCAGTTCCGCCGCCACCACGTCGCCTAGCCTAGTCACCGCCTTCGCCTCGCCCCTTCCCTCCACCGCCACCCCGACCTCCTCCTTGCCCTTCTTTCCCTTCTCCTTCCCCAGCTCAGGGGAGGAATGGGGGGCTCCTAAAGTTATAAACCTTACCCTTTCCCTACGGGTGAAAACTCTATTACCTGTAAGACTCTCTTTACGCTATAAACTTAACTTGACGTAGTTATACCAAAATTCTTATTTCTAAAATCCAGCTAGTTATATACTTATAACTTTATTTTATACTTCCTAAATAAAAAATACGAGGCGGACTTACTCTGCCGCCTCGAGTTTCATATTATTAGGGTTCGCCATAAGGTCTTTTTAATGCCTTAAACGTTGAAGTAACGTACCTGGGTCCGTAACCTCGGGCCATTAATGGATACGTGTTCTGTATTGTATATTAAATTCGCGGCCGCGAGAAAATCCGCCAGCTATTACTATAAAAATAATATTCTTTTAATCCATTGCCACCATTAAGAGTGGATTAACAATTCGTACGCCTTTATTCCGATGATTTTAAAGCTGTAAGCCGAAGCTGTGTTACGTGTTCGTCGACTTTCTAATAAGTTTTAACCGAAACTTAAAATTTCCTTGAGTAAAAATATACTATCGAGGCAATTCAAAAACATTCGCGGTCGAAAATAACCAAAATAAACCGATGAAAATTTTATTAATAGTTATTAACCGGCGAGCCAAAAAGACCGGTACCTGTTGTCGCCGCCTAGAAACGGGGCCTACATATATACTAAGTAAGTACATTTAACAGAGTTATCATATGCCTCTATCGAGAAGATAATCTTTCTATTATAACTTTGGCTAAAGGCATAACTAATAAGGTGGAGGACTACATTTTTACTAAAGTTAATAACATCGATAGCGATAATGGTAATAACATTAATATAAAGTGAGAGAACGATGGTGAGGATGGTAAAAATGTAATAACGTCACCTTCTACCTTTATTAATGGATAAATAACCCTCGGCCGGACCGGTGTACCCAGCCATAATGCAATACGCTATATAATAATGTTATAGTTTTTTTTATAAAGAAAACGTTTAAATATAATAATCGTGATATAAAGTACAAAAAAACGGAGGAGGTAATATACCGTAATCAGTACAATATAGTAAATGTGATTAAAGATAAAAATAAGTTTCGGCGTAAATGAAAAAATAGAAAAGAAACGAATAGGAAATTCCGTTGGATCGAAACGTGCAAAACAAATAGTTCCAGAATCTTGGGAGCGGGGTAAAATGGTAGGATTAAACAGATATAAAATCGTTAATCAGAACTAATGATTAGGCCAAATAAAGGGAAAATTATAGATCGGTTTAAATAACGTAATATGTTCTAATCCCATTTGGCGAAAAAAGGTGGTTTAATAGATTACTAAGGTTGTATAACGTTTTTAACAACAGTATACTTATTTATATAAGTATTTTTAAGGTTCTGTTCGACGTAACCTTAGTTATCCTATTTATTTGTTTGGATTTTCCGTCGAGACCTACCTTATTTCATTGATTTTACGGCGTTTATATAACTCGTATAAAGTTATAATATCGATTATCAAACGTTTTTCGTTCATAAAACCTCATTCAACCAGGTATTTATAAATTGAAAAAAAGTTAATATATACGATAAGAGAAATAGAGCGTAAGTAAAGGTTAAAAATAATTATTTGAACCATTATCGCTTAGTAATACCCGAATCAAATCTTCTAACTATACTATAAATCTCGAAAGCTAAAACGCTTTGCATAACTCTTTTACGATCGTAATAGTATTGCATGCAATGCAGTAGGTCAACTTTACTTATAGTAAAGTCGATCATACTGCAAGTGTATTGATTTGTGTGGTGACTTACCGCATTGGGTGTAAGTCGAGTGCAGTATGCTACACTTCACTCTAGGGCACGGGCTAAGCAATTGGCCATACAAATTACAGTGTAGACCGGCTAGCGGTCTGCCAAACCTTGAACAATACATCCACTATCTGACCATGCAATACTACTGTTACTTCGAAGACCAATCGAATCGACAACGTTGCAACGTCTAAGGCCTACCAATAATAATTAGTGATTGCTTATTTATTAGGTTAAATATAGATTGGATAGGTAGAAGAAGAGGCTATTTTTCGGTTACGCTTTAAGTCAAATGAACGCTGGAGTAGAGGAAAGATTCTTGCTAAAGGCTTCTATTAGTATTTCGAAAGTCTTCCAATGCAAGGAAAACAGAGAAGACTATTTGGTTACGTCAGTCGTCCAACGGTAATCTGAAAGTTAGCGATGGTATAGCTATCGAAAACACCAAAAATCTCTATTGATTCTTTTTGAAGAAAAGCGTTGAGATTGACTATTGGAAGTATCAAAGTTCGGCAAGTTGGCAAATGACTAAGTCAGTACTACTGAGGGTATTACTACTACTGCAAAAAAGACTAAGGCCCACGGCCTATAACAAATAACCTTCGCTCTCTACCACCTACAACGACCTTTGACCTTACTCTCCACATCAAAATTTTGCCTATACTTTACTCTTTTTTACTTCCTATGCCACTTTAATCGTCAAGTCTGTTACTTTAAGAGAAAACACCAAGTTACGTCAAAAAGGCCACATTACGCGATCTTTCTTCAAGTCGTCAAGTTCCCACACGATTTTACGCCAAAACACCAAGTCCTTATGTTTAAAATTGCCAAGTTTTTCACTAACACACCTGTTAAAATGTCTGTCCCCAGCGCTCAGTTTGCGGTTTTTACCAACCCAGATAGGAAAAAAGCAATTAAAGCGCTCGAAACTGTTTTTATTAAGTTTTACGACGAATAATTTTGGACTACAAACGTTGAAGAAACCTCCGATAAAGCTTATCTGAATAACTACGTCGGCTAGTATATCCTCGAAACTAATACCAAGGAAGAGTTTGGCCGCGGCGCACGCGCTTTCCAAGACTTTCGCGAGTTTTTTAATTATTGGACTCCAGATATGGAGAAGATAATCCAATATACGGTTAAGGTCAAGTAAAAAAAGGAAGTTACACGCCGTGGTATTTGCATTACAGATAAGATACTAGTAAAATTAGCGAAAAACTTTTTTACCTAGCCTAATAGGAAGACTGCCTTTAAAATTTTAATCCTTATGACCTTTAGGGAAAAGGAAAAGGTATTAGGGGATTCTAACGCCTATATACACGTTTTAAAAGACTATTAACTTACCTTTAGCTAAGTTAAGCCTTTTTATTCATTGAAGATAAGAAATCTGTTAACCTATTAGGAAATTTAGTACCATTATGTAATAGCGCGGGGTATACTCTTGGCGGTAATAGAGCACGTAAAGCAGCGGCCACCAACGCAACTAGAGGTATTAACGTTGGCGCTTTACACCATTCAATTGGGCAAGATCATTAGGCTTTATAAAACCTTTCAATACTCATCATCCCTCAACAAATCCATCACCAAAATCCTTAAAAACCTTTTCCTTTTAAATACAGCTACCCGCGCGAACCTATTATAAGCCCTATTATAGGACTTTACCCTTCGGTCTAGGTGACTGGAAATTACCCTTAACACTGAGCCTCCAAATATCCAAAATTTGAACCGTTAGGAAATACTAACTAGGATTAAAATAACTATCGCAACCTTTTTCCAAAACCTATTAAAATACTTAACATTAATTACAAACCGTAAACGATTTTCGATAAGATCTGGAATAATATATATAGAAAAAACGGAAAGCCTTATAGCCTTTTCAACACTAAGATAATGTCTTTCCTAAATGTTTGCAAATAAATAAAGGTTTTACTTTCTGGTTTTTACTTACTATTCCCCGAAATCCTTACAGATTACGTTAAAAACTACTATTTAACCTTCCCAATAAACGCCATAACGTTCCGCGAAATGTACGATAGTATAAAGGGCTACTTCGAATACGAAGTTTACTTTACGTAATACTATACAAAATAGGCTACGACGCTATAAATTACAATGATAACCAAATAAAAAGGTGGATTTATCAATAGATATTTTTAATGAAATATTTAATAAGCTGATAATATGTTAAAAGGAAATATAAAAGGCTTACGTTAGTAAAATTACATTTCGCGAACAGGTATGGGCAATTATCACGGGAGTTGGTAAATTCGAATACGCTTTACAACACCTAAATAGTACCTGTAAAGGCTTTTTTTAACCAGTTACGTTTCTTGTTTACCACCATAATAACACGTATACCAAACTCGTTTGATATGTATTTATAAACCCGCAACTTTCTTAATGTAAATAAGGAAACCTTCATGGTAATTAATTACTTCCACTGTAAGTATAATATCCTATAACGCCTAAAGTCAAGCTTAGTAACTTCGGTTCCCAACTAAAGGCAATACCTACGTTAAGGTTCATAATATTTAGGCGAACCTATTAACCATAAGTATCATTGTCGTAATAGTGACAAAAGATATTGGATCTATAGTAAAGCCAATTACTAGTCGACTCGGCAGCCCTCCACCGAACGTAATAACAGGAAAGTAACGTACTACATCTAGTATCTTACTGCTTCGAAATAAGATTACTTAAACTAGGTTATAAATGTAAAGGCGATAAGCCAACTAATGCTATTACCTCCCTTAATCAAATTAAGTGATACGAAGATACTACTCCTAATACAGTAATATAATAACTGGTTAATTATACCATTTTATACCGTTTAGATGATAAAAACCCTTACCCTTACCTTTACATTAACTATACTCTTAACTCATTATATACTTTTAACCTTCATAATCGTTATATAGATTACACGTTTTAAAGTATTATACCAGATACTGGGGCGACAATGTACTTAATATAAGGATATTCTTAATGTTTAGTATTACGGAGGAAAAGCACCACAATTATCAAGATTGATAATCACGATATTAATGAACCTAAAATTGGCTTTAACCTAGACGAATAATTATTGTTATTAGAAATAACGGTAATTCAAACTGTTGTAAAAGCGATTACGTTTTATAACCTTAAATCCCCAACCCCTTTTTTACAGTACTTAAAAGATATAAAGACTCTCGGTGTCAATGAAGACGTTAACTTAAACGAGTTAGTTAAAAATAACCAAAGGTTTTTATAGCTTTTAAGTAGAAGCATTTATGCTTTTATCTTTAAGGCTTGGAAGTAGTGGTGTTGTACCTAATAAAGTCTGAAATACATTAATTATACAAACGTTTTTGCTACCTAGCTATTAATAGGTCATATAAAGTTTAAAATTCCGTAAGGTAAAATAATGTGAAATAATTTGCCCTAAAAACTATTCAAAGGCTTTACCACCACTATTGAATGTATACAAAGCTCTTTAAAAATTTAAAATGACGTTAAAAGACAATAAAAATGTGAATTAAAAAATCTTTATCAATATATTTTACTTAAATAATAAAATTGTTATTTTACATCGTTAACTTAAGAACCAGTTTTTACAAGGTAAAATTCTTATAGTCGCTTTAGGCAAAGGATACGTGGGAAACGTTAAGGATACTATAAATTTATATATACCTTGGTTTACTTAACGTTGTTATTTACGGTACCGGTACCAACTTTGCGACGGCGGAGTTTTAAAAAGATTTCAAGATAATAGGTGTCCAGGGTAAACAGGTACCTGTAAAAACTCACTAAAATATTGCAAAGGTTAAATAGGCATACGCCCTACTTCGTCAAGCGTATGGCATTTCTACGTTGTAAATTATAAGCTTTACGGATCCGAAGGCATGCATATAGATAATAGTGAAAAGCTTTAATGATACCGTAGGTTTTGAAGACTTCATGCCAACATTACAGGTTTTAAAGTATACCTATGTTTAACTAGTAAATCTCCGCCTTCAACAAATACTTAAAAACTTATTACGGCCTATGACAAATCTTTAAGGGAATTTCGAAAAGAATCGGTACGCCGCTAAGTTAATAAAGCCCTTGATACTAAAAACGGGCCTATAACAATCAAAGTATTTTCTTTTATATTATAAAGTGAAGTCTTCATAAAACGGAAGTCGTTCAAATAGTAAAAGCTGTGTAAAATATTAAGAATCGTAAATTTTAAAGTGGTTATTAAAACTATTAACGGTTTTGTGTTTTTCTGAATTGCTTAGGTTAAGCCTTACATTGGAGTTATTAAATATAAAACCCCTTAAGCAAAATGACCAAGCTAATACCAACCTCCCCCACTTATTTTGACAAACTAATAAAACGCTGTCAGTGCGGATGACTCCCAGAAAAGAATAAATCATTAAAAAGGAGGAATAAACACTGTACTGTATTTACAATATCACTCAGGTAAATAGAAACGAAAAGGAAAACGAAGACTCGATAATAAAGCTTCGGATACAAAGAATAATTAAAACTTTGGGTAAACCTTTTAAGAAGAACGATAAAGTCGATATTAACGGTTTAATAAACCGACAAATTATATAATTTATATCTAAAACCAATTTTAACTCCTAAAACCCAAACATTGCGATCTTTAAGTCGAGAATTTTTTTAAGAAATTCAAGATAGAACTACAGTACGGCCGTACGAAAAGTTAAGACTAATTGTTTAAAGATACAGCGCAAAAAGCAAGCACTAGATCCTTAGGTAATTGCTAAGAATTCAAAAAATAAGTAACGCCTGGTAATGACCTTAATAACAAATTTACTGATAAATAATAAAAGAAAGTTTACGCTTAATAGTCATGATATTATGTAAGCTTATTTATAATTAACAACGGACCTATAACGAATTGTATTGATAAAGCTACTATAGAAACTCCGTGTCATTTACCTATTAAAAACGGTAATAGTATGTATTAAGCTATTATATAGGTTAGCTAAAACAAACGTTTACTATTTTTTTACTTATTAGTCGTATTTAAATTCCGGATAACGATAAAGTCCTTAATATACGATTCGTGTTTATTCATAATGTAAATAAATGACTTGGGTATAATAAGTATATAAGTTAACGATACCCTTTTCGTTGGAATGAAAGACTTTATAGTATTAAAATAAGAAGCGATCGAAGACTTTAAGTTTTATAATTATAAGCTAGTAACGATGTTGACGAAAAATAATTAACTTAACTTTAATAAATCGTTAATCTGTATACTTAATATTAATTCTGGTTTTAACTTTAACTAAAAAGGTTAAGGCGTCATTTTTACCATGATCGATAAGACTAATAAGGCTAAGTTTTAACGGTAATTGGAATAACGTATATAAGGTAGCTATATAATTACCCTATACTAACCGGAAGCCTTATATTATTCATTTTTTGCGGTATAAACACAAATATTAACAGATGAAGACTTTGATCGACTAAATAAAGGGCTAAAGAAGCAAATACGAAACCTGTACCACGAAATCAATATAGTGTTAATGGACTTTTTAAAAGTTAATCCAATGATTTTCACGAATGTGTTCTTTACAAATAACATCAACTCATTTCGATAAATCGGTTTTTTAATAACCTTCCTTAACAAAAATAAGTTGGAAAATGAATTTAGTATTATCGGTAACCTAATCTATTAAACCTTCGTCATGTATAAAAGGATTACACGAAACTTTTTGTATTCAGAGATCTACGGAATAATAACGGCAATGAATATAGGTATAGTATTATAAAAGACCCTTATCTACATTCCCAAATAGCTACGAATTCCTTTTATAATAGTAATAATTAATATCGATTTCAAGAGCCTTTTCGAATGCCTTTTAAAGCTCGAAACTATTAGTGAAAAACCCCTGATAATCGATGTAATATCACTCCGCGAAACCTATGAAAAGAAGGAGATTGAGATGTTTCGATGGATCGATAACAAAGATAATCCTACAAATGTTATAACGAAAACCACGCCAAACAAAGCCCTGGAAAGGTTTGTAGATAGTAATAAGCTAACTATACGTATTAAGGGCTACGTGGATAAACCGCTCGGAAAACCCAAATCACGTGATAGCGGATAAGGATATGTTTTCAGATTGGAAAACTTCCAGGGAATTGATAATGACGACCTATTCAAGTGGCATAGTTAAAGTTGCAAAGGTTTGTGGCGAAAGAACTTTTTATAGGAGTTAATAAATTCGGATCTCGGAGCGGCGGAGCAATTAAGGTCAGAAGGGGTCAATTTACATGCAATTAGGTATAACTTAGTACGGGAATCAACTGGAATTGACAGGAATCTATCCAGTTGACGAGGACGTAATTTAGTGGTAACCGGAAAAAATTGGTCAGCTACACTGGCATGCGCGCACAAACTAAAAAGCCGCTAATATTAGAATAGTATTGCATGCAGTGCAGTAGGTCAACTTTACTTATAACGAAGTTGACTGTACTGCAAGTGTATTGCTTTGTATGGAGACTTACTGTATCGGGTGTAAGTCGAGTGCAGTACACTACACTTCACTCTAGGGAACGGGCCAAGTAATTGGCTATACAAATTACAGTGCTGACGGGTGAGCGGTCTTCCAAACCTAGAACAATACATCCACCATCTGACCATGAAATACTACTGTTACTTCAAAGACTAATCGAATCAACAACATTGCAACATCTAAGGCCTAGCAACATTTTTAATTAATAAAGTTTTAGTAAATGATATTTCCTCGAAACGTAAAGCCGTTTTGAGCCGGTATTTCGTTACCAGAAACCAAAACAAAACAGATTTATAAACTACAATAGTTATTATTAACGAAAAATTTATTAGTAAAAACAAACAGTTTTATGATACGTATATCTATTGGGACAAATTATAAACCGCGTTTTAAATTATGTATTTACCACGAAATTGTTTTATTAAACGCCTTATATATATCGTCCGTCGAGTTGGTTTAGTATTACGCAGCGATAAAAAGGTCAAATATTACCTTTGACTAAGTTATAAAGATAATTTAGGCATTGTGTACACGTTAACACCCATATTCTTCGGTTTATTTTACGTTATCCAAAACGACAAAGGTTACTTTGTCCAGTTAATCCTTTTGAATAAGGTTTAAGGTTCTTTTTCGAAAAAAGATAGTAACTTTATTAAAATCGATTACATAATTTTCTGTCAGGTACTTCTTGGGTGTTACTTTTGAGCTGGTTTGCAAGAATTTTTTTTTTTTTTTTTTTTTTTTTTTTCAAAAACGAAAAACGCGTTTTTATATAACGTTAGTATATCTTTCGTTGACATACTTATTAATATAAAGCCTTTTGAATGGGCTGTCGACACCAATAAATACGGGTCGAATATAAAGTTAATTATTTCGAGTCGTTTCTTATAATGCCTTTAATAGGTATTGTACTAGTAAATACCAACTTCGACTAAGCCGTAAATTAATTTTAAAATACGTAACATCTTTATAAGTGGGTAATATTACCAAAGGTCCTGAGGTATATCAGCGTAAATCCGTCGTTGCAGCCATTTAATAAGTTGAGTATATGCCTACATTACATTTCAAAATTTAAGACATAAATTATATGATAGGTCCAAGGAGGCCGCGAATACAAAAATTAAACGATAACTATCTCGTTATAACGTAGGTAATTCGGTCATAATATCTTTTTTACCTCTATCGTTATATCTTTTATCTATTGAGCGGGTTTTCTCGTAAGGCTTTACGATCTTTACTTTAAATTCGTAAACTAAACTGGTTAAAAAGATCTTATAGATGTCGTAAACAACCGTATCGAAACGTTTCAAACGAAATACGCTTTGGTTGATTAGGGCTAAGATTTCCGTTTGGATAAATTATACTAATAAGGTACCTAAGGTGGAAATACTACCCTCGCGATAAACCTTTAGGCTAATCTCGCGGTTTACAATTTCCTTTGAAGTAATAAAAAAGTCTTTAACAAAGTTGCTAAGGCGTTATTTTTATTTTTAAGCCGAAAGAGCGCCCTCAGAATCGAGGTTTTGGCGGGGTTAGTATAAATAAATCGCTTTCATTTCAAGTGGTCGGATTAAATTCGCGATTAAAAGGTAAAGCTAAAGTTTAGTTCGGTTTGAATACGTCGTTCTAAATAATATTTAATAACCGATTCTATTTATCATATGGTTTCGTGCCGTCTTTTTTCACCTTTTTCCTATGTTCGTATACTATTATTTAACAAAACGAACTTATCTTGTTTAATAAGTTGATAAGTTTATTGTAAACTCTAAACCCGTTCAATTTTCAAAATATAATTTATTTATCCTTCGTTGTGCAAACCAGGACTTCAAATTACAATAGTATATATAAAATGCTGATTTTATATAGGCTAATTTTATAGGCAATGCTTTAGACACATTATTCTTTACTCATAATAAACGTAATGCCGTTATTGCTTAAACTATAATACTAGCCTTTTACACCTTGAATAATGATATAGCAAATTTAATATAAATTTTTGAGTAAGCTTTCAAAATAAGGAGCGTCGGAATAAGCCCACTTAAGCTAAAAGTATTATTAACAGCTCTAACCTTTATCGAAAGCATAGATTCTATTCAATTAACAACTTTTAGGTCCTTCTACAATACCGTATATGCTCTTTTTAATGGCCCTTAATATCGATGACACATCTCAACACCTTATAAATCTTTTAATAATTTTTTTTAATTATTACTAGCTATTCGAACTTTGGAACACCACATAGTAAAATTAAAAGCCGTGCCAGTGTTATACGTACTCTAGTTCAAAATCTTCAGGTAAACGTTTAACTAGTAGTTTATTAAAAAATTCTGAAAATTCCTACCAATGGCGTTTCGTATAAGTTTAACGGCCTAAAAAAATATTACCATATCGACAACATAAAAGAACGGTTAGCTATCAAAATATATAATATCAATAATAACTTTGTAATTAAAGTTTGTATCGTTTTAAAGACTGAACTTTGATTGTTGTATAGCTTGTAATTGTAGTTGGTATTCGTAGCAAAACTTTTCGATGGCTTTATATACGTTTTTTTCATATATTTATATTACCTACGGCGTGGAAAAAACGTAAAAAACGTTTTTTGATTAGGTATCCGAATTGTCAATGTAAGGTTCGTAATTTTTGTTTAGTTGAGGAAACGATCTTAATTATATGTTCTTCGGGAAAAAATTATAAATAGCCGAATTTAAATAGAAATAATACGGATAGGATATTTATGGTGCCTTCGAGTTGATTGGTTGTATTCTGAATTTTAATTCCGAATTATTTTATAGTAGGAAGTAAAAGAAATAATAGTATCTTAAAATTCATTACGTAAAATTAAACTGGTCCGAAACGCGTATTTACAACGACTATTCCAAACAACGACGTTTTTCTTTTATTAAATAAAACCTCTCGGTGTTTTTTCATTCGGTTTAGCCGAAACTTTGGAAACTTCACCGTAAACGCGTCGAATTGCTGATCTTCAGCCGACGAAATTTCGTCCACGTGAATATTAGATATAATACTTTGGAACCTGTTTCCCTTTCTGTTTAAAATCGTGAATTGCGATACCATATAGGCGTTAAACATTGTGTTTATATAATTCAAGCTTATAATATATACAAAGGAAACGTCTTATAAGCCGGCTAACATACATTATATGTTATTATCCTCGTAAACTAATAGGTAGGTATTATCTTACTTAAGGTCGTTTTTTTCAGATATGTTTTCATAAAAGTAAACATTGATTTCGTTATTGTTACCTTCGTATTCGTCTACGTATATCGAAAAATTCTCTTCTATCCGATCCTCAAAGTTACACTCGGATTAAAATTGTCGTTTGGTTCGAATTTACTCGTAAAAAGGGTAGTTTGTAAACTAACAGCCGATTTTACTGTATACAATACACTGTTTTTACATACCTATGAGGTTTCGTATATTTTTACGTAAGTCTTACTATGATTACATTACATTTTCTTTATTTCCGTTTAATTGTACTTGTCTTTTATTATAAATTTTTTCTTTTTATTACCTATACTTTAAGTACTCGTTTTACCTAGGGTAAACCTTAAATCTCCGGTGTAAAACCTAATAAGTTATTTCAGCGAGATTTACTTTAGTAATTTAAGTTTCGCCTTTAGTCTTATAAGTTATAAATACTAATCCGAAGCATTTTAAACGACGTATTAAGATTTCGAACCATATTTTAAAGTTTATATAAAACGCTTTTTAATCCTTTTCTAATTTGGAAAATATAAAGTCGAAATTTGGATTTTTCCGATAAGCGTTTATTACTACTTAGATAAACAGTTTGTAACCTTCATATTTTGGGTTTAAGGTAGTCTAACACTTTTGGAATTCAGTTAAAAGGGCGTTAAGTATTTCTTTTAGGCTTTTATCAGAGTTTTCCCATTGAGTTTTTACGAATTTTCCGGTTATACCGGTCTGATTATTATCTTAAAGTTTACAATTGATTTCCGTATGAAAATAGGATTTTGGATGGTTATAACACTTGAAGAATATTGCTATTAATACAACGTTGTATATATACTACTCCTAAACTAACCCAGAACGTATATTGGGTAAAATAATATAAACTTATAATAACCTGATATCTAATTTCATATAATTGTTAAATATAACGTATATTTTATTGTTAAGCATGTTTTATGGTTTGCCGTTAAAGTTATTATCCCTATCCTATACCCTTACAAAGTAAATTAACTTCGTAAGGTCGCTTTTATCCGTACGAAATCGGTATAATAAGAGGTCGTGGTAAGGGTCATGGTTTATGGGCATCGATTCGTAGGATACGTATTAGCGTTTTACGCCGCTCTTCAATTTTAGGATCGGGTTGTTCTCTATATTTTAACCGATTCGTTCGTAATAGATCGTATTATTTCTGGTATTTCAACCGCTCCGGTTATAGCCAAGTGGGTCATGTCCAATATTCGGGGAATAGTTAGGTATCTGGTTTTATTTCAAAGTATTTGCTAGCGTAAGTATGTATTATACTTGTATAATAGATTAGGATTGTGGTCGTTTTCTTCCCTCAGTGTTTTTATTTTTAGATTAGGTTATAGATATATAACCGAGTCATCTTACGCCTTTTCTTTGAATTTTTAATAATAATCTTTTTTTACTTCGTACGATAATATCCTTTTAAAGATTCCGTCAGGTATAAATATTTATCCTCCTAATCTAATACGTCAGCAAATTGTATTGTTTCGAATAAGGCCGTTATAAGTTAGCTATTCCCATCTCCCAAGGTATTAATACCTTTAATTTGTAATTGGATACGTAAAGCTTTAGCAATAGTAGGATTTACTATTTTCCACTAATTTAACGTTTAATTCAAAAACCTCTTATGAAAATGATTTATTAAATTATGTTCTTTTGTTTTTTATTCCTAATAACGGAGTATAACGACTCAAATGTATATATTTACCCTATATAGGTAGAGGTATTCAACTGGAGAATAGATAATATTATCCTCAAAGCCTTAGTTGAATTCGTACATTACAACCTTTCTAATTCCTATCTTTTCGACCAAAAAGTCGAAATTAACATTAATTTCCTCTATTAATATTAATCTTAGGGCTATAAATAGAAGCGTTTTAATGTGGTTTTTATGTGTATCTAATATGTTAAAACGGTTTAAATTAATAATTCCAATACGTAATAAGATTTCGGATACGTTCTGATTCTAAAGTTTAGGGTAATACTTTTTACAAATAATAAATACAAAGTAAATAAAATGATTAAAGTGATTAAGATGATGTTTACCAGCTTTCGTTAGGGAAAATTATTTTCAAATAATGAATAAGACGTATTAATCAACCAGTTCGGCGTTTTAAATTTGTTTTATTAACGTTTGATAAAGTTACGTTGGTTAAGCGCTGATTACAACTTATATGTTAGAACGACTCAATTTAAACCACGTAAAGTGAAGGCAACAATCCAAATAAGGTAAAGTAGTGTAATGATAATAAGGTAGAGGAAGTGTAAGGCGATTATGGCAAAGAAAATATAAGACGAATAAGGAAAATAAAAGGTGGATTGTAGGGAGGTGCGTTATGTAATCCGGTATTTGGTTGTCGGTTCGGATTAGTGCATCGTAACTGAACTTGGTAGAGTAATCGGTTTGGTTACTTTGTACGTAACCGTTTTAGCTGGAGCGATCTGTTCGGATAGGTGTGTCGTAACCACTTTTAGATCAAGAAAACGATTTAAATTTCGAAATTGTATAGGTTTTAATTAAGGGTTCCGAGACTTTGTAGTTTTGGTTTATGAAGCCTGGTATATAACTGGACACTTTTCAAAAAATACCGGGGTACGTTAAAAGACAAATAAGGGTTGATAATAGCGTAACGGGCCTTTAGTAAATAAAACGTTGGATAAGGGTTAATAATATTATATTAAACTTTTAACTTTTAAAGTCACTGAATTTTTAGAAAAATTATATACGTCGGCGTATAATTTTAATAAAAACCAAGTGTTAAAACACAATCAGTTCGGACCGTTATAACATTCTATTATAAGCATTTCACGTATATTGATCCCTTCGCCCCTAGACTATTTGTAATCGACTCAATCGGCTACTAATCAGTGACAGTAATGTTTTAAGCCTTGGTATTCACGTGAATTACGGTTCTTGAAGGTAATCAGAATAATTAATCTTGTAATATAATAAAAGATTATTTTAAGGAGTATCTAGAGGTGTACACCATAGGTAAGTGTGTATAAGTCCTTACCCAGAACGTACTACTTTAGACCGTTTCACTTATGGCAGTTCGGTTTGGAATTGGCCTTCTAAACCGATCCATACATGGGGCACTTTTCATCTTGTAAGAGTGCAGCCTGCAGCATGACACGTTATCATGCACTCTGTAGGAGTACACTTTGCAATACATTGCACTGCTACTTGCCTCATGTATACTATCTATGAGGGTATGTAGTAATATCCACAGTAATACTATTTTACCACTGGCGGCTTTTTAGTTTGTGCGCGTACGATATTATGGCTGACTAATTTTCTTCGGTTACTACGAAATTGCCTCCTTGCCTACTGACTAGGCTCCTTTTCATTCCCATTGACTTTCCTACTATATTTCATCTAATTTCATACAAATTAACCACATTTGACCTTAATTACTTCGCCGCTCCGAAGTCCGATTTTATTAAGTCCAACAAAAAGTTTTTTCGCTACAGCCTTTTGCAAGCCTTTACTTAAGCCGTACCACTTAAACAGATCTCTATTATTAATTCCTCCACTTCCCCGGCAATCATTCAGTTTGCTGGTACATCCCTATCCGACGTCACGTGATTTTTGTTTTACGCGCATTTTATTAACGTAGCCCTCGATACGTATAGTTAGTTTATTACTATTTACCAATCTTTCTAAGACCTTATTTAGTGCCGACTTTGTCATATCATTTTCGGGATTATCTTGACTGTTAATTCATCTAAATTCCTTAGTCTCCCTCATTTCATAGGTTTCGTGAAGTAATATTACGTTAACTATCATACGTTTTTCATTCGTAGTTCCGAGCTTAAAAAGGCATTCGAAAAGTCTCTTAAATCTATATAAACTATCACTGAAATAAGGGAAATCTTTGATTGCCTGGTAATAAGTTAAAGAGTTCCCTAAAGTATTATATTTACATTGAAGCCCGTTATTAAACTATAGATCTTTAAAGCTAAAAGTTTCATATAATCTTTTTACACTTAACAGAGTTTTATTAAATCAGACTGCCGATAATACTAAATTGGTCTTCCCGTTCATTTTTACTTACCAAGGTTATTGAAAAGTATATTTATGAAGACAGGTCGGTATTGTTCACAAAGAACCTGTCTATGAAAATTATTAACTTAGCTTTCAATAAGATGATTGAAAACTTATTAATCTCTTGGTTTAAGTTTCGAATTTACCACTCGAACATTTTTTTCAAACGGTTGAAATCTTTATTTGCCGGGTGTTATATTTATACTGAAATAGAATGGTCGTAAAAGGCTTTCAGTTAGTTTAAAGTAATGATATAACTGCCTCAAGTACGTTATTATAAGTACTGTTAAGTACTAGCCATATTAGTTTTGTCAATTATAACTAAAACAATGCTTTGACACTTTTGGCAAAAGTTTAAGCTGGTATTTTTATTAAGTACACATATTCAATATTTATTAAAGGTAAGTAAACTACCTTTCATGAACGTCTTTACTATCTTCAAATTTTGAAACTTAAAGTCTTTAATAGCCTACTATTCCAATACCATAAAACCAGCCGTTCCAACGAAAAGGGTATCGTTAATTTATTTACCCATCACGCTAACGTTTTGCTCGTTCGTTATGAATAGGTACGGGTCGTACGTGAAATATTTTAATTCTAACCGTAATTTAAATTCAGACTGATAGGTTAGGAACTAATAGAAACGTATTTTGGTCAATCCATGCAGTGGCTTAATATATCGTATTACCGTGCTTAAAGAATAAATAATACCTAGTTCCTATAGCAGTTTTAACAATATAATACGTTGTAAATCCGTTGCTAATTATATTTATGGTTACGTTATAATACAGCTATTCAATATAAACTTACCTTCAATTTTATGTAGTAAACTTGTTGTTAAAGCGATTACTAAACGTTTACTAATATTTTAAATAGATGGCGACTGCATAAAGATCCAGGTTTCATTTTCATTACTTTATCATTAAGTGATTCAATGTAATGTTTTGTACAGATGCTTCCTGGTTTCACCTTTTACCTCGTAAATAATCTTCTACTTAATGATCGGGACGTTTTGGTTTTAAAAGTTAAAGTCTATTCTCAGAACGAATTATACAACCCCCTAAGTTAATAAGTTATCCATTTCAACTTTGTTGCTTTCCTTAAAGGGTTTACCAAAGGTCTTGATGATTTTTTACGCTTGATTCTTTAGTGTCAAGTCTTCGTTATCCTTTTCTTTCCTATTTAACTAAATAGTATTGTAAATTTGGCCCGTTATATATTCCTTTTTTAGCGTTCCTCTCCTTTGGGAGTTGCTTACGTCGGCAGCGTTTTATCGGTTTGTTGATAACAGATAAAGAAGTTTTAAGTTAACTAGGTTGCTTAAATTAAAGGTTTTTATAGTTAATAGCCCTAATATGAGGCTGAACCTTAATAGCTGGGAAAAATATAGGACCCTTAGTAATGTTAACAACTACTTCGAAGTTCGCGACACTTCATATTTTATACCGACTTTTTCATTTACCCAGATCCTATTGTACGAGGAATTCACTTTGTAACGCCAATGCAAATACATTGATTATTAAAAGGTCGTTCCTGGTATTAAGAGCGTTATTTACCTGGCAGCATACCGATTCTTTTTTCAATTCACTCAAAGCTTTACTATAAGCCGTTGTACTTTTTTGAGTACTTATCAAAGGCGTAGATTTACTTTTCTGGTGTGGATACGCTCTAAAAACAAAAAGAGTTCATACCAAGCCGTCAAAATCCATGATATTGGCCTTTTACTGCCATTTATAGGCGTGCTTCTAAATTCTTAAAGTTTCTAATTTCCAATGTAAGGATATTTTACATTCTCTGAAGTAAAGCAGAAACCTTTTAATCTTTCCAATATTACAATATTCTTTTTATAGGTAGTTATTTACACTAACTACTCATTTTTTCAACATATTTTTAAAGTTTTACCGCTGCAAAATGGGTATCAAAATCGTGGTCAATGATGTTAGATGGGTCTAAGTACGTGTTAATTTACAATATCCTTAACTTTTTCTATATATCTTTTGCTCAAAGGGGTTTTAAAAACTTTCCCGTATAAAAAAGATTATAGAATTACCAATATAAAACATAGGTTTATTATTTAAGTCAAATATATAGACGAAAATTTAGAAATTAAAATCCTTATCGTTTTTCAGTATAAACTAAAATTTTAGGGGGGCTTGAGTATACGTTTGATAGTAGTGTCAAATTCTTTCAATATTTTTTTGGATAAAGTATTTATGTCGTTGTTCCCTGCGAAATTTACGACTTCATATAGCCTATTAATGACTGAATAATCAAAATGCCGATATAATTAAAGGATCGCCGGCTTTATTATATTTAATGCCACTATTTTCAGGTCTTGATGATTTAATCAAAGATACCTCTACTTTAGAGCGAGTAAAAATTTCTAGTTATTTTTAGCCAACTCGTTGACTTTAAGTTGACGTTAACGCCGAAGGTCTTTATATCCTCCAAGAAAATTAAAAAAGTGGTCAAAAACTTAAGGATATAATTTTTTTTTTTTAATGGTTTAAACTACTATTATCCCTCATAACGATAATTGTTTACCAGGTTTAAAGCTAACTTGAGCTTCAACAAGATTGTGACGATTAATTCAATTAACTATAATACTTTTATTTTGTAATGATATATATTGTAAATATCCTCCTGTTAAGTTCCTTAATTCCCCTGTATCTAAAATAATACTTTGAATCATATATCCTGCGCAATTATCACGAAAATTAAAGCTTTATAAGTGGTCAAAACCTTCGTTTGAGTAAAAGTAAATGTTTTCATAACCTAAAATGTATAGAAAAGCGTAGTCGGATAGTAATTAGGCCGTACTAAATGTACTATTTTCGAGTTACTTAATCTACTTAAGGGTATTAGTGCTGTTAATTGGCATATTGCCATCGAAGTCTGCGATTTGTTTTAAGTAATCCTATTTAAAAGCAGTGGGGTTTTGGGAGTAATATACTGGTTTTCTATTATTACACTCGGTAAGAGGCTGCCTAATTAACCAATAGTTAAACTTTCTGTAAATCTAATATTTTTTACCATTATTAAAATGATAGTACCTATGGTTAATAGATCCGCCTAAATCTTGGTCTTATTAGCGTTAACGTGGTTGCTGCCTCTAATCTGTAGCTGGTAAGCCCAACCTTAAGCTTTATAAGCGCCCGTAACTATACTTTCGATCAAATTAATTAAATACCGTAAGGTTTTCTTCTTTCACGTTAGGGAAGTTATCGGCTTGGAGGTATATACCAAGCGAATTGGGTATACACGCCATTAAAATAGAAAACGAAAAACTGCATGGCGAAAAAATCCTTCGTAAGTACAATCTAAGCGTTATGACGCGTATTCGAACTTATTAATACACGTAACTGTTACTCGTACCTATTCGCGAAGTGTAGTTTCGCTAACGTGGGCTTTCCCCATTACCTGCTATTATAACATCAACTTATCCAAAATCTAGTTAAAGAGATCTATTAGCGTTTCCTCTTATTTTTTATTTGCTATTATTGTAGTTTTTCGTGTAATGATCCAGTTTGTAAAATATTACGTAAGGAAGACTTCGCATTCGAAGTAACTCTTTATGCCATTTGATATTTCGAGGAATATAGTAACTTTAGTAAGGAAGGTCGGGTAATAGTCTCTAATATACCTTATAGGGATTCCTGGAAACAGTAAGTAAAAACCTAAAGGGGGAACGTCCATTAAGTTGCAAGTTTTTAGGAAAGGAATTATTTTGATATCGATAAGGTTATAATGCTTTCTGTCATACTTCTTTCCGTTTTTTTAAATATTTGCAAAATTTGTAAAGAGTTTGTAGTTAATATTAACTATTTCGAAAGGTTTTAGAATAAGATCCCGATGATTATCCTAACCATAAATAGTGTTTCCTAGAAGTTTAAGCCTTAACGCTTCCGAGGTATAGTGTTATGAGTTATTTCCATTCGGCCAACCCGAGGGGTAAAGTTTTATAGTAGGACTTATAATTGGATTTCACGCGTAAGAAAATCTAAAGGGGAAAGATTTTTAAGGGGATAAGTGATTTTAAGTAAATTTCTAAAGTGGAGGTAGTACCTAATGATTTTAAATGGCTTAATGATTTTGTTTAATTAACTGGTGTAAAATGCCAACCTTAATACTTTTAGTTATGTGGACGGTACTTACTTCACGTGCTTTACCACCATTAAAGGCGTATTCCGCGCTGTTACGTAGTATTATTATGCTACCAAGCAAGTTAATGGGTTTTTAATTACCAATATATAAAGATGTTTAACTTAGTTAAGGGTAAAGAGAAGGTTCCCTAGATTGCATATAAAGGTGTTAAAGTTCCTTAAAATCTTTTTTTTCAGGTATAGGTCTTAAGGGTGTTCTTAAAACTGGATTAGGTTAAAAATCTTTTATTCCAACCTTATATGGCCCTGTAATGGTATATAAACTCCCTGCCGCTTAAGCTTGCTCTTAATTTCAATTTTTACCGTTTTTTTGGATTGAAGTCCATATAATAATCGTCCAGTCGTTAAAAAGGTTAAGAAAATTGTTAAAGGGGTGATTAGGTTCGTAAGTATTACAAAATTAACGATATAATAGCCTTCGAAGTTGGTAAGGTGTTTTTCGGGTTATTTTTCAACGAATTCGTATTCCTAGAGGTCGTGGTATAATACTTATTTAAAACTAATCTGAGGGTTTTAACTTTCTCCATGTATGCCTAAATTAAAGCTATTTTAACGGTTCAGCCTGTGGAGGATATGTAGGACGTGTAAGGTGAGGGATTGGGTAATATTTAGACGTAGGGACTTGGTGTTTTGGCGTAAAATCGCGTATAAACTTGGCTATTTAGTATGAAGTCATGTAACGTGGCTTTTTCAATGCGACTTGGTGTTTTTCCTTATAATAGCGATCTTGACGATTGAATTAGCTTAGGGGAATAAAAAGAGTAAAGTAGGGGCAAGAGTTTGGTGTAAAGGGTAAGGTCAAAGGTCATTTATTGTTAGAGGTTATAGGTAAAGTTCAAAGGTTGTTTGTTGTTATAGACCGTGAGATTTAATCGTTTTTCTTTTTAGTAGTAACACTCGTAATAGTATCAACTTATCCGTTTGCCAACATTCCGAACTTTTAAACTTCGGACATTCAATATTAACGTCTTAGAGACAGGTTAATAAATATTTCTTGGTATTTTTAATAGCGATATCAGCGCTACCTTCAAGCTACCATAAAAACAGACGTAATAGGAAAAGCTCTTCATGAAAATCTTTTCTCCACCCTAACGTTAACATAAAGCGTAACAACCGGAAAGTAGCTTCTTATTTTACTTAGCCAATCAATGCTTAACCTAATAAGTACTGATCAGTGTTCGCAGGTCTTTAGATTGTTGTAATGTTGTCGATTCGAATTGTGGTCGAATAGTAGTATTGAATTATTCAAGTAGTGGATGCATTGTTTTAGGCTTGGCAGACCGCTTGTCAATCTGCACTATAATTTGTATGGCCAATTTCTTGGCCTATAACCTAGTGAGAAGTGCAGAGTACTGCACTCGACTTACACCCAATGCGGTAAGTCTACACAGATCAATGCACTCAACTTGCAGTTCAGTATATTCAACTTGATTATGAGTAAAGTTGACCTACTGCACTGCAGATAGTACTCTTCTAACAATTACTACTGATAGGCCATGATCGTTGCAACGTAGTTGATTCGAATCACTGTGGTCGAAGTAACTGGTGCTGCATTGATATTATTGAATGAGACGTATAAGTTCCAAGTTTGACAGACCTCTAGCCGGTCTGCACCCTAAATTATATGGCTTAACGCTTTGGCCTGTGCCTTACTTGGAAGTGGGCACCTACTGCACTACACTTTCAGTGCGGTTCCACAAACTATAGCCGATTTGTAGTACGTACAATCAACTTTACTTGCAGTGAAGTTAACTTGACTGTACTGCCCTTGACTGCTATTCCAACAATTACTATATTTAAATCAAATGGAATAACAATATTTTTACCAGATAAATTATCTAGATCATTATACTCGATATTACGAAATTCACTTTTCGAATTTCGACGTTAAGTTACTAAGTTAATAAAGAAAAATTAAATTTGCGCGGATTTCTCATTATTTACGGCGTCGGTATCACTAATTCCAAAATCGGATGAAGAGGGGGGGGGGTTAACAGTTTTATATCAGTTATGAGGTTTAAAATAAACCTACCTAGTAAAATCGGGGTTTTTTACCTTTAATCAAGGAAAATCTACGCGTATTATAAAAGTCGAATTAATTTACTAAATTCAATGTTTAGAGGACATTTTACCATATCCGAGTCATATACAGATAAAAGTAATTAACGGTCTTTTATATATGTTTTCATTGTTTTGAAATTTAATTACCCCCTTTGAGTTAACGAAAACGTTAACCATAGCTTTACTCTACAACAGTTATACAATCAGAGATAAATTGGATGTATTTAGTATGATCTATATCACCGAATCTTGAATCGTTTCCCCCCCGCACTAACTTGGATTACAAAACGAAAGTTGGCGTGTTTTGAAGACGTTTATGCGATACTAAGTTCAATTAAAACTTAAAAAAGTATGAAATCATGATAAAAATAGTAAAATTCCTTAAATTTATCTTAAAGATCGACATAAATATAACGGTCGATTTCGAAAAATACAAGTTATTTCTAAATGAAGGTTCTTTATAGTTATTCGGGGAACGGAATTTTCTTAGGTTTAACCCACTTTAATTGGAATTTCATTGGTAATTTTTCCGATTTAATTAGTTACTTCGATCGACTAACAACATGAGGAGTTCGGAATATGCAAATTAATCAGAAGAAATATATATTGAACAAGTTGAAAAATATATTTGTTACAGCTTCAATTTTGGTATATTAGGATTTGAATCGGTTAACGAAAGTGAAAACCAAGTATCCGGGAATAAGGTTGAAATGATTCTTATTATCTGAAGATAAAGATAATATTTTGAAATCGTTAATATATTATTTCGTGTGATTAACAGATGCGAAACATAATTGAACTATTTATTGTGAAAGGTTTTTCACGATAATATTTTATTCAAACATAGAGTCATCTGAATTACGTAATATCCAAACTCCGATTACTTTTTTAACTGATAATAAATGATTAGAGTATCTTTTTTCGTTACGTTAATTTTCGGAACGTTATATTGAATAAAACGACGATTTTTTCGTTTTTCTAGTACCATTTTCACTACCGGCCCACGATCTTCCACCTCCTCTAATTATAATATTCTGTAAATAAAAAGATAAATCCTAAATTGAGGAACACTATAGGAAGGTTTTCAAACCGAATTTCATAATTATATCAAATGAAATTATAATGAATTTATGCATTATAAAAAAGTTTATGATGGGGAAATATACGGATAACTTTATTAAAACAAAAGCCTGGTTACAAAATCGCATTAATATACGCTTAAAAGGGGAACTGAAAGACTCCGAAGCGTCAGTAATAACAGGATGGCTTCGGACACAGCCGCGCCCGCATCGTCGACTTCAGTGATATCGGGGGATATCAAGGCGTCGACGGATGTAACACAGCCTCGGGCCCGGCCTGCGCTAACACCGCCGACTTCGTTAATACCGGGAGGTTACCTTATTTTCAGGCTAAATATCCCCGTGAAGTTGTGGGACTATGGTGCAACGAACGACCCTTTATACGCAGTTCATCTACTTAACGGTTACTAGGGGCTCCAAACGTTTCCCGGCTAAGGTAGGACACTCGGTAGAAACTGCAGATTGAGGTATCGACTCGAGGAGTGTGTTACATTACCGTAGCCATCTATGGCTGCCGTGATGAGAACTATTGACGACGATGATTTTACAGTAGACCCACGACTCGCACATCATGAGTTATCCAGGTAAGAACGTTTTGTGATGGTCTTACTAAGTAAGCTCAAGCGGATTAGCGTGGCTTCAATCAACTCATGTTAGTCAGTCCTCTCTACCCTTAGGCTAAAAGTACTAATAATCTAGAACGCTTCTGGATTATGCTAACTATACTATAAAGGGCGGCGACATGACACGATATATAGAACACAACATCATGCAAAACTACGTGACTCATGACTCAAACTGTACGGCTCAAAGCGTAAGTCCATAATAGGTAAACCCATTTTGAACTGGTATCTCGTTACTAAAAATAAAGACTATTTTAATTTACGAGTTATAATCAGTATTATTAGCAAAAAATCTGTTAATAAAAACAAAAAGCTTCATAATATGCATATAAAGCTATAAAAATCATAAACCACGCTTTGAATTATATTTTTTCCCGCATAAAGCGCCTGCTCAATGCCTTTCACACGTTATTCCAAAAGTCAGTTTAACACCACACAGTGGCCAAAATTTCAAATATCGCTTTTAGTTATGCTATTAAGGCGACGCAAGCGCTGCGTAAACGCTGGCATCTGAATTAGTTGGCTCATTTTACGCAATTCAAGTTAATAAGGCAACTTTATCCAGTTACCCCTTTTGTGTAAGATCCAGAATTCCATTCTGGAAAGTAATTATCGCGCCATTGAAGTCGATAATACGGTCCTCCATAAATTACATCTTAGGTTTCGCTTTTAAGCTAGCCTCCAAAACCTTCCTCTTTTTAGCTTCGAAAACCAACGCGTTATATAACGTCAACTTATTATCTGTCGACATATCTATAAGTCCAAAGCCCTTCAAACGTATTATTAAAAACATTACACACGTAACAAAGATCAATCTAACTAATCAGAACGGCTCCATATAATGCCTTGAATAGGTATTAAACTAATATATGTCAATTATGTATATATGAAGGGGTTTAATAATACGTAAAATCGTTCCGGAGAAATAGTTTTTTTTGGAGGTCCGTAGGAATAAAAAGGTTTTAAGACCGTTTAATTCATTTCTCCAACTATGTATAACCCTAAATAATATTATAAAGCTTAATATAAAGGTTATAAGAAGTTTTAAAGAAGTTGGAAAATACTAAAATCAAGCGATAGCTCGCCCGTTGTAAGGTAAGCGACTAGATAATAATATGTTGTTTACCGTCGTCATTATAACCTTTAACCATAAGGCGGCTTTTCTGGTAAAGTTTTCCTGTCTTATCATTTATTTCATATATTATATGGGTAGGAAAAATCCTATAGGCGCCGTAAATCATTGGTTTAGACCTTTTAAAACGAAAATAACCTTCCTATAATAAGGAAGATATCTCTATTGAAATACACTGTCCAAACTTGGTACTTGAAGCGGTTATATTATTTTTACAGTGAAGCTTCTAATTTAATTACCAATTTGCCTCCTCTTTTTAAGTATCGAAAAAAATCTTAACCAAGGTTTTAAAACATTTTTTATTCTTTAACCCAAGTGTATGCCCTTATAAACGAGGTATTCGCTCCATTAATATAAGCGGATCGGTTTCGTACAATAATAGAGATTTAAATGTAATATTCGAGGGGTGTATAAGACTCATAGTTGGCTTAGATTCGTTATTCAAAAAATGACCTTTTCGTTGCTAATAATTCATTTACAGTTATAGACCGCTTTCTTTTACCTTATTCCTTTTATATTTCCTCACCATTATTCAACGGAATAAAGTCGTAACATTTGAAAAATCAAAAAGTGCATCGTGACTTTTAAACCAGTTAAAACTTAGAAAACCAATATATTTATCCTTCTTTTTTCAATGTAGGACTTCTAAGCATAATAACAAGTTCCAAACATTCGTCTTATATAAGCGATTTCTTATACCCAATAATCTCGTAGTACTTTTTAATAACCCATGAGGAATGTAATACTACCATAACTTTCGCCACAACATTTGCCATTTATATAATAGTTATCGAACATGCTAAATATATATAGACTTTAAGGTAAACACCTAAAATAAAAAGTGTTAAAATAAGTTCAATAGAATTGGATATGTTATTCCCAACGCTAACCGCCATTTATAGGATTAAATTCTTTAACCTGTCACCTTTTCATTCTTTTAATAATACCGCATATACTATTGAAAGCGGTCTAAAATACTGTTTTTACTCTCCAATATCCTATGACTCTTCTTCCGGTATGTTATGGACTCAGGCCATTGGCTATTGAGTCTATAGGTGACGCTACTGTGCAAGTAACGGGATATAAAGTACCTAGTCCGGGCCCGGTCTGAGTGCGGACTGGGTGCGATCAGTGCACGGCATGTGTGCGGGTACGTGATGAGCTGGGAACTGTCCATGCCTATAGGTCCTGCACGATAGACCATGGTAACCTCTTTTAGTCTTTCATTTTACCTTAATAATAACTCATATTTAAAATTTACTTGGCTTATTATCGTAGGTCGGATCATAATACACTATTAAGGTCTTTTATTATTTTTTTCGAAAAAAAAAAAAAATCATTTATAATGAACGAATCGATAATAAACTTGAATAATTTTACGTTACACCTTAACGCCATCTGGGCAAATAGGTCGTCGACGAATACCGAATCCTCCACCTTTATAAATCTACCTCTTGCTTTTTCAAAGCCGACTTATACCGATATTTCTCGTTTATAAGACACTATAAACCACATTGCGTCTATTGTAAAGTAACAATAGTAATCGGGTTAATCGAAGTTTATTATCGACCTTATATCTAACTTCGTCTAGGTTATATCTAATATTTAATAATTTGAAAACGACTTAACAATTATTCCTATTATCTTTCCACTGGATTGAATTAGGGTACAACAACATTATCAACCGCAATTCGATGAATTTGCTTTTACATCGTCGGAGACGTACCCAACCTTCCAATCTATAATGAAAGCGAATAAAATGTAAATTGGGAAAAATTGGTATACATTTCTTTACTTATAATGTTATTATACGGCAATGATAAAGTCGACTATTATGGAGTATTACGCAAGCGGTAGATACGAAGGCATATACGATATATGTAAGCTCTTTGATTATATTAACGCTATTCATAACTACCCTTATCGCGGATACAGCTTTAGTCAAATTAAAGAGATTATTTATAAACATTAATAACCTGAAAACGCTATTTGCTATTAGGATGGAAATATTATTGATTTCAACTGACGGATTGAAATAGCCTTTAGCCTTAAAGTTAAATTAATTACGTTTTGGAGTATCATTATACATACGTAACAAATTCATTATAGTAGCGTAAGCCAGATGGACTATTTCATAGCTTTATCGAAGTACTACGAGTTCGCTATAGAATTGCAGTTTTTAAATTTATAACGAAGTTTTGGTCGTTAATCTTCGAAAACTGTATGAGTATAACAGTTAATAGAAAATACAATGGTAATCAAATTATATATCTTTTAGATATTTTCGTTAAATTTTCATGATAATCGCGGCCAATTATCCTAGCAAACCCGTACGATACGCTTTTTAAACCAAGGACGTAAGGTAACGTGCATAACAACAAAGAAACGTCGGATTAAGCTCGTTACGAGGCGTTACCTACGTTATAGTTTGATGGATTACTATTAACGTAGTTACAAATTTCGCCCGATATTATCTTCAACGCAAATACATACGGTTTAAATCGAAAAGTTAAATAGAGGTTCTCAATTAACGGCGACGAAGAATACCTAACTCCTAAATACAGTTTCGTTTGAATATTATGTAACCTTAACGGCATAATTGTAAAAACTAATAAACAAGTTTAATTTAATTAAAACATATATAAATGAAAATTTATTTCTCATATTCATAAATTTTCATAATATCCATTTTCTGGATACTTACGTCAATTTTACTTTAATTATTTTTGTACTATAGATGAGACTTCAATATAACCATTGAAGATAAAATAAATTCGGCTATAACATCTTTGAAATTCAGGTATGATATTTTGGTTTGAGTAAAATACGTGTATTACCTAAATAACCAGATTAAGTAAAATTATCATCGGATAATCAAACCCGATACTAATATATATTTTTCTTAAAATAACGCGGGATATAATTTTTAGGATTCCTTGGATGCAATCTCAACAACAAATATTAAACGTGGATAGTATTTATTTCATTAATTCATAATGAAGAATAATTACTTATCCATACGTAAATACTACAACTCAAGTCGGGGAATATACGAAACATTATAAAATCGGTTTTTATCGTGTTAACATATTGGTTGTAACGAATAGTATAACATATAGGGGATGAGTCATAGTAGACTTTTACTATAAATCTTTAAGAGATAACGCGGATCTTATAAACGACGGCGCCAATTACTGGTAATAAGAAAGAAAGTCAATTACATCATCCACCAAAATTGAAAAATTCTGCGACCTATTTGATAAAAATTAAGCTATAACTTTACCCTTATACAGGGAAAACCTCGACTACCACATTTATATTGAACTGAACGAAACTGAATTTTTACCAAAATTACTATAAGAACTATTATACTTAATATTACGAAATTAACTTCTGTAACTTGAATTTTTGGTTACCGAACTAACAAATTGAGGTTAGGTTCGGGTAGTCTTTTTTCCGGCTGTGACACCGATATTATTAATTCCAAACTAAAAAGGGGACAAAGGGTTTCATATCGACTATCGGGTGTTAAATAAAATTACCGAATAGGATCGTTTTCTCTACCTTTAATTAAGAAAACCTTTCGCGCGTTATTGAAGTCAACGTAACTTACAAAGTTAGATATCCAAACGGCTTTCAATCGGATTTGGGTTACACCTAGATAAAGGGAATTAACTGTGTTTCTTATTCGATTTGGGTTGTTTGAATAGTTGAAGAACCCTTTGGATTCGTAAAAACGCCGCCAACGTTTTAGCAATATATTAATTGTATAATAGCCGATACGTTATATAATTCTGTTGTAGATTACATGAACAACCTTTTAATTTTTTTAGGGTATCAAATAATATTGTATAGTCAAAATTTGCGTGGTTTTAAAACACCTCAGCAATACTAATCTAAACTTGGACTTGAAAATGTGCTACTTCATAGTTAAAACTTTAAAGTACTTAGTCTTCATTATAACAGTTAATATAGATATCTAGGCCGACAACAAGAGATTCTGAGTAGTACGTAAATAGGAGTTACAACGTACTATTCGGAAGGTTTGAAGTTTTTTGGGTTTTGTTAATTTTGATGAAATTTCATTAGTAATTTCTCCGAATTAGCCAACTATATAATACGATTAACAAAGTAGAAAAATCATTAAAACTGAATAGAGAGTGAGGAATACGTATTCTACATTTTACAAATGCCTTTTTTACAGTCCTATTTTGGTATATTAAAACCTCAATCGGATAATAGTCATGGAGACCGATTAATCGAAAAAGGCATTAATAAGGTTCTTGTTGTTACGGGATAAAAATAGCATCATAAAGCCAATAGTTTATTATTCGACACGATTAATATATGCGAAACGCAACTATACCATTTATGATAAAGGTTATTTTACGGTGATATAATATTTAAAGGCGTAATTTTCAAAATTTCGTAGTGTCCATATCTTCTTTACAATCTTAACAAATTAAAAGATATTGGACTTTTTTCCTTACCACGTTTGATATCGGAACACCAGGTAAAATATGTTGAAATCCTTTCGCATTTCTACTACCACCTACGATACCGTTACATAGATTAAGGAATACGTCCGAATATATTAACCCCTAAATTACAAGATGAACCCGAAGACATACAATTCTACATACGAGTCTTCCAACTTATTTCTATTGTTATATTGAAAGTAACAATAATAAACTTATGTGTTATAGAAGTGTATATTCCGATGGATTATATAGATAAATTTGTTAAAAAGAACGCTTGGTTACTAGATAGCTATAATATATATTTTATGGGTAAGCCGAAGGGTTTGAAAGGGTTAACGTAAATGAAATTGCCCCGGGCCCGGCGCGCGTTCGGGTGGTTATCTGGGATAACGCCGGGGGGTTTTTAAACATAATTGCCCCGAGCTCAGCTCGCGTCGGAATCGTTATCCGGAATATCGCCAATGGATTTTAAAATGGTAAGGCCCTGGACCGGGTACGCTTTCGAGTTGTTATTCGGGAAAATGTTGGGGGATTCCAGGGCGCTGGAGCTAATGAAAAATTTGTATACCCAGTCTACGTAAAACCCGTCAACTTTATTAACGATGAGTAATCGCTTTATTTTAGAGTTAAATACACACGCGGAATGATAATACTAAATAGTAATAAACGACCCTTGAGACGGGGTTCGTCTATTAACAGTTTCCGAGGGAGTTAGATTCTTTTCGGTTAAAGTAAGATCATCGGAATAAATTACGGATCGTGTTATTAGTTCTCGAGGAATGTTATTGCATTGTAACGGATTATAACTTCCGAATGAAAATATATTAATAAAGAAAATCTTATAACTCAACTATAATTCGCCTATTTTAAATTATCTAGGCAAAAATATCTTGTTTCGAATCTTTCAACGAAACTACCATTTAAAGTTGATAATCGCAGATATTCGACGCCTATATCGAATATATACGTTGTTGTATTGCAAAAGGAGTACTGCAGGTACTTTCTGCTAAGTTGTTAACTTTAGGCTGTCTCATGCTTCCTCATGAGACTGCCTACCCATGAGTGCACCTTCTCTCTCAAGTTATCCTTCATATGAGTACTTACTGTTATCATGCTCTGGTAGATTCCTACCTTTAGCTTAATCTTTACCTTAAAATACAGACCGAAATGCCACCATACGTTTGCATGTACATATAGTACAACAAATAGTAACTGTTAGCTGAGATTTTACTTAATACAAGACTGATTAACTACTTAAAATCAATTGAAAGAAAAGTCATCAGCACGGACCTACAACCACATAACTTCTCTACTAACCTTTCTTATCTCCCTCATTATTCATTTCATTCTATTCGTCAGCTTCTATTTCTCGAGTCTCTAATCTTAATATATAAGTTCATGACAGTTACAAGTGTTAGGTATTACACCAAACAAGCTCCAAACCCCTCGCCGTACACGCTAGCAAACACGTTTACAGGAGCTTTAGGAAAAATCTGTACCTATTACGCTAAAGTTAACTATTCCTTTCCCTTAACTTTCACTAAAAGCCCTACTTTCGCCTACGCGTATACCATTACCTTTATTTATAACATTTGCATCTAAAACTTTACTTTATTATACTCCTTAAGCCCATTTATCTACCCGATTCATATCGTCACCATAAAGTTAGGAAAAGTATCCTCGGTAATGGGTTCTTTTAAGGCTATGGAACTCGTAGTGAACTTGAGCCGTAAGTTTAAGAAACGCGATACTGTAAAACATACGGAATATAACACAATTATAAGGCGCCTCGACAACTTAATAGTTAAAAGTCGTTATTCTCGTAACCCTAAACCCTCTTTTCGTCGCAATTATCGCCAAGATCCACCTATTTCTATAACCTCCTCTGACTTTTTTAGAGGTAGCCACCATCGTTTTTGTTAAAAAGTGAAGGAATTTGAATGCTCTCGCAGTAAATGTGAGCCTTCCTCCCACCACCGCGGCGAGCCTTTTCGCAAGCTCCGCGAATCCTCTCGCCGCCGCGAATCCTTCGATGCCTTCGCTTTCGTTTTCAAACCCGTCGCGGTCCTTGACGAACCTTAAACCCGATAGTTACCCAATACTGGGTAAGCAGCACTCTCTGCCTAAAACGTAAAGAGATTGGGGTATTTAACCCCAAATATCTTAATCTTTAAGATATAAGTATTATTAAAATAAGTAAAAATGTGGTTTTTACTAACGTGTAAAGTTTTTAGCAACGTTTAAACACATTCGTAAACACCTTTTTTATATTGGAAAGTTATATCGTAGAAATGCTTTCTATCTTACTATAAGGATTAGTTAAGTACTGGCGGAATACTGAAGTTACTTTTTACAAACGCCGCAAAATATTTGATCGCGGTCTCGTTTACAATATGGATATTTTTGTCAACCGCTTCACAATAAACCCTTAACGATCTACCAAAAAATTACCGAAATCCATGTTTTCGTTAGGTTACTTACTGGAAAAAAATTAAGTATTCCGTAAATTTATTCAGATAAAAATGCGATATATAAAATCTATAGGTATACTTAATCGTTATAATAAAAATTGGTGTGACGTTATAATCTATATCTAATCTGCATTAAAACTAGGCATTTAATAATACTGATTACATTTACATAGTAAACAAATTCAAAATAAATACTTGGTTAAAGTAAAAAAATCGAAAACTGTGTTATTAGTAATGATAATTCGACGTTATCCCAACCACTAGCCCTTTTCGAAAAATACACACGAAAAGTACGACTCGTCGTATTTTCGTAAGGACAAGTACCAACCTCGTAAGAACGAATATCAGTTCCGTAAGCCCTAAAATAATATTAAAAGGTATGAAATCGGCCCCTCATAGAAATTCAATCGCAAACAATTTAATTACCTCCATTGCGAGTAAATTGGCCGAAACTATAGTCGGAATAAGCCAAAACATAATCTAAACAAGCGAAAATACGATGGAAAGCTTCCTTATAAAAATCTTAATCGCGATCGTAAGCACAAAGTCAACAATATATAATTTAAGTCAAACGATACTAACCATTTATATTAAGACCATTCTAATTATTTACGAGTGCCCTTACAAGAAAGCTCGTATCACTAGATTTGTAAGATGAGTTATATAATAAAGTCTACCTTTACGCCTTTCAATCAACGTATTTGCGTGTATTTTAACGAGAATTGTAACTTTCGTAACGCGTTATTTAAGCATTTAAAAACTTATACTCGGAAAAATAGTTTTTTTAAGGATATAAGGAGACGTATACGAAAATTGCATCGCATATAAATCGCATCTTTACTAGGCTAAATAATATCGTAAATAATACGGAAAATCTGAATATTATCATAGATAAGTTTATTAATGAGGAAGTAATATTCGTTATTAGTGCTTATTGTTATCTAAATATTTCCGTATGAGCAAGTCTTACAAGTAAAATTCACATACTTTATTTCAACAATGGTGTTAATAAATATTTTATATATAAATTTGAACTGAATATAACCTTTCTTAACTATCCCACAATAAACTGACTTATAACCAAACGCTAATTTATTAGAGAAATAATAGGTTTTTCCATCCTCCTTACCACTAAAGCGTTTGAAACTTTTTATGCCACTGGACATAAATTGAACGGCACTTTGAAATTATTATAAGAATTAGATAAAACCTAAATTATTAATCGTCTGAATTCTAAAGCTTTATTAATAAGAGATTAAATAAAGCCTCAAGCTACGGATATATTAATATCGAAGAATGTTGTTTATTTCCACAACAGCCACTTCGAGATTCCTTTTTCAATCAATAAAGTAACTACCTAAACTGTTATTCAGAATGTTATTTCTAACGTTAAAGTCATTATCTCACTTGGATAAATCATATACGTTACAATTAAGTATCTTACTGTTCTTAAAGGATAATCCCTTATATTTACAGTCCTATATCAATTGACATTTAATACTTTAATCGATATTATTACTTTTAATATAATACAACTTAGAATCCCACCGCTAGGACAATACACTTCATTGAATATACGCGTCTGGGAACTATTACAAAATTCGAAGACAATGTTTACTTTTAGATGGATTGGACAGGAGTTATACAAGCTTTTATATACATTATAGGCGTTGGTAACGTGTTATCGGTAATAATATAACTTACCTAAATGGTTATTAGTAAGTATTAAGTTTTCTTTATACCTATGAAAGTTATAGATAAGTTTACTTCTGTTTCGGCAATGGAGTTAAATTATATTGAATTTTTGAAATTTTCGTGTTCGTATTACGCCAGCGAATATGCTTTATTTTACTATAACTCTTATTAAGTTATATTGAATCAATAATTTTCAAATGTAGTGGTGTATTTAATTCTAGAATCCGTGATTTCTAAGTCGTTAAACCTCGTTAATAAAAAAAAGAACTGGTTTCGGAAAACCTCGCGATAAACTACATTACCGAAATGCCTTATTGGGAACAAAAATACCTAAAAATATGCCTATAGTAAAAACAATGCTCGGTATTTACATAGAAGCGACCAACCCAAAACAGTATATTTAATTATAACGAATTTTTCATCGATATTTGGTCCTTTGAAAAAAGTTCGGTCCAATTTAAATATCTATAAATGAAATGATAAAGGTTTCATGCATTAACGATTGGTAATATACCAACCTTAACCGTTACCCTCATCTGGTATTTAACATAAACTAAAAGCTTTTCTATTATTGGTTCGACACTCTATATGAATAATAACGTAAGGATTTTTCAAATGATATGTTACCTTTTACATTACCGGTATTCATGGTATGTAAAACTGTATAAAAATGGATAAAAATCGAGTGGTAGTAAATTAACAACCACTTGATAAATGGGCCGTTTTGAACTACTGTTCTTCGCCTTTTTAAAACGATATTATTAAATTTATTCGCGACAAAGAATGGACTACTGTTATAAACTTAACTAAGTGTTTTATAAAATTTTTGGTATATCTAGATTTCCGCGATCGATTTACTTTCGTTAGCTACCGCGGATTGGAATGAAGTAAGGTTACTCCTATAGGCTTTCGCAATTGGTCATCCTACGCCTAACGTTTTATGAATAGAATATTAAAATAATTTAGACCTTTATATAGTATATTTATCAACGATATTCCCATTTTTTTCTAATACGTTCAAAAAACACATTTTTCTCAGAAGGCAGTGCTTAAGCTCTTTACTAATAATGGCGGTGCCTTATCGCTTGATAGATACTATATTAGGTTCCAATGGGTAAAACTGTTGGGATTTTATTTAAACACCTTCGCACTTTAACCCATTAAGAAGAGAACTTAAGGTTTTCAGAATCTTTCCTTTTCTCGTAACTTTAAAGCCTTCGAAATGTTCGTAAGGATAATAGGGTTCCTTGAGCCAATATTACCCTATTACGCCCAATTATAAGGAACTCTTGAAAACCTTAAATAAGATTTACTAGTAAAGGAAAATAAATAAAAATAACTTGAAGTCGGTAAATAGGGAAAAAGATTATATTATACGAAATTTATATTTATTTATCATACGCCTATTCTTGTTAATTGATTTAGCTGCATTACAAAGATCCAATACTTCAATTGTTTTTTTAAATTAACGAAAGTTTCAACCGAAAATTCGGTAGTATACTTTTTCACCTTAAAAATATTTTGAACAATGGAAACAACTTATACCGACAACTGCCATCAAATTAGTAATGTTTTTAAATCATCGTTTAATTTAAGCGATACTTAGTGATAGTTTTAAGTAATGTAATGTTTCGTGTCTTATATAAGTATGTAATCGTTTATGTAGAACCTTGGTTGATAACTATTTGCCAACAATTATTTTTATCGATTACAAAGTTATTAGAGGTATTATACACCAAATTTAGTAAAATACAACATTTAAAAATAGGTAAAATCGACGACTAGTTAACGAGTTAAATTATCTTACTTATACATCTTGTATTTGGTTTACTTGCCGGGACTCTTTAATTTGGTATCCGATATCCTTAGTCTTTTGCTTTTAACGGGGAATTACAAACTTACAAGGTTAGTATACCTGTATTCAAGTATATTTTAATAACATGACGACGGTAAATTATCAGGTAATACATTGTTAAATAATATACTTGGTCAAGGCGTATTCACCCGACAATATACGATTTCACTTTTAAATCGGTTATTAGGAGGATTACTTTGACATAAAAACCTGCAAAATCTCACAGATAACAAAAACAATGAAAATGTGCCTTTTAACGCTTTCAAATTTAGATACCCATTTCAATTGGTTAATTGATTGTTGCATAATCGTAATACAAGTAGTTGTAAAAGATTTGTAATTCTTGTAATATTCGTATATGAACTTTTCGCCATGTCATACAATGAAAAACACCACTTTATATTGAAGAATAAAATGGAAACTTTAAACGGAGTATATCTTCGCCGGAAACATAAACTTATAAAAGTATACGTTAGAAATTACATGTATTATGAATAAGTACTTCATAATAACTAAAAACCATTTGATCTCCTAAAACTTATCGAAACGCCTGAGGAATTAATGTATATAATCTATATGGATCTTGTAGTCGTATTACTAACAGTGCCTTTTAAAGGCACACCATGTATATTACCTAGCAGGGAATCTTTCGATGTTATAATGCCTATTATATACAAAACTTGTAAACAAATACTTCTAATTTCTAGCTATATAACATATAGGGAAGAATATTTGGTAGCTATTTTGGTTTAATGATTCATGTTATAAGATTAGCCTTGTCTACGAAAAATCATTTCAGAAAAAGATATTAAGTTTTTTTTAGCTTTCTAGAAAATTTGGTGAATTATATTTGGAATAGGTTTATTGATAACGACGGCCTATTATTTATAAACAAATAGGTAAATAGAAAAAACAATTAGTTAGTTAAATTAGCGTTACGTTATTTCTTTGAAAAATATCCTAAATAATAATAGGTTAATGTTATACCGGTTTTGAAACGAAACCTTAACAATACTTATTTACATACTTTAAAAATCAATCCTTACGAGTATTTATTCAAATTTAAAAATACGGTACTAATGGATGTTTTTACAATAATTTTACGTTGATGACAAGATGAAATTAGCTTCATACGGGAGTATTTACGACGAAATGTATGATTAACAATGAATTTTTGTTCGTTAAGGTAAAAAAATGATACGACCAATATCATCGTTGGTATAAGTTTGCTATAGGTATGTAATTGAAGCTCAAATTAGGAAAAGTTAACAAATCGTTATATAAATCACTTCTTTGTAAAATATCCTAAATAATAATAGGTTAATGTTATATCGGGTTGGAAATCAAAGCTTAACAATACTTATTTACGTACCTTAAAAACCAATTCTTACGAGTATTTACGACGAAATGTATAATTAACAATGGATATTGTTGCCACAAAGTTAAGAAAAAAGATACGACCTAAATGATCGTTGGTATAAGTTTTCTATAAGTGACAAGGTGGAGGTAAAATGGGGGAAAACATAGAAACCGTTATATAAAAAGGAAAAATTATCACCACCGTATATAAAGCTATATGCGATTATGAAAAAGGTTGATAATTTGGCTTTTAATTTGGAATTAGTACTATATTTACGAGTTTATCCAACCTTTAGTATTACCTATTTGTTACCTTGTTAAGATCCAGTAAACGACATATTTATAAAAATTGCGCCACTGCCTAAGAAATTTAAATACAATAATGATAGATTGAATGTTAAGAATTTGGAAGAAAAACTTATATTAGACAAATGAGTGGATTGACTGCATCGAAAGGAGGATCAAGTATAATATCATTTTTAGATGAAAAAGTTTTACAGCTCGTAACGATGAGTTGAAACCTTTATTAGAATTGAATTGCCCGGAATTGATTAAGGCCTTTAAGAGGAACAATGTGCATATTGATGAATGACGAGAATATCCTTGTTCCTTTTTTGACCCCGGTATTTGTTGTATTGTAAAGGGAGTATTGTAGGTACTTTCAGATGATTTGCTGACTTTAGGCTATCTCGTGCTTTCTTAAGAGACTGCCTACTCATGAGTGCACCTGTTCTTCTCATGGGTCATCCTTCTCATGAGTACTTATTGTTATCATGTTCTGGTAGATTCGTACCTTTAGCTAAGTATTCACCTTAAAATATAGACCGGAATACCTCCATACGATCGCACGTACACACATCATCACATACGTAATATAAGAATACGAAACTTTATCGTACCTTACAGTAAGGTTTTTTTACACTCCTTTCTATCCTAAATCAATATCAGATATATATTTCCGTCGATTTTATAATCAACTTACTAATTACAGATGACGGCTTTCGATATTTGTTAAGTATTACAAATCGCTCGTTTAAGGTTATATGACGTGAGGTGATATAAATTATAACCATAGATATGTATACGGATCGTTTCTAGGATATATAGTAGAAATTCTATGGATTTCCGAAGTTTATTATTTGTAAATGCGGTTTGTATTAGGTTTATATATTTTAAATGACCTTATATTTTTCAATCAGGGATAAATAATTCTTATATACAGCGTATTACCTATAAAAGAATAACGAAATCAAACTAGTAAACTAAAAAATTTAAAAATACCTACGAATCGTTGTCGAACTTTTGTAATATGATTGAAAATTAAATTTACCCGTTCATTAATTTGTATGAAATAACAGAAAGTCGATTGTTACTAAATTGAATTTAAACCGCCAAATTAAAAGGTATAAAATATATTTTATTACGAAGGTAAAAAGAGATACAAAATCATGAATTTGTTTGATGGAGCGCGCCGTTTCGTTTTGAACATACCTACGCGAAGGCGTAAAGTTAGCTTAAATAGCAATAATATGTATATAATAAAAGATTAAAATCATATCAAACCGTTAATAACGTTCGATGAAGCAATATAAAATAAAATTAATCGACTGAATAAATTTTTTAACTTACTTTACAATAAATATCGGGCCATCGATATTTCGAACCCATTTCATATCGTTTTGAATATTCCTGGCAAACACCTTATATTTGACGTAAATTTAGTCTAGCGAACTGTTATAAATCCTTTTTTTCCCTAGATTTCAACCGATATTCTCCCGGGACTTATCTAATTTGTCGACTATATAAGAAAATGTATATACGATGAATTTCAAATTTAAAAGGTTTTCGTGGTAAAAAAGGGGCGGAGCGAAGTCCGCTTTATATTAATTGAATGAAAAAATTATAACAGGACTAAAAGGGAAGTGTTGAAAAATTCCAGTATATTATAACTATAGATAAATTCGAAGCGAATTGGGGATACGCTCTAGTTTATAATAGCTTAGTATCTTGACGTTGGTATTGAATATATATTAAATAACCTACTCGTGGCGAACCGCCTTAAAATAGGAAACGATATAATACTTACGTAAAAAGGGTACAATTTATGATTTTTATAATATAATACCATATGTATGACTTGATATATATTATCCGACTTTCATGGAGAAATATCTGATCGTAAAATAGTTTTTAGTACGACCTATTACAAATCTACCAACTCGACATTTTTGTCCTTATTTAGGTTTAGTAAATAATCACGTTATTTATGTTAGGTATCCTATTATAACTAGCTTCGGATATCTGGAAAGTCCGGTAAAAGCGGGCAGAGAGTAATGTTACGGACGTTGGTAAACGCCGATAAAGGGGATTAATAAAGGGCGGAGTGGGCGAGGCGTAATATTGAAAGTAACGGGCAACGTTAAGTAGGATAAATACTAAGAGAAACCGACAATAACGGTTAGCGAAAAGCGGTGCGGAGAACACGACCCTATAAAAAGCTGGCTAAAAGTTATAATATATTAGTTTATTCCCGAGCGAAGCGGTCGGTTCGGATACGATCCTCCGCGCGTTTTTGATCGGCCTTATGAGCTCGTTCATGACAAAGATTAATAAATAAAAGACATATAAAAATAGGACACGTACGGTTAATCCCTTAATAAAGCTTATAATGTTGTATAAGTCGTAACTAATATGAACTATAAAAGATATGACTTACGTAGTTTTATTATTTTAGGTATTTAGGTCAAACTTAAGACATAGTATACATTGAATATTTAATAATCCGAGGCGAATATATTATACGTTAACGTAATGTTAGCCGAAGGGATTTTATTGCAGTAAATAGGCGAAACAATAAAAGGTAACAGGGAAGTTTTAAGGGAAACGGATCCGGGAAAAACGGAAAATGGAAACTTATAACGAAAGGAATGATGACATATACCATCGGAACGATGAAGACCTTTTAAGCACGAGTAATATTTTGACGTCAAGTAAACTAATAGACTGATTCAAGAAATATAAGGGTAAAAACGGGCCGATAACCTTGGATATATCTATACCGTTTACGAATAAAAGATGAAATATAATCTCTGTCTTGAATAGCCGAAACCAATTTCCGTAATAAGTCGCGTAAATTAAACGAAATCTTAAATAAAATTATCTTTTAAATACATTAAAAAAAGGATTCACACGCGATCTGCTTTCTTACAAGGTTGATTCATTAAATTGACATTATTATGAACATTATAATACATACAAAAACCTTATATGTGATAAACTCGAATATAAAGAAAAGGAACCCCGGCATTAAAAAGACGATTAATATAAGATATATATGCATCCTTCGCTTATAGGAGGGGAAATTCGTTTTAATCTTTACGATTACTAAAGATGAGCAGGTCGATTATAACATGAGGAAGCTATGAAATGTAATTGACGTTATGATATTTATATATAATAATGGACTGTACTTTACGCGACGGCTAATTATTTCCACCAAAAGCGCTTATGGTGGTATAACTTTAGCTAGGTTCATTATAGATTTCGGTTATAAGAACGAGTAATAGATCAGGAGGTTACGAAATATTAATAAGTAATTAATGAATGAAATATAAAGTGTATTAATCGGGCTATTATAAAAAGTTAGGGTAAAAAAAAACGAATGGAGGTCAGCGATATAAAAGACAACAGAGGAAAGTTTTAGGGATTATGTTAAAGTCTATATCTATAAGTATTAGTAAACCGGATTCGGCAAGAGTTACGTATTATACGGCACGTAGAAGGATATTTTATACGACACCTGTTGTAGAAATAATACGTTTGACGATATGTTAAAGAGCGTGATATACGACGTCGGCGTCCTAGAGGTAAACCGGCTAATACGTTATACGGCGCCTTAAAGGGGCGCGTTATACGGCGTTAGCTGCTTAGGGTAAGTCCGGATGATACATAATAAGGCGCATTAAAATTTACGTTATCGGCTCGCGCCCGGCTCGCGTATTAGGAAAACGAGATCCGCATCTTACATTTAACCAGAGGGACATCGCGGCCCTTATAACGTTCAACAAAAAAATGGGATATATTATAGACCTATTCTATTGGCCATTAAGTCTTTAAGTTTCGTAACTGTACTTGTTACGGAATGTGCAATACCCGTTCTAAGCCTGGTCCGAGCGTGGACCTGGTGCGGTCCGTATACGGTACGTATACGGGATCGTGATAGGCTGGGCACTGGCTATTTCCATAGGTCCTACACGATGGATCACTGTAGCCTCTTCCCGTCTTCTTCTGTACCTCAATAGTAAACCCCATTCGGTACCTACTTGACTAACTATCGTAGGTCGGACCATAACACGGTATTTATTTTCATTTACTGCCGGCGACTCTAGCTTTGGTACGCTATTGAATAATTTCGATGGCTATATTAATATGGTAAGTAACATAATTTAAAGTTCACAAATAGACTTTTAATAAGTAATCAACCAAAACATCCCAATGATTCGCAGCGAAAACGCTCCACCTAGATTTGGCATCCTAATATAATTTTATTAAGTCGATATTGTATAGTATTAACTAGGTGTTAAGGTATATTATATTTATAATTACTTTGTAATTTCGGTCTATATTATTCTAAAAGCCGAATTTCAACCGCCGTATGACTTGTAAATATTGCGAACACTCGTAATAAAAAATTTCAATAGCTTTTGATAATTCTATTCCTATATTTATATGCCCAACGGCGTGAAAAAGCTGTCAAGTGCACTTCGCAACTCGGTATCCGAACCGACGTTATAATATCCTTAATTTCAGTTATATCAGTTGATCAACTTGAATTATACACATTTTGAGTCAATAACATAGCTATCCAAATTGAAAACAGAGCGGTACGTATACGATATCCAAAGATAGGAAAACTTAATAAATTATATTTAGAACCTTAATTACAAGTTTATTCATATTCGCTAACGATAGCAAAAACGGCATTTCAAAATCTATTACGTAAAACTTAACCGGTACGAGTAGTATATTGATTATAATTGTTTTATATGATGATGCTTTGCTTTTACCGAATAGATCCTCCTGGTATTTTTTTCTTCAGTCGAGTTGAAAGTTCAGAAATTTCGCTGCGAATGCTTTGAATTATTAGTTTACGACGGTTCTTATTTTAGCTACGCCGTTACTTGGCATAATTCCAAAAATTTGGTTGCCATAACTAGTAAAAATGTTTACTATAACGTTATATTTCCGTTTTATACCCTATTTCTGTTATCCAAGAATGCGATATATGAGAAAAAGGCCTGTTACAAGCCTGTGAAAATTGGTTAGGCGAATTCTTCATCTTGGTCTATTTAATAAACATTATCTTTCTTAAAGTCTTCCTCTCGAAAGGTATACTAGTAAGGGTAGGCGTTAGACTTGTTCTTCATGCCTATGCAACTGTTTGCGTACGTTGCAAAAATAGCTTCTATCTCATCCACAAATTAATAGTAGGCTCAAGGTTAGCGTTTAATCTGAATTGACTCATGTACTAAGTGATTAGTCGACTTGAAACCAACTACAATTTATATAATACAACGTTTTTAGTAATCTATAAAGCTTTGTATACATTTTCATAAGTTTTGCTATATACGTAGTAAGTTCCATATTTAGCCATAGGGTTGTCTTTGTTCGTAACTACTTTTTCATTAGTTTTTAGAGCTTTCTTCTTAATTTCTTTCGTTCCTGTAACAGTATTTAAGGAGATTATTTTATTTTAGATTCACTTTCAATCGTCGGCATAGGATGTAATGAATACTTCGACAAGGCTCATTCTAGAAATTTAAACCTAGACTTTAGTTTTCTCGGTGACAAATCCTAATGTGAAACTTGTTTTTCAACATATCGAAGTTTGAAGTAAAATTTTAAAGCTCGTACAAAAAGCCTTCAAGTCTTTTTCCAGCTTGAATAATGTGAGGTCATAATCTGGGTCGCCGTGGCACGCTCTTTTAACTATTTGGATAAATAATGAATATCTCTTATATTCTGGATTTAAGGCATTTCAACACTTCTATAATTTTTCCAATGACGTGTTAAGTACTTCCGGTAGGCTTGTATTACCGTTTTTGTGCTCATTTTTCATGGATTCCAAAGTGGTGGTGGTCCTATTCTTATTGTAAAATTCGGGGTTAATTTCCGCATAGAAACACATTTTGAGGCGGTTATAACATTTCGTAAATTTTTTAACTTACGTAAGGTAATACAAATACTATCTTTTCACTTGCCAGAACTATATACCAGATGAAAGGAAATGAAACCGTAACGTTTTAATATTTAACCTTTTACACGTTTTGAATATTACACGTCTCTTATTATTCAGGAAGTCGTACAGCTTACTGTTATAGTTTTCATCCTTATATCTTTTTTAGCGAAGTTAGTAAACTTTATTAAGTCGCTCTTATTAGTTGGAAATCGGTATAAAGAGAGGTTACGATAAGGGTTTTGATTATTGAATATTAGTCAGTAAAGTACGTATTATCGTTTTACGCTACTTATTATATCCTCGGACATTCTATTCTCCTTATCCAAGCTATTGTTTTTTCGTTAAAGCGAATTATTTATTATATTCAGAACGTGATTTTGTATATGTTTCCATTTCAAAATATTTCTTTGTAAAGATATGTATTCGACCCAAGTTATGGATAATTTCGATATATCTCTTTTCTGTTTTATTCATTCATTCAATTCCGCCTACATTTCGCGGAGTGAATTTAGCCTTATTAAACACCTTACTCTCTATACTCGCGACTTCTTTTCTAGTTCGTTATTCTTTATTTTTAAGGGTAGATTTTAATACTTTTCGAACCAATATCTTTTCACTAATTTTACTTTTATTACTCTATCGTCTGTCCATTTTGGCATTGCAGTAAATTGAGCCGTCAACAAGAATTCCTCTACAATACTGTAATGATCACACTAAATACCTGTGAGTAAATAGATGGTGTCAGGGGGTTTATGTTAGCAGTAAAGTAGCAGAGGTAACAAAGGTGCAATATCAAGAAGATGTTTGTTCGTGCTATAGAATGATCACTAGCTGTTATGCTATTCAGGTGTGTAGACTGAATACCTAGATTGACAACTGAAGAGCTATGAAGGAAATGCTATCTATGGTGCTGACCGTGTCCTTATATCCCATTGCCTTCATACTATCTTCAGTACTAGATCGTTTGGATCACCGCACTGAACCTACTAATCTAGTGCTGCCTCACCTTGGATCGATGGCTGATCCTTACTGATCCCATCTAGCCTCACCTTGGATCAGTAACTGATCCATACTGATCTATCACGTGACTTGCTTAGTCACCTTGCTTACATAAGAGATGTTCCCCGCCTGATGTGTTGGACTACAGGCTCTCCGTGGCTCAGCTGCATGCTGGTCTATTTCCTGACCCAACCGTTGTCTGAGTTATAACATTACAGAGTTTTTTTCTTTTCAAAAAGATTCAACAAACGTATCCTCAACGCGAATAGACGCCGGGCAGGGACTAAAACGGCCGCATGTCACGGCTCTATCAGGGCTAAAGTTTACACGCCCCCGGGTCTCTAAACTATGGGGTATCCTAAAGTCTTGATTGGAGGGAAAGCGAGGGGCTAAGGCGGCCCCTACAGATTCCGCAGACCCCTTGTTACGATCCCTCCCGCCGTTTTCTACAGGTATATTTCGTAGAAGCTTGTGCGATTCTTCAAAGTAGGTATTCCCCGGTGCTATTACCATAAAAACAAAGTAAACGAAACAAAAATTCGATCTTTCCTCTAATGTTACCATTCTCCTACTACTTGTCTTAGTGATCTTTTTAAGCATCGAAAACCTTACAAATATCCTAATTTGTAGTCAAAAACTCAAAATCAAACTAGAAAAAGAATGGAACGAGAACCATTACAACGAAAACGAAAACTGGGAGAATAATTACAAGCACAGAAACAACCAAAAACGAGAACCGCGCCCCTACTCTACCTTACAACCCTCCAGGCAACTTACACTACAAACCCAGCATACTAGACAGAGTTACGCTAGAAATGGAAGCTAAGGACAAATTATAGAATTTCGTGAACCTTATGCGACAATTCGAGTCGCCAAACGCCTACATTATCCTAGAAGATTTCATAATATTTGAAACATAGCTATTGTTGGAATAGTATTACATGTAGTGCTGTAGGTCAACTTTACTTATAGTAAAGTTGACCGTACTACAAGTGTATTGCTTTATGGAGACTTTCCGAATTGGGTGTAAGTCGAATACAGTACACTACACTTCACTCTAGGGTACGAGCTAAGAAATTGATCATACAAATTATATTGAAGACTGGCTAGCGGTCGGCCAAACCTAGAACAATACATCCACTATTTTACCAGGTAATACTACTGTTACTTCAACCAATCGAATCGACAAGGTTGCAACGTCTAAGGCCTACCAACACTAATTAGTGCTCAACTGCCTATGAGGTTAAGCACAGATAAGCGAAGTAAAAAAAAAAAGCTATTTTTCAGTTACGCTTTACGTTAAACGATGGCTAAGGTAAAGGGTATTTTTTTGTAAATGGCCTTTACTGCTACATCGGTTTTTAGGGAAATAAGTAAATTCGCCTTTTAGGTTACATCGATTCTTATGGCACCTTGGAGGTAGCAACAGTAGCGCTACTGAAAAATAACAAAAAAAACTTTATAAATCTTTTTTGAAGACGTTGAAATTAACTGTTAAAAGTCTTAAAGATCGGTAAGTGGTCAAATGGCTAAGTCAGTACTACTACGGGTGTTACTATTGTAAAAAAGAATATGTCACACGGCATATAACAAACAACCTTCGCTCTTTACCAGTAATAACCAACTTTTGACCTTACGCTTTATACCAAACCTTTCCCTTACTTTACTACTTTTGTTTACTCCTTATGTCACTTTCATTGTCAAGCTAGCTACTTTAGGAGAAAACAACAAAACTTATTAAATCTCACCAAAAAAAAACATGTTGTTTTAACCTTACATTAAGTTACTAAATCACTAAGTTGTTAAGTCGCCAAGTTTTGACACGACAAATCACCAAGTCCCTAGGCCTAAAATTATTAATTCCCTCACCCTGGGTATCTAACATATCCTTCACAAGCCAAACCGTTAAAATTACTTTAAATCAGGTATTTATAACAAAAATCTAATGCTCTTGGAACAGTTTTCACCAAGTATTACAACCACAACCTTTAGGGTTACAACGTCGATAAAGAATCAATCTAAAAACACCTGACTAACTTCGTCGGCTATTTTATCTTTAAATATAATAGCGGTAAAACCCCTGACATCGCCTACCCCCATATAACAGCACGAAATACGATTTTGGCGGCGGCAGGTTACATAAAGCAGCGGTCACTAATGCGGCTAAAGGTATTAATATTAACACTCTCCACTAATGAATTAAAAAGGGTCGTTAATCCTTTCAAGACCTTTAACAACCCATCACCCTTTGACAATGTACTCGTCAAACCCTTTAAAAACCTTTCCCCTTTTAATTTATATAGGCACGTGAGCCTATTACAATTCCTATAAAAGACTTTATCCCTCGGGTTATGCGACTAGCAATGACCCCTAACATCGTGCCTGGAAAACACTAAGGATTAAAATACCAGGAAACACTACTTATGGCTGGGATAATTATCGCGACCTTTTTTCAATGCCTATTAAGATAGTTAACATTAATTATAAACTCTTACCGTATTTTGCCAAGATTGAGGATAATATAGAAAAGTATAACAGAAAGCTAAACAACCTCCTCGAAATTAAAATAATACACTTTTTAAACATCGGTAAGGAAATAGAGGTTCCCCCTTTTAATTTTTATTTACTATTTCCTATTATCCTTATATAGCATGCCACAGGCTATTACTTCACCTTTCTAATTTAAGTAAACACGTTTCGCGAAATCTATGATGATATAAAGGGCTACTTCAAACACGATGTCCACCTTACGAAATATTACACAAATTAGGCTACTACGAGGTAAGCTACAATAATAACAAATAAAAAAAAGGAGTAAACACGAATGAATATTCTTGATTAAATGTTTAACAAGTTAATGTTATATCAGAAAGTAATAGGAAAAACCCACACTAACGAAGCCATACTTCGCGAACAGGTACGGTCAATAGTCACAGGCGTTAATAAGTTCGAATACTTCTTATAACGCCTAAATACTACCAAAAAAGGCTTTATTAGCCAGTTACGTTAATCTCTTAAGATAATAACAGCGCCAATACCAAACACATTTGATATGTACTTTTAAACTGTAGATTTTATTAACCTGAATAAAGAAAACCTTATAGTAGTTAACTACGTTAACCGTAAGTACAGGCGTTTACAATACTTAAAGTATGGCTTATTAACCTTAACCTTAAACTAAAGGTAACAATCACGCTAGCGCTAATAATATTTAGGCGAATCTGTTAATCGTAAGAATTATCATCGTAATAGTTGTAAAAGATGTTAGATTTGTGGTAAGTATAATTACTAATGAATTTGTTACCCATCGCCGAGCCTAATGACCAGAAAGTATCATATTACGCCTAATAACCTACTGTTTAGGAATAAGATTACCTAAATTAGATTCTAAATGTAAAAGGCTATAAGCTTAATAATGCAATCGCTGACGTTTTTCAACAGATTGAATAACACGAAAATATTACTCCCGATACGGCTTTGTAATTAAATAACCACGTCTTTTTGTACAGTTTAAATGGTAAAAACTCTTACCTTTACCTTAACTAAACCACTAACTCCTTATATACCTTTAACCTTTGCGATTGGTACGCAAACTACATATTTTAAGGTATTATATCCGATATAGAATCATTAAGGTACCTAATAGGAAGCGATTCGCAATATATGGTTTTGTGAAGAGAAAATACTACAGCCACTAAAATTGATCCCCAAGACACTGGCAAAGTCAATGTTAGCTTTAGTACAGGCCAATAACGATCTTTACTAGAGATAACGGTAATTCGAATTATTATAAGAAAAATTACGTTTTACATACTCAAGTTCTTTACCTCTTTCTTTCTTTAATCAAAGTATATGAAATTTTTCGGTGTTAATATCGATGGTAACGCCAACGAACTGATTCGCAACGGTTAAAAGTTTCTACTTCTTTTTAAATAGGAGTACTTATAATTATATCTTTAAGGTCTAGGAACAGTAGTATTATACCTAATAAAACTATGAATATTTTAATTACAACAGAGTTTTCATTATTCAGTTATTAATAGTTTATATAAAGTCCTGAAGTCATTAAGGTATAACGATATGAAATATTTTACCCTGGAAGCCTTAAAAGAGTTTACTATTACTGTTAAACATATACCTAAGCCCCCCAGAGATTTAACTTTACAGTACAAACGACAAGGATTGTGAATACGAAATCTTAATTAATATATTTTATTTAAATAACAAGCCTATTTTTCATGTCATTGATTTCGTAACCTATTTTTACGGGGCTAAGTTTTACAAATCCTTTTTGGTAAAAGATATATAAGAAACGTTAAGGATATTATAGATGAACACGTACTTATATCCCCATAACTTCGTTGTTTACGATGCCGGTATAAACTTTTCCGCGGTATAATATCAAAAGGATGCTAAAATAATGGATATATAGTACAAACAGATACACTTGAAAGCCTAATGGAGTATTAAGAAGATTCAAAGGATATACGCCTTATTTCGCCGAACGTATAAGATCTTGACGTTATAAATAAAAAGCTTTACAGATTTGAAGGCACGTTAGAAAATGGAAGTAAAGGGGATGAACGATATTTTAAGTACTGATGGCTTAGTATTAACGCTTTTAATCTTTAAAGCGTATTTACGTTAAACGATTGAATCTTCGCCTTTGATAAAAATTTAAAAACGGGTTACTGCCTATTGTAAATCCTTAAGGGAACTACTAAAAGAATCAGCACACCGCCAGGTTAATAACGCTCGTAACACCAAAAATATTTTTTAAGTATTAATATACTTACTTTACCATTAAAAGTGAAATTTTCGTATAATGGGAGCCGGAAAAATAGGAGGGTCTATATAAGATATTGAGTATCGCAAATTCTAATGTAGTTATTAAAGTTACTAACGGTCCTATATCATTTCGAACCACTTGTTTCAAACCCTATATAAACGGTACTAAAAATAAAAATCCTTGAACCCCTTAATCCAAATGATTGAACCAATACGAACCTCTTTTACCTGGTATCGATAAGCTGATAAAACGCCGTCGGCGCGGGTAACCTTCGAAAAATAAAAAAATCAAGGAAGAAAAATATATACAAGGACATATTTGCAATACTAATTGTGTAAACGGAAAAGGTATGGATAACAAAAACCTTGTATTAAAGATTTAAGTACAAAGGATTATCAAAACCATCGATAAACCCTTTAAAAGAAGTAAAAGTATCGATATTAACGGTCTATTAATTCGAGTAGTTATATAATTTATGCAGAAAACAGATTTTAACCGTTAAGACCTAAACGTAGTGACCTTTCCATCGAATATTATTTACGAGGTTAGAGGCAAGATTATGGGGCGGCTGAACGAAAAGTTACGCTTCATCGCTTAAAAATACGGTAATAAACGCAAAGATTCAATCTTTATATAATACTTAACAATTTAAAATATTAGATAACGTTTGGTAATCGCTTTAACAACAATCTTATTAACTAAAACTAAGGGTAAATTTACATTTAATAGTCGTAATATAATGTAAGCCTATTTATAGATAGTAGCAGATTAATAACAGATTGTACTATCAAAGTTATTATAGGATTTTCGTGCCATTTATCCTTCTGGAACGGTAATATATTATATTGAGTTACTGTACATATTGTCTCAATCAGTCGTATATTCGTTTCAAACCTACCAATTACACTTTAATTTACGGCTCATAATAATAAAAATCTTTAACGTACAACCTATACTTACTGATAACGTAAGAGAAAAACTTCGGCATAGTAAACATGCAAATTAACGATACCTTTTTTTGTCGGCACTTCTGGTTTATGGTATTAAAACAATAATTAATCAAGGACTTTAATTTTTTGAATTATAAACCGGTGACAACATTAACGGAAAATACACAATTGGAATTCAATAAATCGTTAATCCGTATATTTAGTATTCTCGTTAGATTTTGCTTTCGCCGAAAGTGCCAGGGTGTTGTTATAGCTATAATTAACAAGACTGGAGTAGTTAAGGCTTAACGATACCTAAAACAACGTATTTGAGGTAGCTATATTGCCACTATATGCCAACCGGAATCTTTTTATGACCTATTTATTTCGGTAAACATAAAAATACTACAGATAAGGATTTTTACCGGTTAGGTAAAAGCTTTAAGTAATAAATACAGAATTTATACCGCAGGATTAATATGGTTCGAAACGATCTTTTCAAGGCTAAGTTAATAATTTTAACAGACGAGTTTTTTACAAATTATATCGACCTATCTTTTCCAATCCGATTCCTAATAACGCTTATCAATAAAAACAGGTAGGAAAACTAGTTGAGCATTATCAGCAACTTAATTTATTTAATTTTCGTAAAGTGTAAAATGATGATACGAAACGTATTGGCTTTAGAGGTTTACGGTAAAATGGTGGGCTTTGATGTAAGCATGTTAATATGGAAAACTTTCAATATCATTACCAGACGGCTAAAGAATCCTAGTATCCCGGTAGTAATCTGTACCAACTCGAGGAGTCTCTTCGAATATCTTTTAAAGCTCGAGACTATTAGTGAAAAACAACTGATAATCGACCTAATAGCACTTCGCAAAGCCTGCGAAGGGAGGTAAATTTGTAAATTCCTATGTATCGATAGCCAAGATACCTCGGTTAACGTCATAACGAAAACATCTCCGAATAAAGCTTTGGAAAGATTTGTAAATATTAACAAGCTAACCATACGAATCCAAAGTTACGTTAATAAACCGCCCAGGCGGTACGGATCACGTAATAGCGGGCAGAGAAATGCAAGCAAGCTAAAAGTTTACTAGAGGATTAATGATTTTAATTTGTTTAAGTATAACAGTCAAAGTAAAGGTCTGTAAAATTTTATGGCGAAAGAAATTCTTATAAAAGTTGATAAACTAGGACCTTGGGGCAACGGATCAATTAAAATTAAAGGTGGACAATTTGTATGCAATTTGAAGTAATTCAATATGGAAGTTAACTTCGAAATTGACAGGGGTTTGGCTGGTTGACAAGGAGGAAATTCAGTGGTAACTGGAAAAGATTGGTTAGCCATACTGGCCTGCGCGCACAAACTTAAAAGCCGCTAGTGTTGGAATAGTATTACATACAGTATAGTAGGTCAATTTTACTCATAGTAGAGTTAACCATACTGCAAGTGTATTGCTTTGTGAAGACTTACTACATTAAGTGTAAGTCGAGTATAGTACGCTGCACTTCACTCTAAGGCACGGGCCAAGCAATTGGCTATACAAATTACAGTGTAGACCGGCTAGCGGTCTTCCAAACCTAAAACAATACATCCACCATATGACCTCACAATACTACTGTTACTTCGACCAATCGAATCGACAACATTGCAACGTCTAAGGCCTACCAACAGCTATATCAATTAGCCGTAAAAACTCTATAGCCAATTAAAATCACAATATTCAAAATTAATTTCACCATAACCTTCGCTAAATCACTCAGTGAAAGCGTTGACAACTACATCCATAATATAGAAATGTAGCTAAAATGCAGATACTGGACGAGATTCTCATTAAAAAGCTTTGGAAAGGTTATTTTGAAATGGAGTTAAAGGAAGAAGAGGTCAAGTGGTATCGTAATATGCCTGAGGATATAAGATGAAAATGAAATAAATTAAAAGTAGTTTTTAGCGCCTCGTTCAAATCCTACTAGATAACAACCAACATTAAAATAGTTACCAAGTTAAATTTATTTACAATGCGAGTATAAGAACTTTTCGTTAAATACGTATGAAAAACTGATGATTTCACCGGCCAAAACATTGAAATTTAATGAAAAATCCTTGGAAAAAGGTTTCGTGCCTATCTGATAAATAATAAATAATAAATGAATATAACGTTACAAATGAAAGTAACTCATCTCTTGGTTTTTACAGTATTTATAAAGAAGAAATAAATATATGAAAAAAAGATTCATACAAAAGAGTTAGGAAGACACCAATTTCCGCGTCGTTTATGCCTAGTCATAATAATGAGCTTTTTTTTAATACATATAATGACTAATAGAATAATACCTGAAAATATTCTTCAGCGATATTATGAGCTGAATTGATATAGATAATAAGACTGATACAAAAGCAAATGGATCGGTGGATATAATGGAAAAGTTATAGAAATTCTCTCTATAATATTCATGATTTCTTTCCATTTAAGAACAAACCTCAAATCCACCCTTGATTTATCCTTCAGATAACTATAAAACACTTATATAGACAATGTAAATGTTATACAGACCAACTAATGAACGACTCAGCCAATAAATAAATATAGGTATAGACACAACTCAATTTATAAATATGATTCAACTACAGCAATATATATAATTATATCACGGATTTTACGATTATCTTTATCCTTAATAACCATGATTAAAATTTACCAGATGATAAACCACGCATTTGTAGGAAAACAGATCCCTAAAAATTGAGGATAGGAAATATATTGGAACATTATAGTGGTGAAGGTGTTTTGCAGTGTTTTGAAGGATAAAGAAGCTAAGTCTACATCTAAACTGACGACAGAATTTACAGTGAGGTATATATAACAACAAAAGCAAGGTAAGTTAAGTGTGATATAGTACCCCACCAGATCCAAAAAATGCAAAGGGATGAAAGAAAAGTATTATGTCCCCGTTATGAAGTAAGTATGCCTGAATTCCATTATTTCTTGTGAGAATAGCTTCTCACAAGGAGGGATACTTATGAGAAGCAATACTTGTAGTAATTAACACTTACTATAAACTCTTTTAAAACGTGTGAATCATTTTTTCGCAATGTTTTAAATCTTTAAAACTGACCTATTAAACATCTTTTGCGGTAAATCTCTTTATCTGATGAAATATTTGATTCATTAACATGTATATTGATAACGAGTGAACCTTTTTTTTAGTATCATATTTCTTTGAATTTTCATTGGTTATCTTTGCCTTTTTTATTTGATCGGCTTTGAAAGTGGGGGGATTCGCTCGAAAATTAGCTTATTTCGAATAGGAATCAAGTATTACATAACAATATCCCGATATATTTTGGAATGAAAACCGAAATCTGAAGTAAAAACTAGCTTTCCAACCTTGTTTATAACGGTGAAAAATCTTGGATGATAGGAAAAAGGTTTTTGTTGGTCCTAAAAAAAAACTTATAACTTCGACTAGGTATAAGTTCAATTTAAATACTGGGCTTTATATCATACCATAGATAATATTAATTCAGTCTATTTTCAACCGCTATAGTAACAACATGCATTGTTAAGTAATTATTTATTCTAAAATGTTTGTTTATAAATTGAATATCTATTCATTCAAAAGATACAAATGGAATTACAAAAAAAAATAGTACACGAAGTTTCAATTCGAATAAACATTTGTGAAATTCTGTATCGGTGATTTGAAAAAAAGATATTGTTAAGGTAGGATTGTAAGATGGAAATGCAATTTTTTTAAAATGAATTGAGATGTTTACCTATATGGTATCCTAAAACGAATTTTAAAGACCTTTGGTAGGGCTTCAGACGTTGCAACATTGTCGATTCGATTGGTTGAAGTAACAGTAGTACTACATAGTCAAGTGGTTAATGAATTGTTCTAAGTTTATGAAACCCCTAGCTAGTCTATATACTAATTTGTACAGCCTATTTATTGACCCGTTCTCTAGTATAAAGTGGGCGCATACTGTACTAATCTTAAAATCAATATAGTAAACCTACTAAACAATACACTGAACTTATTATCAGTATAGTAAATTTTAATATAAAGAAAATTAACTTACTTCACTTCAACCATTACTATTCCAACACTAGCGGCTTTTCATTTTGAACGCGTATACCAGTATAGTCGACCAATATTATCTGATTACCACAAATTAACACCCTCGTTCACTAGCCAGACCCTTAATAATTGTACAACCATTTTAACACTAATTACCCTTTGGTTTCGAGCTCCGAGTTTACCAATTTACAAAAATAAATCTTTCGGCATAGAATTTTACAAGCGTCTAACTTAACAGTGCTAATTAAATAAGTCGCCAGCCTCAATTTATTAATGAGTTTCTAATTTGAGAACGTATCTTCTTTTGCTGACACAAAACTTGACCTTATCAAGAAACCTATTAACGTATACTTTAATACGCATAACCAGTTTATTACTACCTACAAATCTCTGAAGTGTATTGTTTGATAACGCGTTTGCTATGAATTTTAAAAAACTATCTTTACCATTAATTTAATGAAATATTAATTTACTTACGTTTGGAAGCTATATCAAGTACCATCATATAGATTTTCGAACGATTTTCGCTAAAATTTCTGAGTTTTGAAACGCACTGAAACAAGCTCTTTAAAGGGGTTAAAATTATTACTGTAATGAAAGTTAATCTCCAATGGGCAGGTAATAAAATTAAATGATTTTTACAATAATATTTATATATAGAAGCCAATGATTATATTGTAAATCTTTAACATTAAGACATTTTATAGAATCCAATGATAATGAATAGTGGTTCAATTAATTATATTTCCAATAGAACAAAAACAATCCTCTTACCTATTTGTATCAATAGGGGTCATCAGAAATGCGATTTATAATAATAAATTGTTGTTTTATATAAAAATTCGTTCTTGAAAATAATTGAGTTAACCCTCGACAAATTAATTGGAACCTTATCAATTCCTGAGTGTAGATTTTATATTTGATAATCTAGTGTTCTATTTAATCTGTCCATTATTTCATCTGTTGGGGTTTATACTTATATCGTAATCGATAAGCCGTAAAAGTCTTTCGATTGATATAAAATGATAATAAAAATTTTACGAACGCTTCTCATTAAGTACCATTAAGCTCTAACCACAAGAATTTAGTCAAATAAAGCCAAATCCAGGCCCTACTCCTTTCAAAGAAAACTAACGCAAATATCATTCATATTAATCATACCAAATAACAATTTGCTGACATCAAATTAATTTCGTTTCGCAAAATTCATAATAGGTTAACGATTCTATAAATTTATATTCACAATCGCTTACTGTTTTCGTACTATAAAGTTAGCGATTCCAACGAAAAGATTATCGTTTGTTTATATAACCATCAGGCGGAAGTCTTCCTTTTACGTAACCAATAAACACGGCTTGTAAATGAACAGCTTATTAGCTAACTTGCATTTCGAATAAAGAAAATAGGTAAGAACCCAATAAATACCTACTTCAGTCAATCCGAATAGTAACTTAATATATCGTATAACTTTTCCTGAAAGGTATTTATCACAAAATTCCTCAAATGAATCCAGTAAAATTATTCGATATAAATAGATTATTAATTACGTATACGTGAACGTTATGTTATATTCATCAAGGATAAACTTTCTCTTGATCTTAACTTACGAATTCATTATTAAAACGACAACTAAATACTCACTAATGTTCTGAATTATTGACGACTATAATAAATCAACTTTACTTTTATTATTATATCGTTGAAAGATTAAAGGAAACCTGTTTTCTAGATTTCTCATAATCTTACCATTAACCTTATATATCATTCTCAACCTAAAAAGTGTAATATTCCGGTTTCAAAAATTAAAGTCGCCTTGAAATACGAATTATCCAACTACTCGAGTCAGAAATCCAGTAATTTCGATTTTAGCGTTTTTTAAAATAGGTTTGTCAGAATTTTAATAAAGCCTTATAATCGAAAGCTTTACAAATAAATTTAAATCATCAATTTCATTTTTACTTACGTAACCAATATTGTCAATCCAACCCGATATATATTACTCGTCTTCAACATTCCTCCCCTTCAATCATCCGTCGCGTAAGTGATATTTCATTCACTTATTGGTTATGGACGCGGTGGATTGAATTTTTGTATTGGACCATCACCAAGTAGTGCCTGCCGCGGGGCATTGTACTATCTACTACGAAATATACCTATAGATACCGTTGGGAGGGATTGTAACGAGGGATCTTTGTAGCTCGGCGAGGCCTCTTCCGGCCTACGCCATCCCTACAACCAAAACTTTAGGGTGCCCCGTAGTTTAGAGACCCGTAGTTTAGAGACCCGTAGGTGTGTAAGCTACAACCCTAGTCGAGCCACGTAGCGTGGCCATTTTAGTTCCCGCTTAACGCCCAATTACGTTAAGGATACGACCATTTTATACCCTCGTAAAAAAAGGACCCCGTAAAGATAAAAAAAGCGAAGAAAAAGCCCCTAAAAAGGTCGAAGGTAAACCGCGTTTACGTTACGTGTAGACCTTAAATAAAATCACATATTAGTAAGGGGGACCCTTTGCATATACAGTATTGTTTATAAAACACCACCAATATAAAATATGGCACTTTATTGATACGATTTCTCAATTTAAATCATTCCTTGATTAACTACTAAAGTGATTAAGAAAGGTAAACGCTCTTTTATACCTCAATACCATCGTACTAATTTTCCTCCCTTAATTAGGGTACCCTAACTAACCCCTTTTTCTAGTGGTACCTGTACGTAAAGCTTATGTTATAAGCTCCTAGACCCGTTTCGTTAAAGCTAATAAGCCGTTAAGTCCTAAACTTGTTAAGCGCTCTCTAGGCGTGTCCATCTCTCCGAACTCCTCGACTTCCTCCTTTCTTTTTCTCCCCCCCCCCCCCCTCCACTCCATCCTAATCCACTCGACTAGCTTTCGCCTCATCGCGAATATTAGGGTGTAGCACTAAACGGGTTACTTATGTTCCTTATTAATAAGGGCTAATAATTGGGCTTATGTTAAGGGAGGGAAACACGTAAAACTCACCCGTTACGCGCGTATAAACCCTTTAATACCCGTGTTGTGAAAGACAGAACCTAACGTGTAGTAGTACATCTTCGACCTTACATCAACTTTCTTGGCATGAGTACACAAACCACCTTGTTAAGGAAGGTAGAGAGCCTACACTGTGAACCCTAACAGTGCTCACTTCCGAGAAAAAATTTCAGGTCCAGCTGCTGTTAACACCATTACTTTATATTTATCCTATTTTACCACAATATTACTACTCGGATTTATCACCATTTGAATCTTTTCCGGTGACCCCTTTTTATCTTTGAAGATTTTCGTCAGCCCTGTGAACCGCTTTCGTACCGGTGTATCCAGAGAACAGTCTTCATAACTAACGATTCCGTCCCTCATTACTTATGCCAATGTAGCCCTTTAGACTTGAATTTTCAGGGAAATTAAAATGTAAGTTTGATTGATTTTGCGGTTTGAGGTCTTGAAGAATAACCATTAGTATAAACGTCCACACTTAATATCTCTATTTATTTCTTTATTTATTCATTCTCTTATTTATATATTCATCTATCATTTCATCATTTTTCATTGATTTATTTATTCATTTTCAAACTGTTACCCCTAATATCGGCACCTTACTAGTTTAGCAGAACCTTCAACTTTACTTTAAATACCTTTTTTGGCGAGGGGCCGTCTACAACAGACTTTTTACGGTACACTACCCGCTTAGTGATACACTCTATTCTCTGTTCTTTCACACTTTTTAGGTTTCCGGCCGGTGACAAAAGGCTGAGTCGCCGTATAATCTGTGGAGTATATCTCCTATATCGCCACAGGATTTTCACTAAGATATAAATGTTTTATAGGTTTTTTACTCTTTTACATCTCTATTAGATCCTTGATACGAGTAGGCATCGAGCGTTGATTGAGATAGCCGTATAGCACGATCCGGATAAAGTTACAAATTTTACATCTTTACTGGTCCCTAAACTGTATAGTACCTTAAGTCGTTAATTGTGAGGCTGGCTTGAATTTCGATTTATAGATTATGGTTGCCTTTTTATCTTTGAGTTTTTCCGTTTTTAGAATAAAGGTTTTAACGTTGGATTTTTCTTTACAAGTATATTTGGTTGAAATCGATTTCCGAAGCACCTAATAGTATTCGATCTTTTTACATGGAAAATGGATCAACTTATACAAACACGGTCTATATTTGTAACAAATATAAGATTTTCATACATAATAAACACCAATACAGTTGATTGTAAGACCCTATCAGTATTTAACACATACGTATAATATATTGCCCAAAAATTGGCCACCGGTATATAGGATTTGGTTTTCAACCTTAAATTTTTCTTTAGTTAGAGGTACTGTTTTTAATGGTTTCTTTAACTAATTATACGGTAAAATTTGGAAGTAACAGAAATTTTCGAATAGGGTGATTGTTGTGGGTAGGAATACTTAAATTGTGAGCTTTCCTGCTGGTATATGTATGTATCTTTTATATTAGTGAGGGTCACACTATGCTAGCTTTATAGTTGGCACCACCCGGTAATTTTAAATCACAAATCAATTAAAAACTCGTATTAGTAATATGGAAGCTTAAAGGCGGGTGTTTTCCCATCGCTTTTAGTACCACCAAACCGTTAACAGCCTACCACGCCACCTTCCTGGAAAAGGGGCTCTTTAAGAGTCTAACTATTTTGCGACGACCTTTACATAACGCCATGGAGATAGCAGAGAGTGGCGTAGTGTCGGCCGCCATAGAGGCCTCATAGAAACGAAGGAGCCCTGTACCAAAAGGTTCTAAATAGGAGTCAGTGACAACGACGAAATTAATAGTGAGGAAGAAACGGGTTTTAGGTCGAATTGACCCGTTTTTCCCTTCCCTGTCGCCGCCTCTACCATATCTCGCGCTTCAACCCAGCCGTTAACCCGACTTTTTCTTTAGGACTTGTAACTTCACTCCAAAAAGAACGAGCTCGCCGGGTACCCACCATTAAAATCTTAATAACGACTATGACAAAGTTAGTAAATGAACAAATCCCTTGATGGTAGTGTGATTATTAGTAGTAAAAGTAGCGAGGATATATATACGGGCCGGCGGGCTTTAAAAGTAAATCCAGTCATACGTAAAATGTAATTATTACTAGTGGGCATTAACTGCGACATTAAAAATTTATAATTTATCTTCGATCATTGTTCTAAAATCAATTTGTAACACTAGCAAAATCTCGAAACAAATTAAGGTTCATAAGGAAACCTTTTATATAAACGTCGCGTATCCGCCTATTTAATAACTTCCTAAATTCCCGTAACCAAAGCTGATAAAAATTTATCGGGGTCAAGAAATAGACCAAGTAAGTTACGTTATGTTTTCCTCTGTAACAAAGGTAGCTTTCGTGTGTCTTGAAAAGCTAAAATCTCCTAAAGTACGACATAAAGTCTCCGTACACACATATTATCATAAAAACCCAACATAAAAGGGGTTATAATAACGGTACTACAGGTAAAGGGGTATCGAGTCCTCGAAAAATGCCGAATTAAATCTTAAACCTCATCGTATACTTAAAGCCTTAACGCTTATATTACTAGAACAACTCAACATTTTTCAAACCGTTCCACTTATATTAAACAGTAATGAAGTGAGACTATGATAATGATTTTAACACATTAATAAAGTGTTAGTCGTAGTTTGAAAAATATGCAAAAGAAATTAACACTTTATTTAACGAATCTATCCGCGATTTCGTTTCCGTCTATAACTACATATCTAAAGCTGTATGTAACTATAATAAGGTCCGAATACTTCGCGATTATGACTTGGAAATGCCAAAAGGATTTTTAAGAAAAAGTTCTTGGATTCCTAATTAGGCTCTAAATTATAAAAGTATCATCTACGTATACCGTTATTTCATTCAGGGTGTATAATGAGGCCGTTTAAAATCTCGAAAGGTGTCGATAACCTCCGTATTAAAGATGCACATGTTGGAGTATAGGTTACCACATCCCTTCGTAACTATTCGCACTTTTTGATAAACTATGTATCTGTACCCAATGTAACGTTTACCATTAAAAAGCTGTTTTAATCCGTCGTCAAAAACTATAGTATAATATTAATTAAAGCGTGAAAGTTAAACTTAAAAAGTTACGGCTACGTCCTTCTTGGATTACCAGCCTGTAAATGTATAGAAAGAGTTATGATAGAACCGCGAGGCAAGTAAAATAAGTCGTGGAAAATGAGGAAACTTGTTGTCGGTTACGAGAAAACGTGTTCGTATCTTATCTGGTTTAGGCTGGCAACGTAGAAAAGGAATATCTTTAAGATTAGTGTAGTTATTTCACGCCGTACGTTTCTGAAGTCGAATAAACCGTTTAGGCGTAGTGTCAAAGCGTAAGGCCTATCACCTATCTGTTAACGTAACCGTAGTCGTATAAGTACCGGATGTTGTAAACACTATTTCAAATACTGCTTCAATACTTTATACGAGCAAAATCATAACATGTTTTTTAAAACCGTTAAACTAATAGCTGAAATAATAATTTTCACATTAATATATAAGTATAATAACGACCGTTGCGGTGGCTATAATATGTGAAAAGTACGGCGAAGGTTTATAACTCGTAAGTAAAAATTGTTTATAATACCGAGCGACTTTAAAAGCTCTCATTATGTGTTCGCCGATACATACCTACCCAGATAAGGTGGGGTAGAACCAAAACTTTAACTATAATATACTGGAAACTTGGTATTGAAAACGGGTTTATAACCAAGTAAATCGTTCATGCTGCAGTACAAACGAAAGCGTTCCTCCGCTTGGAAATTTTTATTGTATTTTTGTACCTAGTAATATACAATAGCCCCAACCTTTCTGAAGAAAATATTAGCCGATTATCCGTCACCTACGAATTCACCTTCCTTAAGTCGGTTTTGAGACTGTAAACGTTTATTTCCAATAAATCCAAGGTTAGAAGAAAGTGCACATCGTCGGTATAGATAGAAACTCGGACTGTATAATGATTAGTGAGGTCTAACATATATATTGTGTAAAGGACCTGGGACAGAGGGGAACCCATTTTTGCGTTTAGGTATCTTTTAATAAGGGTAAAGAAGGTACGATAGAACCATAGGTGTTGTATCTTTTAAATTGAACGGTTATGGATTAAGGCTTCGAATACATTTTAGATGTCACAAAATAAGATTGATACGACCTTAAAATCAACGAGGGCAAATTTATTACTATATATCAGGGTTATAATCAGGTCCGCGGCAGATGTTTTAAGTATTCCTATTCCGTTTTAAACACTAATAAGTCTTTTGGTTATAAGGGACTAAGGAATCCGCTAGGATATAATATGTTTTATCTCATGAAAGCACACTGAAATTATACGATCAGCTTTTATAAGCCTGGTTACAAGCGATTTTAGTCTCTTAATTTAGGTATTATAAACACCTTGAACTGTCTTTACACTTAAGGAAGGACCCCTAAATAAAGGCATCGGTAATAAAAGATACGAATAGATTTAACCATGGCAACCTAAAAGGAATGAAGTAATCGTACCATAATATCGTTAAGTTTGATAAACGTGTAACAAACGATTTTAGTATTATATTTTACCACGTATACAAATATATTAAACTCGTAGGGGATCATATACTTGAAAATATCCTAATCGTTTAGGAAGTTGTCGTTAATATCCTTAATAATTAAGAACCTGTTAAGGATATCGTTTTGTAAAATTTGGGATTATAAAGCGATGTAAACTACGAGGTGACCCCTTTTTTAGAAAGGGAAAGCCCAAAATGATAACGTAAATTTATATTAGATAATAATATTATAAACCTTATAATCCTTTATATCATTATGAATCTCGCAAAAAGTTTTTATTCTCGTTATGGAGGTCATATAATAATCCCTAATATAAGATATAATGATTTTAGGAAAGAGTAAGTAAAAACCAGAAAGAAGGACATTTATTCACTGGCAAATATTCAAAAATTCATAATTTTAGTGTTGAAAAAATTATGAAGTTTTGGGTTATATTTTTTTACGTTGTTACAAATCTGCACGAAGTCCATTAATATTTTACAATCAATGTTAAGCATGTTAACAAGTATAGGGAAAAGGTTGTTATAATATTCAAAATCTTCGACAATGTTTTGCATCATTATCTAAAGCTTCAAATCTATCGATTTACGATAGTAGGGGTAATTACTAGTCGCCTAACCCGATAGATAAAGTTCTATAGTAGGAATTATAATAAGCTCGCGCATATATATGTACCTATTGTAAAAGACTTCTCCTTAAAGGTCTTGGTTGATTTAAGGGAAGGATAAAGGAGAAAGAGGAATTTAACCATAGGTAGAATTCTAAAGGATTCAACGATATTATTGAATTAACCGGATAACATGAACGTTAATTCCTCTTACCATATTAACAACCGTTACTTTAAATATTATACCGCCGTTAAAAACGTACTCCTTGTTAGCACATAAAAAGGTTAGGCTACCGAGAAAATCAGCAAGTTTCTCATCGTTGACGCGTAAAAAGGTTTCACTCAACTTGAAGTTAAGGAAATATAACTTAAAATGTAACTAAGTGCGGTAAAAAATCATTTACACAATTTCCCTTACTTCGAAAATCTTAAAGGTAAGGGCCTCCAGTTCATTCTTTAAGTTATGCCGAGTCTAAAAAGGTTTATACTTACCTAGTAAAACTTTTTTATAACACGTAGAATCCTCGTTATTCGAACTCCAAATTTAACTTAGATTGAACCCCTTGCTGAATCACCTTTGATATATCAATTATCCAGCCATCAAAAAAATTAAAATCTTTTCGAAAAGCGTGGAATCCGCGTTTCAAGTCTTCGTCGCCATTTCAATAGAAGATATAACAGCAGACGAAATTAACCAGATACTTCTCGTTTAATTCTTTGTCGACATCCATCCTCCAAAGGTCTTTATTACAGTACTTAAAGAAAAAGGGGCTCTAAAGCTTCAATTACTTTCATTCTCCTTTAACTTAAAACAATCTTAAAATTCGGGCTAATATAATGCTTAGTAGTCGCAGAACATTAAAATTCTTAATTGTAACAACATTTCAATTTAGTGTAAAGTCGCGTGATGTGGCTTTCTGAAAGCTACTTGCCGAATCTTGGTATTTGTCGATCAAAGCAGTAATCTTGAACAATGAATTAGTAATTTTCATGTAAAAAAAGGAAAAAGGGGTGAAATGGGAAAGATTGGTATTAAAAGTAAACATTTAATATAAAAGGTAAGCTCGAAGGTTATTATTGATATTATTCAACGTGGAAGCTAGTAATTTCTGTATTAATAACACCTATATGAGTATAAACTTAACCATTTTCTACCTAAACAATCTTTAAGACTCTGAGCGGTCGATCTCAACGCTTTTCTTGAAAAAATTGTAAATATTTCTTAGTGTTTACAATCACAATACAGTCACATACTTCCTAATTTCCGTTGTGAACTAACGCAGTCCAAAAGTCTTCTCTAATTCATATCGTTTCATATTCACGCAATACTAATAAATGCACTTCGCAAAAATATTTCCTCTACCCTACCGTTTGAAGTAGAGTGTAACCAGAAAGTAGATTCTTCTTCTACTTATAATATCTATATTTAATGTCATAAGCACTAATTAGTGTAAGTAAGGCTTCAAACTTTAAAAAGGTGTCGATTCGATTAGTCGAAGTAACAGTAGTATTATGTAGTCAAATGGTATATTAATTAGTCTAGGCTTAGCAGACTGCTAGCCGGTCACCACAATAATTTGTATAGCTAATTGCTTGGCTCGTACCCTACAGTGAAGTGGGCGCATACTGTACTTGACTTGCATTCAATACCGTAGACTCACAAAACAATACATTCAACTTGCAGTCAGTATAGTCAACTTTACTATAAGTAAAGTTGACTAACTTCACTGCTGTTATGACTATTCCAAAAACATTTTTTTTCTTAGAAATTAACTATTTAATTGATGATAGTAATCTGCAATTATGATTAAATTTGTGCTACGTCTTTTTGATAGACCGTATCATAATATTTACAAGAAGTCAAGGTCACAATCAGAAAAAATATACCGCGGGAAAAGATAATTGAATATTGAAATTTTCTTACAAAAATAATGGCTTATTTTGTAATAGTGTTTATGATATGATTTGGTAAAAGAAGTGTTTCTTTGAATTTTTGAAAGTCATCTGTATCATGAAACAAATTCATTTCGTATAAGTAATCTATACGGTGTTTTTGATGAACATAAAACTGTTAAGGTTATGATTGAATTTATTTAAATAGTAAATACAGGTTTTTTTTTAAGAGACTGAATGAACTTATACTTGCCGATATATATTGTTTGGGAATCAATTGAATTACAGGTAATCACGATGGTAAGTCTTTACAAATTTACATTTAAAATGAATATAAAAGCTATTGAATATTGTTCATATATATTGAAGATCAAAATAATAATGTTTATTACAAGTATTCGAGAGATATTGATGAAGAAAAGTTATATACGAAATGAGGTGTTGATAACTCATTCAATTTTGGTTTTATAATCAGTCATTTCAAAGTTTGAAAACGTGGCCGGATTTTAATGTTGAAATAGTATCATCATCCCTGTTATTCCGTCTCGGTTTATATAAAATGCCTTTCCACTCGATATTAACAAGATATTTACACCCAAAAACGTAGCTTAAAATATTCTTACATTTTGGTTTCAAATACGCGCGGAACGCGATAAGATTTATCAGAAACTGTTTGATAGTTATCGAATACGCAATCGATGATATGGAGATGATTTTATATGCAAACTTTTTTATCTCCCGGTTTCTGTAGCCTCGATAAGAAATCAAAAATAAGAATCAAAACGTTAAAAACGACTAATAACTTCTAAATTATAGGCATTAAAGTAAATAAAAGATTTAATCAATCATTAATTAACTTTTTCCGTAAAAAATGTAATCTTTGAAGTTTCATTAATTATTTCTTGGGTTCAATTTTTAATTTTAAAAATCTCAATTAGATGTATATATCTGATAAGAGTAGTGCAAAAGCGTCTATAAGTCTATACGAAATATTTTCCCCTAACCCTAAAATGATAATAATATTGTTGAGCCTTGGTAATACATTAGCTTTGGAATAAAACAGGTATAATTTTCGTAATAGGAATGTGGTAGCCAGAAACTTCCCTGAAACTCCTTTTTAATTAGATTAATATTGTGTTAAAACCGCGTAGAATTTTTTATTGATATTAATGGAAAAGGTATCAGTAAGGTCAAGATAATACCAGCGTAGGCATTCGTACAGTAATTTATAAGTCTTATTTTGAAAAAGTGTTATTACTCGAACTTTGGGACTCTTTTAGTATATCATATGAAATATTATCATTTATTAAGATTTCCGATTTTAAAATATTTCTTACGACAATCTTGCGGGAGTTCATTAGTTTTAAATGTTCATAGGATATTCCACTTTTAAGGGAAGAATAATTATATTATTCTAATAAATGAAACTCTTTTCAAATAGGTAGTGAGTGTTTTCAAATTTATTAGCAATAATTATTTACGAAAGCACCAAGTTCTTTTATAAGTGTTTGTTGGATCAATATTGACTATTTTTTCAACAAGTCAATTACAGTACAGTAAGCCAACTTTACTTACAGTAAAGTTGACTATACTGAACTGTAAGTTGAGTGTATTGCTTTGAACAGACTTACCGCATTGGGTGTAAGTCGAGTGCAGTACGCTGCACTTCACTCTAGGGCATGGGCCAACCAATTGGCCATACAAATTACTGGGCAGACCGGCTAGCGGTCTTCCAAACCTAGAAAAATACATCCTCCATTTGACCAATGCAATACTACTGTTACTTCAAAGACCAATCGAATCAACAACATTGTAACGTATAAGACCTACCAATAGTGTTGGATATATCGAAACCAGCAATAATGAAACTTCCCGGTTTAACAAACTGGAATTGAATATAGTATTTGTCGGGTGATAAAGAAAAGTTTTCTTGTGAAATAAAGATGAGTACTTATTCTAAAAGAACTAGGTTCTCGTAGAAAGGATTTGAAAAGATAATTACATCGTCAATAAAGGCTTTCTAAAATTGGAGAAATTGCTTAGATATATAGTTTATGTCGGTAGGGTCTAAATACTTATTTACGTGAAAAAGTAAGTATAATGATAATCGTTAGATTGGTATTGTAGTAATAAAAGATGATCGTCTAGAAAAAGTATTCCAGAGAGGGCACGCTTCGGATGGGAGGTTATATACCTCCCATCCGAGCAGTGGCCCTTTTGCTTTTCGATCTGGAATAACCATTCCAGACCGCTATATGCATAATGCATTTTGCGTCTTTCAGGAGTGCAGCCTGCAGTATTACACGTTATCGTACACTCAGCAGGAGTGCACCTTACAATACAGTGCACTGACACTAGGCCTATGTATACTATCTATAAGGGTATATAGTAATATCCACAGTTTACATATTTTTGTACCTAAGTTGATGAATTCTGAAGAGTAATACTAGTTTTTTGATAGTGTTCTAACCCTGGATAGCTTATTATACTAAAGCTAATTCGATAACTTGGGTAACTATGTAAGTAAATCATGATATATCATATTTATCAAAAAATAAAGTATTCTGTGACACAAAAATACAATAATTTAGCTTTAAACCTGCAACATATGAGCATTCAAAGTACTCTATCTATCCATTGATTTATGTTATACTATCACGTATCCCTTCTAGCTATTATACATAAAACTTTGAATAACGAAAATTAGTAAAGCGAACTGTTAAAAAATTCAAGTATTTTATACGATTTGTTTAATAAAGTTCATCAAACTATTGATCAAAGAATTGTTTGTTACGTTTGAAGAACAGATAATGATTTTAATTTAACTTAGCTTATTGCGAAACATTCACTGAAAGAAAATTTATCAATTGGGTTTTCGAGATTTTCATTTAACCAATATCCCTCCATATATTGAAAAATTGCCTGTAAGCTTGCTGAAGTTATAGCTTTTTCCTTTTATCGACGGTATTGATGTAAGTACCTGAAGAAGTCGGAATTATGTTAGTATTCTAAGGAAATTCATACCGAATAAATGAGGTAACATACAAAGAATATTATCATTTAGCTAGGTTTCGTTGAACTTATGCTCAGCCGATAATAAATTGAAAATAGCGTCGATGAAAGTTGTAGGCGTTTTCGAATCGATGGAAGCCTAATAAAAGTTTGTGATTTGTAAAGAAGTTTTACGAATAACATATTCATTTAGATTAAGTTTGGGTCCTAATATAAAAATCGGCATCTCAAACATAAAATCGCGAAACCTGCTGAATCCACATCATTATGAACCAAAGTATTTTCAAAAGGATGTATTATCTCCAAAGAAATTATTTCAGACCAATTACCTTAAGTTAAGGTTGATGACGCTCCGTTATAGTCGGTGGACAAGTATTTAGAATCCTTATATTCAGCTATTATGTCGAATTTACTACGTTTGGAAATATTTACAGCTCACTTACTTAAATTACGTAGTTAAATAATATATAATGTAATAGAATTAATAAAAGCATTTAAAGTGACGGAATAGTAAAAATTGAATATGAAAAAACGTTATTTTGACAAATCCCCGAATTTTAATGGTATTCGAATAGTTTGGTTTGAATGTAAAGCTACCGAAATTTAAATTTTCAATTTACGGATTGTTGATTCAGAACCAGCTATATAAATAGTGTATTATACGTTGAATTTATTATTCAAAAAAGAAATTATATTTTGCGATATGAAATATGAGCTTTACATGGTATTATTCAACTATTCAAAATAATTGTATTGGGTATGAATCAATCAAAAACCTAAGTTTTAGTTGATTTACTTAATGTTCCCAGATTACCATTTGCCTTTGGAGTTGGAACCTAAAATGCACATTTGGCCATAGATGTCAATTTAGTTAGCGGTATTATAACCTCTGCAACAATCTCGCGATTTTCCAAAAGTATATTAAATTTAACGGAGTTTGAAATGAGGTTTTAACGAATTGAATTTTGACTAAGTTTCTTACTATATCAATATCAAGGTGTATTATCATATTTTGTCCCTTATCAACTTCTTGATTAGAGCCGAAAACGGTCATTTTCTAATATTAATATCGTGGAATCGTTCTCACTGTCGTATAATTAATATTTTAATCAATTATGATATCAATCCTTTGAATATTATTGTTAACGTTATCGTAAACAGGTGTATGGTAGATATTATATTTTAACACTATAGTTTGCATACGTAGAGAACCACATTTACGGAGCAGATGAAAGTGTATTACGCTGTAGGGTGCACTCTCGCAAAGTACACAATAACGTGTTACGCTAAAAAATTCATTCTTGTAGAGTGTATGATAGCATGTTACGCCCCAGGAAGGACGTTAGTAGAGTGCATAGTAGAGTGCAACGCTCTGTGTGGGAGTTCATAAGCTCTCATATAAGGCGTATACTCTCCGTATTCCTCTTTCCTTCTTAACTATTTTTTCTTAATACTACGAATCTTACTAGTTTGAGTAATATAGTTTTTTTTATTTTACGTACAGACACCTTATCTATAATAATTAGTTTCTAACATCATCGACGATAAACAGCCTAGGAAAAACAGAATTTTGGTTGAGTAACTATGGCTGGATGTTGTAGCGGTTCTAACTGTTTCGTATATAAATACTACAATTTATAAGTAATCAATAAGAGTGTGGAAAGACTGTAAAACTCGGATGGAATTGAAAAATGATAACCTTAATACGAAATTATTAAGTTGGTTAGTACCCTTTGATTACCAGAAGCCCTATTATACTATTCATCAACTCGAATAACACTCAAGACGTATCCTGGTACTTTTTAAGGATAATTTCATCATAAATCAGGCTCGTAAGCTATTAAACTTGGAATTCTTCGTTGGAACCTCTAGGAAATGACTTTTGAGGCGCTTCTGAAAACTTTCAAAGCGCTTAAAACAAGTTGTGGAGCGTTCTAGCAAACATGGAGAGCCCGTAAAACGGTATCAACAACAACTCGACCTTTTGCTCCAAGCTTCCAAAACATCTTTCAGAGCGCCCATATAAACATACACCGAACGCCTAAAACATATTTTAAAGCGCTCCGGAACATCTCGTGAGCGCGAAAAACAGCATCTGAAACGCTTACAAACTGGAAACGCCCAAAACAATATGCGGCGCTTCTACACCATCTCAGCTCGCATTCATATACCTTTCCAATCTTTATATATGAAAACCCCACTTCAAACACCCAGCTTTTTCCATCTTTTCGTCTTTTTATATACTGTTTAATAAAATTATCAATTCAAACGTTTATATTCGCCAATCTTAACATTGAACAACTAGTTTACCAAGTTTCATCAATTTGTAATTACACCTTATTTTCGTTTTATTCGTACTAACAAACTTTGAAACATTTATTCAAAATGTTTTCACGCATTTTATTCACATTTCATTTTCTTATCATACTATTTGATTTACAGTCTAATTCGAAACCTCCTGAAATATAACATTTCAAACGTACAAAATAAACTACTATTTCACTTCATTTTTATTCACACCTTATACACGACAACTTCGCTCTTATAGCACCAACTACAACGAGTTTGGCCAAGGCTAACAAATATCTAAACCTCTTGTTTTGGTACATAGCACTTCGGAAAGAATGGAATTTAACAAGTTGATAACCTGAATATTTAAGATCATACCGTTAAAACTCCTGTAAAACCATGTTTAAGGAAACAAATACGTACTTTATGAACGTAATTTTTCGTTATTAGAAAGAAAATACCTTAGGGTTCGGTATATTTGATGATTTTCCACAAAAAGGATCATATTGAATGCTGGAAATATATAGCGTATAGGCTAATACTCTATCTATAACGTATTACTGGTAAAGTTTTAAAATGGAGAAATTGATACCCAAGGTAGAAAAAACTGCTGTATTCTAAAAGCCTAGTTTTCTACGAATTAACTAGATGAAATGCTAAACTAGGAATATAGGAAGTTATTACAAGGGAGTTTGATCAAATAATACGGGTTAACAGAACCTTAAAAGAAAATTATCAAGGAAATGCGGAAGAATCCTTAGAATACTTCATGTACGCAAAGCATAAAACGCTCAAAAATGTTAACTGCGCCCTGTAAAAGGTAAACCGAGCTTGTGAAATCGACAGAAGAGCAGGAAAAACCACGAAGATTATCCACCACTCGGGTTAAATATAAACTCGCTTTAGCAAGCATTTTAGAAGACAAATATAAACCAAACCACTCCCCCAATGCATTTGAAATCCCTTCTGGCTGCAGAAAAACCGCCTTAAAAATGGAAAACAACGATCTTTAAGAAAATATAAGCAGTGATAAACGATTATATAAACGTTACAACCCGATATTTACAAACTATAATCCATAACACAACGTTGGATTTTATAGGTTCCCCAATAATGATGAAAAACCAGGAAGCTTACAAACTTTGCCACACTTTATAATAAAAGCGAAGACTAAAAAAAACGAGCTATACAACATACTGGACCACAGAATTGGTATAATATTAAGCATCTATATAAAATTAAACATCGTTTTTCCAATTCCATATTATCATACCTGCTATAAGAACTCTGTATACTGAAGAAGAATACATGAATCATTTAATATGGATAATAACCTACCGCTGTTTAAAAATATATTTTAATATTAAAATCAATTACGAATCATACGATAAAAACATCACCCGTATTATATAAACATTTATTGAAAATTACCGTAATTATGTAAATTGGATACTTGAGACAATACATAGTACTTCATTAACAAAGTTTCAGAAATATTAAGCGGTGGTTGGACTGAAGTATTAAGGCAACAAATTGTTTATTCAAATAGATAAGAATTCATGCCATGTGAATTAGGATTTTGATTTTTTACTATTTTATCTATAGAAGAATTTGTAGGGTTTTTATATAAGCTCTAACATATGACTTGAAACTTTAAAATGGTGATAAGCAAGTCTTTGATTAGCTTTTATAGCTGGGAATGCTAAGGACGAAAGTTTCCAAATTATAGAAGCGGATTTCGCGAAAATATTTTACAACGTTTTCAATCGGCGATTCAAAGTACACCCAAAAACCCAAAAACTATGAAAACCTCAAATACTAGTAAAGGGGCGATAGAAACCAAAGATGAAGACCCAGCAATCAAATATGGGGCATGTACCAATGAGGGAACCGCTAGAAACAAACACAAGGTTGATTATGTGTCTTACCATGCTAACGAAAAAGTATAATAGGTATTATAAGAGCCTAAAAATAATTTAGCGTATATAATAAATTCGGTCATTCGTTGACCAACTATTTAGTATAGGAGTAAATTCGGATTGAACTATGATGTTTCACCAATTGAACGCCGGAACACCGGACAGAAAGCAATTTTGCAATATATATAGCTGATTACCAAGGTGTCAAAGAGAATTTCAACTTTTACCCATACGAATATACCTTTGAAGAAGATAAGTCGGAGGACGACGAGATTTATAAAACAACTTGTAGGAAGAAAACGAACTAATGGGTGTTTACAGGCTTTTAAAATGTCTTATTTTTGTATAATATATGTTTAAATAGTCAAAACTGCATATCAAACATATATATAGCTTCATGATTTAAATTATTCGATAAATGAAGTAATTAGTTTTTAATTACTATATTGAATACTGGTGTAGTAAAAATCTCGACCGACGGAAAATGATAATTCAACGTTTTCGTAACACAATTTCCTAAATTTCAACTTAACCGAATAGAAAAACACCGGAGAGTTTTATTCGAAAAAATTAAATTACATATAATAGATTGGAAAATATCCTTTCTATTTCTATTAGATAATACAAACAAGTTGAAGTGTAGGTTCAAAATTGAACCAAATAATTTGTCTGCTTTTATAATACCTTCATCGTATTGGTTCGTTTCAAGTTTATATATTTAAAACTTTTACCAAAAATAAGTAAAATCAAATCCAATTACTTAATAAAGCCTTAAATGTAAATTTTGTACCGACAATTGGGATACCCGGCAGTGAAACGCCTTTTACTGCTGCTTTGGGCAGTAGGCTACTCTAATGTGGAAAAAGATGTTTTGAAAATTATAAAAAAGTTTTTCTATGAATGCTAATTATACTTATAAGCTTTACGTCGGTGCAAATACAGACTTTAAAACGATTCAAATATTAACTACAAGGTTATTATAGATATACTATATTTTGACAGACAGTTTTTTCTTTACACCGTTAACGTTATAAGGTTGTACCAAACCGAGAAGCTTATGCGAAGCGTTTTCGTAACAGATTATTAAGATTCCTCCGTTAATTATGAGATAAATATCAATTTTGGTCCTGAAAATTGGATGACTTGCGATATAGAAACGTTTTACATCTCGATTAAATAGCGAATCAAGGCTAAGATAACTGCAAGAAAGTGTGGGTAAATACTGGAGAAGGTGTTTCAGGATATCGGCAAATGCGAGCAGACTAAAGAATCACATGAAAAGCGTGTAAAAACCTATTTAAAAAAATGAAAAGGTATCAATACGAAGGAATCAGTTTGAAAAATATCCGTAAGTTCCGAAAAAAAAACTTTTTTATTCCAAGTAACTCTATTCTTAAATTCGTTATATTTAGAGTTTACCCCACAATCCGTACGAATTCTATATTATCACAAGCTGCGGTTGAAAGAGCGAGCGCTATGGCGACTGTTCAAGTAAGTTCACGTTACATTTAGACTATAAATGATATTTAGAAAGTATTAATATTACAAAACTGCTCGCGTAACACGAGACTTTTAGATTAATCTTTATAATTCAAAATCTTGGTTTCAAAAACGAAAAGAAAGTGGATAAGCTTATGGAAAATTATCGATATCACTGAGAACAACGTGTTTGAATACTTAATGGACGGTACAAATTGATTTTATAATATGATTCTGCGAGAGTACAAATAGGAAAAAGAAAACTATGAAGCCTCAAAAGAGTAATATGCCTAATAATATCAACTAGGACATTTTTACAATAACAAAATCGGCTTTGTCCCAATATTATTTTAGTTTCGGAATGATCTTTTATAACCCCCGCGATGGTAACAAAATTAATATGTCATATGAACAGAGCTAGTATCATGCCAATGAGGGTGCTTATTTGGTTCAAAAAAATAAAAAAACGTTATAAAAACGTTGTTAGAAACTTCTTGATGATGTAAAATGAGACGGCAGACTGAAATTTAAGTATATACTTCCGTTGTAAAAGCGTTATTATAACCTAAGATAGCTTACTTTCAAAATGTAGATCTATAAAAAAACCTTCGCATTCATTAAATAAATATTTTTTCGATGTAAAAGATTAAATTTGATAACGTGAAAAGATTACAGAATTCCTTCTATCCTATTGTGTTACCAAATGAAAAAAGACTGAAAATCGTTATAAAAAAGCCTGTTTGTAGCTAAGATATATGATAATGTTAGGTAAAAAGAAATTATAAAATCATCGATTACTTTATAACGAACCAGCTAACATTTAATTTCAATGTTAGCTACCTCCTTACGTTCTCCCCATAACCTTATTCTCAACTTTGGGATATTACGTATGTTTATGTAGAATTAGAAAAGTTTCTTTTACAACGCATTTATCATTTTATACCCGTAGAGATTTGAAAACACTATTTACTAAGTCCTATTCTATGTATACTTTAACCACTTAATGGCCTCGTTATTACTGGTAAATACTGTTTTCATACCTATTGAAATCAATATAAAAAACGCTTCGGAATGGCTAATTTAACCTTCGACCCATACCTACTAGTTTCAACACTGCGTTTGAAAGGCTTTACGCTTATTGATATACAAACGGATAATATATTTATATTGCACGATATTTTCTTCCGCGGTAAAGAAAAAAAACTTGAGAAAGCTTATTTCATAGCAAAGCTAAAAGTTTATTTATTGGAAGACCGCGTATGTTAATTTCAAAGGTATAATAATTACATTCCAAAGGTATATTGAAAATTTGTATAAAATAGTAATTATATGAAGTTGTCCTTATTACCCGGACTAGTGTAAAACGGGATAACGAATATAAATGTTAATTTGTACGTGAAATATTGATTATATTAGTCTCATAATCTGAAACAGCGTTTCACCTTTTCATTGTTACGTAATATGAGATAAACTCGTCAGATAATGTATATAAGATACGTAATAAACGACTTAAGTAGTAAATTAGTAATACGAAACGCATCCTCCACTTCATATCATTCGATATACCTATCAAAATAAGATTTATTTCTATTAATAGAATTTTAGTAAATAAAAACTTTTACAACTTACACATATAGTTGATACTAATTTTCAGAAACGAAATACTGACTTTGATTTGATTTATATTTTATTACAATATTATTCATTAAATATTTACGGAATACAAACAAGTTATATGAGGTGTTTTCAGCTTGAAAATTGATATTATAGTAAAAGGGTTCGACTCCTATATGACTTCAATAATAATGGTTCGTATAATTATTTTAAATTTTTATAAAAACCCTCTATTTGACAGTCTGTATTAAATTTTTTTCCCCTTACAAATACTTTGTAAAATTCGGTATTCTAAACGAAAAACATATTATAATCAATAATATGAACTTATGCTAATTTTACGAACGTCGCGAAATTGCGGAGACAAGATGGATGGACAGGAAATGGAGACCCGCAGATGTAATAACCAAGGGCTCTTCGAATAGGGTCTTTAAAAAGTTTGTGTCTACAAACATTCTTTATTAACGATGTTAAAAAGGCTTTGCAACCTAACCTCCAGTAAGCGTATTATTTTCACCTTTTTTTTGTTTCATTGCATGTACTTGTGGCTTCCCCTTAAAATGTATTCTTTTCTATTATTGAGAAATATTATTACTCTTATTATTTGTTATTTTCCAACTTTTTAACATATTATCACTCTTGACATTTTTCACTTACAGCTTTACTAGAATATTATTACTACCTACATCTAATATTTATTAGTAGCACTTCGATTTTGTTTTTGAAATGCAATTTTATTTTGGTATTTCACTTTAACCAAAGTCGGGTAGAGCCGCCAAAACATGAAAAATAGCAGAGTTTTATTGGCTAAAGAGAAGAAAAAAGCGGAAGCTGCGTTATATTGGTTTTCGTTTTCGTTTTCTCAGCTTTCATCGTTGTCGCCGCCTTCTTCATCGTTTCTAGCGCTAACGCCATCGTTGATACCGCCATCAGCGTTGTCGTTAGGAGAATAGTTAAGTACCTCTCATGCCTCAGGTCACATACCATTATTTAGAAGGCAAAATATGAGTTCGCTCTTTTTACAGCGATATGTTATAACGTCGCTGAATTCGCTTACGTAATATTTACGTTAGAAAGCCTGTTAAACAGTGATGATGGTTACTGTTTTTTAGACTGCCGGTTAACGTTAAATACTGAATAGTTTCGTTTAATTTAAACTATTGAAAAAGAAACTCTTAAAATTTCAAACAAGTTATTCAAAGACTGGATAATAAATGTTCGAACCAATCAATAATTAATAGAGAAGTAGCTAGTTTACTGTAAATCTGGGGGGCATGTAATTAAACCTCAGCTTATAACTGTATGATTCACGAAATAATGACATATCGATTATTAAGGTGTTCATAGCAATAAAATCGGAATTAACGACCCCCATTTAAGTGGTAATCGTTAATGAACTTACCCGCAGTAGTGGATGTAATATACGGTACGTAGGGCATATCTATTAGCGGCTTGAGGACGCGAACCCGGATATACTAATTTAACCCTTTACGTGCTAACAAGGCTTCGCAACATACTTTTTCGAGCTGTGCTACGAGGCGACGACTCCGTTCCATTGTTCCCTCCTTATGAGAATAATTATTGAAATAATGAAATTCGAATAATAATTATTACGTATTGTGATATAGCTTCCCGATATTGCATTTACAGCAATAAAAGGCCTTGATAAGTAAGGTAGTTTTCACGTGCAACGAAAGGATTAGGTTTATAAGTTTGGAAAAACCCGGCACCTACCTTTAGAGGGGAGGGAGAAGAGGGGATAACAGAGAACAGAAGAGGAAAGGGGGGTATAACGGTTACGACGGCGATAGCGAGCGAATACAGGAGAGGAGGAAAAGGGTAAACGGCTTCATTAGCGACGGGTGTTGCAGGAAGGATAAAATTCGGAATCGATAATATAGTCGAGTTGTTTGTGCTAATCTTAGTTTTGGCGGCGGCTCGGCGTACGGTATTGGTTACGGCTATGGAGCGGCGGTATTATCGCTTTGAATAACACCTTTCATTCACTTCTTTGCGCGATACCTATTTAATAAAAAGTTGGTATACAATTTTTTTAAATAATTATTTTAGACTAAAACGTTAAATAACTAATTGAAAGCAGGTTGCTTCGGCGTACAAATGTCGAATAGTAAATTCAAGGCTTGTCTTCAAGGAAAGAACATGGCATTGAATGGAAAAGAACACGCATTTCTAGTTGTAACAATTACAATAAATCTTTTTACATCAACTTTAGATCTCGTAACATCGAAAATTACCCCTCTATAATTATATATTTATAAAAATTACTAATTTTTCCGTGTATATTAGAATAATATTTAATGCAATGTCATAGGTCAACTTCAATTACAGTAAAGTTGACCATACTACAGGTGAATTGCTTTTTGTGAGCTTACCGCATTGGATGTAAGTTGAATGCAATACACTGCACTCCACTCTATGGTACGGGCCAAGCAATTGGTGACACAAATTACTGTGTAGACCAGCTAACGGTCTGCCAAACCTAGAATAATACATCCACTCTCTGACCAATACAATACTAATGTTACTTCGAAAACCAATCGAATCGACAACATTGAAACCTTTAAGGCCTACTAATATTGATTAGTGTTTGACTGCTTATTAAGTTAAGCACAGATAAGCTAAGTAGAAGAAGAAGCTACTTTCTGGTTATGCTTTGCGGTTATAGCGGTTAGGGTTGAGGAAAGATTTTTATAAAAGGCCTTTATTAGTATTCCGTTAGTTTTTAATGGCAGGAAAACAGGAAAAAATTTCAGGTTGCGTTATTCCCCAACATTGTTCTGGAAGCAGGCGACGGTATCGCTATTTGAAAAACACCAAGAAATCTTTATTAATTCTTTTCAAAGATATTACGATTGACTGTTAGAAGTCTTAAACGAAAAGTTGTCAAACGGCTAAGTTAATAATACTACGGATGTTATTATTGTAAAAACGACTAAGTTCCTACGTAAAATAGCTACAATAAACAACCTTCGCATTTTATTTATAACTTTTAACAATAAACGACTTTCGACGTTACCCTTTATACTAAACCTTTACCTTTATTTACCCTTTTTTGCTTTCTACGTTACTTGAATCATTAAGTTCGTTGCGTTAAGCGAAAATACCGAAACTCTCCAAGTAGCGTCGAAAAAGTTATATTACGCAACCTTACGTCAAGTTACCAAGTCGCTCAATCGCCAAGTTTCCACACTATTTCACACCCAATCCCCCGCGTTACACGTTAAAATGTCTATCGCAAACTCTTACTTTGAAGTCATTACCGACCTATAGAGGGATATACAATTAAAGCTTTCGGAACCTTTCATGTTAAATTTTACGACGACGATCTTTGAACGATGGATATTGATAAAAATAACTGAAAACCACATTATTGAATTCATTAGAAGATTTATCGTTAGATATGACACGATTGACAACCCTAATTGCATTCTGAACGAATATCGCGACCTCCTTTTTTTAAAAAAAAAATGAATAGATATGTAAAAAAGCAATTTAAAAAACGGTTAAGTTAAAACTTAGGTCCTAATTGAAGGGACGAGGGATTTTCGTTTAATGAAAAGTCGCCACGACATTAACTTGGGCATTCTTCAATTTATCACAACTTAAAGAATACCCTTACAACTTACAGCTTAAAGGAAAATCTGTGAAGGAACTTTACCAGCTCCATACGCGATTCATGAGACCTTTGACTTACTTTTCGCTAAGTGAAGTCTTTTTACATGCTGGGGATAAGGAATCTGTTAACCTGCTCGGCAATTTAATACCCCTACGTAATAATGTGTAGTACTCCCTTAACGGCGGCAGGGCACGTAAAGTAACGGCTGTCAACGCGGTAAGAGGTATTGATGTTTACGTTTTCTATGAACTAATTGAATAGGATTGTCAAACATTGTAAAACCTTCAATTATTTATCGCTTTTTCGCAATTTAATTATTAAGCCCTTTAAAACTCTTCCCTTTTTAGATTTACCTATACGCGGAAGCCTATTAGGTGTCTTACTACAGGACTTTACGCCTCGGTTTAGGCGACTGGTAATTACTCTTTATATGGTATATCGGAAGCCTTAAAGCTTAAATTATTTGGACACATTACTCATGGTTAGAACGATTATCGCAACCTGTTTTTAGAATCCTTTCAAATGATTAACATTAATTACAAAATTTTGGTAGATTTCGTCACGACTTTAGATAATACATAAAAGTATAACGGAAAGCCTTACAACCTTTTCGACACTGAAATAATACCCTTTATAAACATTCATAAGTCAATAAATGTTCCTCCTTTTGATTTTCACTTACTTTTTCACAAATTTTCACTGGGCACTTCAAGGACTATTAAATAACCTTTTTGACCCAAGTAACCACATTTCGCGAAGTCTACGATAGTATAAAGGGCCACTTCGAATTCGACGTCTACCTTACGTAGTATTACACAGACTAGGCTACTATGAGGTAGACTATGATAGTAGAAAAAAAAAAAAAGGAGGGAATACTAATAGACTTCCCAAATAAAATGTTTGATAAGTTAATGTTATGTTAGAAATCAATGGGAAAAGCCTACGTTAATGAAGCTATACTTCGTGAATAGGTACGAGTAATAGTTACGGGCGCTAACCAGTTCAAATACGCCTTATAACGTCTAAATAACACTTTCAGAGGCTTTTCTAGCCAATTACGCTCCTCGTTTACTATATTAATAACGCGTATACCAAACTCGCTTGGTATATACTCCTAGGATAATAACTTTATTGCCGTAAATAAAGAAAACCTTACGGTAATTAATTACTTTAATCGTAAGTACAGGTATTTATAACGCCTAAAGTCTGACCTATCAACCTTGATCTTCGACTAAAGGTAGTAACCACGTTAGCATTAATAAGAGTAAGATGAACCTATTAACCGAAAGTAATATCTTCGTAATAATAATAATAAATATTAGATTTATGGTAAGTTTAACTACTAGTTGACTCGGTAGCCCCCCACCGAATATAGTAAACGAAAAGAAGCATATTATATCTAATACCATATTTCTTCTAAATAAGATTTCTTAAATTAAATAGTAAACTTTAAAGGCGATGAACTAATTAATGTCATTATTAACCTTTCCAAGTAAATTGAGTAATTCGAAGATATTACTTTTGATACGGTTTAATAACTAGTCGATTACTCCTTTTTATATTGTGTGAGTGGAAAAAACCCTTACCTTCTCCTTGACTAAGCCTTTGACCTTTTATATACCTTAAGCTTTTACGATCGTTACGCGGACCACATGTTTAAGAGTATTATGCCAGACATAAGGAAACTAATGTTTTTAACAAAAGGCCATCCGCAGTATAATGAATTCTAGAGGAAAAGCACTATAGTTATTAAAATTAATTGTTATGATGTTGGTAAGGTTAAAGTTGGCTTTAACCCAGGTAAATAATTATCTTTACTAGGGACAACGTTAATTTAATTTGTTGTAAAAGCAATTATATTCCATATCATTGATTCTCTTACTCTTTTTATTTTTCATTGAAAAGATATAAAGACTCTTAGTGTCAATGTCAAAATTAACGTAGATGAATTAGTTAAAAACTGCTAAAGTTTTTTACTCGCCTTTAAATAGTGTCATCTATAGGTTTTTTTAAAGCTTGAAAACAGTGATATTACGTTTGTTAAAGTAGGAAATAAGTTAACTATACCGGCTTTTTAATTACCAAGATATTAAAAGGTTGTAAAAAGTTTAAAAGTCTGTAGAGAATAACGATGTGTAATACTTTGTCCTAAAAGCCAATAAATAGCTTTATTACTACTGTTAAATACATATTTAACCCCCCCAAAGATTCAATTTTATATTAAAAAACGATGAGTGTTGTAGTTACGAAGTTTTTATTAATGTGTTGTACTTAAATAATCAGCCTATTCTCTATGTCGTTGATCTCGTAACTTCTTTTTTCTCGCTTAAGTTTTGAAAATTCTTTGCCATGAAGGATATATAAGAAACATTAAGGATATTATAAATCAACACGTACTTGGGTTTACTTAACTTCGTTGTCTATGATATCGGTATAAACTTTACCGCGGTGGTATTTTGAAAAGATATTAAGAAAATAGGTATTCAGTGTTAATAGGTACTTGTAAAAACCTACCTAAGTATTAGAAAGATTAAAAAGGCATACGCCTTACTTGGCCGAACGTATAGTATCTTTACCTTAAAAATCAAAAGATGTACGGACCTGGAGGCACGTTTATAAATGGCCGTAAAAGGCCTTAACGATACTTCAGACTCTAACAGCTTAGTGCCAACGCTTTTAGTCTTTAAAGTTTACCTACGTCTAAAGAGTTAATTTCCGCCTTTGGTAAGTATTTAAAAACTTATTGCGGCTTATAATAAATTCCTAAGAGAATTATGAAGAGAATCTTCACGCCACTAAGTTAATAATGCTTTTAATACCAGAAACGTCCTTTTAATAATCGATTTACTTACTTTGCCGTTATAAAGTGAAGTTCTGGTGAGTTGGGATCCGGTTAAATGGAAGGCCTATATAATATATTCAATATCGCAAACTTTAAAGTATTTATCAAAACTATTAACGGTACTACATCCTTTCGAATCACTTAGGTTAAGCTTCATATGAGGGGTATCAGAGATAAAGACCATTGAGCCTTTTAAGCCAAACGAACGGGCTAATACAAACCCCCTCTACTTGTTATCGATAAGCTGATAAAACGCTGCTGACGTAAACGACCCCATGAAAACAGAAATATCGAAACGGAGGAATATATACTGGGGCGTATTTACAATATTAATGAGGTAATTTGAAAATAAAAGGATAACAAAAACCTAATAATAAAGCTCCAAGTATAAAGGATTATTAAAACCTCTATCAGGCTTTTTAAGGAAGGTATTAGAGTGAAAATAAACAGCTTACTAATTTAAGGGGTTGTATAATATATACTGAAAATAGACTTTAACCTTAATGACTTAAATGTTACGATTTTGAAGTTGGATATTATTTACGAGGTAAAGGTAAAGCCGCGCAACGGCTGTAAAGAAAATCACGTCTAATTACTTAGGGATAGGGTAATAAAGGCAAAACCTAAATCCTTAAAAAGTCGCTAACGATTTAGAAGATTAGCTAACATTTGGTAGTCGTTTCGGTAACAAGTTTTCTAACCAAAATTAAAGGAAAATTTATACTTAATGGTCGTAATATAACGTAAACCTATATGTAATTATCAAAGAATCTATAAAGAATTGTATTACTAATACTATCATAGTAATTCCGCGTTATTTTCTCTTTGAGCATGGTAATACGTTATGTTAAATTATTATACGCATTAGTTACAACAATCTTTCATTAATTCCTAACTTACTAGTCATATTTTCAATTACAGCTAATGATGAAATCTTGAACGTAAGACTCTTATCTATTGGTAACGTAAAAGAAAAACGTCGGTAAAGTAGTAAATAAATTAACGGTACCCTTCTCGGCGAAATGACTAGTTTGGTAGTACTAAAATAACAAGCGATGAAAGACTTTCGGTCTAAGATTGCAAACCGGTAACGAAGTTAACGGAAAATACTCAATTAGACTTTAATGAATCGTTAATCCGTATATTTAGTGTTAATCCTGACCTTAGCTTTCGCTGAGAGGGCCAGGAACCATTTCAGGTATAATTAACAAAAGTAACGAGGCTAGGGCTTATTGGTACCTAAAATAACGTGCTCGGGGTAGCTATATTGTTACTTTATATCAACAGGAAGCCTTTTACGATCTATTTATTACGATATAAATACAAACGTTGACGGAAAAGGATTTTAACCGGTTGAATAAAAGGTTTAAGTAGTAGATTCAGAATGTGGACCTAGGGATTAATATGGTTCTAATCGACTTTTTCAAGGCTGAGGCAATGATTTTCACGGACGGGTCTTTGTAAATAACTCCGACATGTCTTTACAAATCGGCTTCCTAATAATCCTAGTTAATAAAGATAAATTGGAAGATGAATTGAGCATTATTGTCAACTTGATTTACTAATCCTTCATTGAGTATAAAAGGATTATACGAAACGTATTTTTTTAAAGGTTTACGGTATAATGGCGAGGTTTAACATAGGTATAGTAATATGGAAAACCTCTAATATTATTATCAGGTAGTTAAAGATTCCTCCTATCACAGTAGTAATATATACCGATTCGAGAAGTTTTTTTTCGAATACTTTTCGACACTAGGAACCATCAGCAAAAAACGCCTCATAATCAACGTGATAACATTCCTTACAGCCTATAAAGAGAGGTATATTAAGGAGTTCAAATAAATCGACGGCAAAGATAACTCCGCTAACGCTATAACGAAAGCATCGCCTAATGAAGCCTTGACAATGTTTATAAATAGTAACGAGCTAACTATACGAAACGAGGGCTATATTGATAGACCGCCCTGAAGGCTCTGATTACGTAACATAGGATAGGGGTATGCCGGAAAACTGAAATACTGCTAAGGAATTGATAACAGCGATCTATTTAAGTGGGAAGGTTAAAGTAAAGGCTTAAAAGAACTATAGTGAAGGAACTTTTCGTGGGAGTAAGTAACTTCGAACCTCGAGGCAACGGCGAAATTAAGGTGAAATTAAGTAAATTTACACGTATTAGGGTGTAATTTAGTATTAGATGCGAGTTGACTGGAATTAACAGGGGTCTAGCTAATTGACAAAGAAGTCATTCAGTGGTAACCAGAAAAGATTGTTTAGCCACATTGGCGTACGCGCACAAACTAAAAGGCCGCCAGTATTGGAATAGTATTACATGCCGTACAATAGATTAACTTTACTTATAGTAAAGTTAACCGTACTGCAAGTGTATTCCTTTAGATGGACTTACCGCATTGGGTGTAAGTCGAGTGCAGTACACCGCACTTCACTCTAGGACACGGGCCAAGCAATTCGCCATACGAAATACTGTGCAGACCGGCTAGCGGTCTACCAAACCTAGAACAATACGTCCACTATCTGACCAATGCAATACTACTGTTGCTTCGAAACTCAATCGAATCGACAAGTTTGCAACGTCCAAGACCTACCAACAGTATACCTATTTTAATTTTATAATACTCTTACAAGTCAAACGACTAATTATAGGTTGAAACGAATTATACCATTACTATGATCATTACAAAACGACGAATGTGACATTTGAATATATTGTAATATTATCAATAAAATATCGGCACCACACGAATCTAAGTAAAAAGATTTCCTGCATTGATATTATTATATATTACGATAATCAACATAAGTAGGGGACCTCGTTTTTATAGTACAAGGCAGTGTATAATGCTACAGGTTACATTCTTATAAAATATACGGTAACGTGTCACGCTGTGGAATGCAATTTTGCGGAGTGTATAATAGCGTTTCGTGCCATAGGAGTGACTTTGAAAGAGTGTATGGTAGAGTGACACGCTCTGGGTGAAAGCTTATAAGCTCTCACCTAATGTGTGCCCTCTTCGGATGCCGCTTCTTCCTCTTGACTATCTATCATAAATTCAACCAATCTTACTATTTTGAATAATGTCTTCATTTTACATTGATATACCGAGACCTTACCGATAGGTATTTGCTTTTTTCAAGCGATGGTATATTTTTCCCGGAGATATTAAGTAACAAGTTGAGTAAGCATTGGGGGAAGGAAATTGATGATTGCAAAAAGTAAATAAAGCGAAATTATATTTATACACTTTATACTTAGCTTAAAATTAAGCAAAGTAATCAGGTTTCTTACAAAATCTTCAGCCCCTAGTATCAAGGTTTTCGCTAAGTATACGAAGGAACTTTGTAGGGACATTCGAAAAAACTGAATAGTTTGTTTATTATTAATTTCATAATTAACGTGGTAAATGCGATTACGCCAACTATTACGGTTACGTTAGCGGCTAGAATTCTGTGAAGGGGCGTTATGGTCTCGTTGGAGATCTCTACAGTGTCGTTCTCACGGATAATTATCACGTTTTAGTAGATGATCGTCTCGGTTTCGCGGGCGATAGTCTTGGTCTCACTCGCGAGAGCGATTCTTACGACGCTATCAATTCTTACGATACTTGTTTTCTTCTTGATTTTGGTAATGATTATTAGCCTAAGCCGAATCATACCTTTGATATTTAAATAACGAGAAACTTTATAAGGGTAACGAATATCGTTATATATTTTGCGAGGATTTTCACGGTCTCAGCGAGAATCGTAACGGTATTTGGTATTGTTTTCAAAAAATGTAAAACGGTAAAAAGGAAACCAGCTGGCTGTAAAAGCTAACAAGGTTGTCCTACTTTATTTAAATTTCGTTATATGATTTCGTATCATATAACCGTAATATAGAGGTAAAAGATATTACTAAATATCGAGGTTAAGTATAAATAAGATATCCGTTATAATATTTTGCTAACTTTAATTATATTGGTTGAAGGTTTCGATAACTAAAATGGTTCTTGTTTTGATTTGAATGAGTTTTTCTACGTTATGTTTCTTATTTATAGAATACCGTTAGCACAAAGTGTAGTTACAGTGCTTAGCAAATACTCGTCCAGAATTTACAGTGAATTTTGCAATCAGAGTATCTATTATTACTAAGAAACCCCCAGAGTAAATTTTTCGAAAATCGTAAGAAGTTAGCCCAAAATTTAATTATTATATCGTCGAACCTTATAAAAAAGTCGATAATATTTCGACTCTTTAATTTTCGACTTTGGGCTTTGGATTCTTAAAAAAGTAGAGTTTTTATCACAAGCGTTAAATATCGATAAATAATACGTGTTCCTTTTACAGTAATGATACCTAAATAAGCGGGGTCAGGGTAGTTAAGATCGAAAATTCCTATATTTTTTCGCTTTAGACAATGACCTCCTGCAATATATTAAGAAATGAGTTGGAAAGGTTTTCGGATAATATAGGGGTAGGTTTGGGGGTAATTTCGTTTATCTTATTGGGTTTTTCGATTGTGATCGCGATATAGTTTGGTTAGTTTTACGAGTTATTTCATCGTCGTTGCAAGTACTGCGTGAATCATCTTCTTTATAAATACAGCGAGGGTTATTTTTCACGCGAGGGCAATGGAATTATTTCTGCCGATAAGGACTATGGGGCGATTTTTGTCAACGATTATAACTGTTGTCTTTATATCGGGGAAGGGATTAAATGTGATTGGTGGGGATTTTATAAGATTCTGCAGACGGTTAACGCGTTTTTCCATTTCTTTTACAAATGTGTGTCGGATCATTGCATTTATTTAAGGTAGCAGTACCTTAATCAGCAGAAATAAGACGTTTAGCGGCGTTTTTAACTAAGTTTTCGGCAGTAACTGAGGTTATTATTGAACGTAGTATATCAAGAGAGATATTAAAATGAATTGAAATTGGTAAAGGCGATGGAAGAAAATCCTTAATGACTCATAGGTAGGCGAAATAATAGAAGAAGTGGAATATTATTGACGCCTTGTTTTATGTAGTAGGGTAGTAGGTAATAACTGATCGGTTAATAAAGCCTGTAATTGCTCGTTGGTTATAGAAAACAAGATGATTAATTGCTAAAATAGTAGGGGAAGAAGAGTTAGTGATGTAAGGGAATAGAATAATTGATGTTTTTATTGCTGTAAGGTGACATTCTATAACTTACGACGATATTATGGAAAATAATAAAGGTTGGTAATAGTTTACGTGTTTATTGTTGATTCGATTGGTGTTTTATAGCTATTCTTCATTGGCACTTTGTAGAGTTAATGGTTTTATACAGTGTATTGAAGGATGAAGAAGCTTAGTCTAAGTCTAGACCAACTACAGAGTTTGCAATAAGGTATGTACAACAACATAGGCAAGGCAAGTCAAATCAGGCGAGGCATGGTATCCCACTCAGGTTCAGCCTAATAAAGATAATACATCTAAATACGAATCTTTACATTTGGAATCGTTATATATAGTGTATTCTATAGTACCGGAATGTAATCTTGTAAACATTTTTTAAAAAAAAACCCGAAAAAATTAATTGCATTTACTAGAAATGTAAATATGTTCATAAAAAACAAAGGTAAATAATCGATAAACATTATGCCTTTTTTGGCCGCCGAGCACCGCACCAGGGAAGAAAAACAAACAAACTTATGCATACGTATTATGAAAATCCAAGAGAAAACCCCTTCTTTTACTCACCCAAACGATAGTCGTATTTCTACGAAGCCAAATTCTCCTTTTCTGAGAACCTTGCGAGCTCAAATCTCTTATCCTCAAACCTCACAATCTCAAAACATACTCTTAATAAGCCAAGATAAAAAGAAAAAGGATTAAGTAAAAGTGTTACCCAATTTCAAAAGGCAATGAAAATGGAATACGAAGCAAATACTATCGAAAAAAGAAAAGATACTATTTGTTACAGGCTGGTGCCTATAAAAGTAGTTACCAGGGATCTATAACTGGTGGTTACCATGCTCCTACAATTCTCTCTAACCGCTTGGAAGCATACTATCACCTGTTACGTAACCGGGTTACCCCCTTTTTCTGTAGCTCCGTAGAAGCTCCCTAATATGGATTTCTCCTATTTTTAATCGAGGATTATAGATAGTATCCGAACGCTTTGAGAGACAGCTTTAAATTATTCCTTTTACATATAATCCTTGATATTTCTTTCGGCTGTATTTTTACTCCTTATAAATGGCTAAAGCCCGAAGCTTCGTCTTCCAAACTTTGGAACCTGAACCCTTAATATTGAAAACAATTCCTCAATGTATGTGAAAAAGACTACTTCAAAATCTTCTTGGCAACATAATATAATTATTGAATTACCTAAAATACGTGATTTTCCCGAAATTCTACGTTCAGAACTCGTTAAATGGGATTGAACCGTTCGCGATTACGTTTTACATATAAAATAAAGAAATAACTACACAACGACTACGTTAATAGACATAATTTGTTAACTTTAAACTGACAATACGACAACGTCCTCGGAGGAAACCACCCTTTAAAAGGGTTCCGTTCCTATGTTACCTACAAACGACGAAGCTACCCCATTATTCCCCTTCGAAAACTACGTCAACTTACTCAAAGACAACGACGACCAGAACTCTACCAACTCCAACGACCATATAAACGATCTACCCGAAAGCATTAAAAGTTAACTAATTAAACGCAAACTCTTTAACGAACCAGTGGAATTTTCCATTATTAAATCGCGTATTCTTATATGAGAAATATGATAGTACATAAATTACATAGAGATGAAGAGTTTATTACTGTGAGAAGAAAAAATCTATACTATTTTGAAACAATTGGAAGGCTCTAAGGAAACCGTAAAATAAATCTAACATGATTGTAGTGGTAACGACAGTAATAAAAACCCTAAACATACAATAATAATATTTTACATCTATTACTACATCATAAATATTGCAAAACTCAGTATCTGTCGGTTGACAAACTTAAAACAAAATTTTTATAAACAGTTTCAAGACCTTTTAATATTTAGGAAACTTTAATTACAAAAGCTATTGGTATAGCCTACGAATTCACTACTCAAGTCGCAATTTCAAAATGATTTATTAACAAAATGCTATCAAAAAACAGATTTCTGTATTTAAATTATTCATAAACAACTTGACAATATTCGCATTCGACACGGTAACGCTCACTTAAAAGGTATTATTAACATTGGAGGTGCTATTCATAATGGAATTGGCAATGGCAACGAGCCTGTTCGCGATAATGAAGGAAATATTATTATCATCTACTTAATTGTTTTCCGAACCAATAACAAACAAAGTTTTACCTAAATTAATCACTCAACCCTTTTTCGCCATAAAAACATTAACTTATACCTACGATAAGATGCTAATAGTTATTGTATTCGTACCTATCTACTAGATCCCAATAAATACGCAAAAAAATTCGACACCAAAAGAAATACAAGCATTTACCACATTTTTATCTTCAATTTCATTAACCTTCAAACGGTAAAAGTGTAGCTTTTAAATATATTCGAAGGCAAGAGTAAAAATGACTTTTATATGATCCTAAAACTTACCACAAAAGTTTCAGAAACTCCACGTTTATAATGAGTTCATATTACAATTTTGTTTCATTTGATAAAGTTTTATTAAATATTGGTTTAAAATGATTTAATGATGAGAATATGTAATTTACCCATATATTAAAGTTACCATATATTTTTATTCTACTTCCATGACTTCACAATTTCACTTGACTTATACTTAGGATAGACTTTTGACTCATTTGTATTCATTTCATACATATTGAATTTACTAAATACTGGTACGAAATTGAGGCCTAAATAATTCCTCCTTTATAATATGGCATGATTTTAGGTAAACATTGGATGAAATACAAGCAGTTAACTAACGCCTTTCTGGAATATATATTACTTTTGGGGCGAGCGGTCATTGACTGAATGTGTACATGTGGTTCTACTTCATTATAAAAGAACCTTAAAGTATTGTCGCCTTCACCTCCCATACTATACTCCGCAAAACCCGAATGTATGAAACCGTTATTTCATAGCTCTCCGCTGTCTCCCTTAAATATATTAACAAAGCGTGAGCCTTGAAGAAATTGGTTTCCGTTGAAAATAATCTTCCTATTACTTTGAAAAGATTCGCGCTGTTATTTCCAAAAGAGTTTATCAATAAGTTATATCGTTACTACTCCTCAACCGCTTATGAAGTTATTCGTTAAAATAACAATTAAAGCTTATTTTTCAAAGTTCATTTAATCTTGTTATACGGCATATTATGGAAGGAGCTCATAGTGTTACCAAAACTTTAAACTTATTGTTGGATTAAGATCATATTGGTGGGGGCAGCTCTTTTACGGATACCTCCGTACTTTTTGTTCAAAAACATCCGAGGTAATCTTTATTTTAATATCAATTACCATAAACATGGTATCATTACCAAAACTTAGTTCGACGTTATTCTCCTACTAATAATTGGTTATCGAATTCTTTACGAATTTAATAATTTAGTAAACTCGACGTTCAAATCGTTTTTCACATGTGTCATATTAAAAAAGACATAGAATGGAAAACCGTATTTCGTATACGTTTTTTTTTTTCAATATCTCACTACTCCTTTCGGTATGTTCACCGTTCTAAAAACCTTTGAACAATATATTAACCATTCGTTATGTTCATTTTCCCCCTTATTTTTGGTTTACCTTGACAGTATTTTGATACATTTCAATATTACTTTCAATATTTATAACTTTAACGTTCAACTGGAGCTAACCACGTTAAACCCCGTTATCTTAAATATAGATATGCCGGAGCGTAAGTTCAGTATTTAAAAAGTGAATTTTGGTGGTTCGTTCATTAAACAGGAGTCGAAATACATATAAAACAAGAAAAGTTACGCGTTATCCAGCTATGAGCGGCTTTGATGACGGTATTAAAAGTACGGGATTTTCTTAATTTTGCTAATTTTTAGCGAAATCCTTGCGAAATTACTATACAATCAGTAGTTAAAACCTTGATTTGATTAATTTCAAAAGGTGTTGTTTTATGGGGAAATCAAAAAAAAAAAATTGATTTTAAGCAACATAAACTTGATTTCCCTTTCAACCAAGTTTTTTTTTAATAAAACCTTAACCGAAGACCTTTTTTGGAAGTCTATTATTCCATTTAGGCCCAAGTGAACCACTTACTTAAACGGGATGATTGTAATACCCTATATAAAAGAATGTATTATCTTTGTCGTCTATCATATACTAAATGTAATTACGAAATTTATAAGAAGAAATTATTAGAGATTATAGGCTAATTCAAAATATAGAACGTAGAGCTTAGGAGTACAGCTCATCTGTTTACTATCCTTGCCAATCATAAAACCTTGGAATATTTTATAATTATCTGATAATATTCTTAGTAAAAGGTTTATTAGTTCGAATTCCTTTTCTCATTTCACTTTGAATCAATTTTTGATAAAGTGATTAACTACGTTCGGTATAATACTTTGTCTCGATGAAACTAGGTTATTTCCAAAGGCATCTTTAACCCCCGCCTCTTCAGCCGGAAATTGTAGCTCGTAATCCTCGGATTAATTTCTTCTACGTTGTTTCCACACGTAAATGTCTACCTAATAATTATCGACTGCGAGTCTATTTTGAAAAGTGACGAAATTTTACCAATATCAAAATTTCAAAGAAGTAGAAGTCTATATAACTCAGTATATTACTTATTACTATCTAATTTACGCGATATTTATGGAAAATTCTAGATATTAATCTAAAATATATACAGTTTACTTCTTACCAATTACTCAGGCCTCAAATCTATTATCATTATTAGACTTCAACAGTATTTTAAAACGAATTATATTGTATGGTTTAATATAATACCAAAATCTCAAAATTATAGGCATATAACCTATTAGTAATATTGTTAAAAAGGAGTTTTTGAACCCTTGTTCATTCTCCGTTCGTTTTAAAGCGATTTTTAGTCGATTTTACAATCTATTTCTTATAAAATCTAGTTAATAACCTATATTATCTTATAGTTTTCCGGCATTATTTAAATAAAATTGTTACCATAATATCAATAGATACTACAAATGACGATACTTAGATAAAACGGGTTTGAAACTGCTTTTACGGTTTTACTGGGTTCTTCATATTTTTATTAACGATCGCGATTCTAATTTAATTAAAAGGTTTTGAAAACACCTTTCCAACCAAATGGGAGTGGAACAATTCTTAAGTACTGTCTTTTACGTTAAAATAGATACTATCACCAAACTTGTTAATTAAAGGGTTTTAATGTATATATGGTTTTTGTTTTCTTAAAACTTATGTTGATTCAAGCTGGTAGTTACTCAATGACTAAATTTTGTTCAAAAGAAAAATAATTTTACTATGATTATTAATTTATTATCTATAAAGACTATTATTACTTTAACTTTATATAACCCGTCTATTGAAATGGTAGTAATTAAATAGTATTAGGTCAACTTTACTGTAACCAAAGTTAATTATACTAACTATAAGTTAAGTGTATTGCTTATAGGCTTACTATATACACTGCAAAATAAGTAAAGTATTCACCCACTTTACAATAGGGTACGTGAAAAAAAATTAGCTACAAAAATAAAATTTCATGTTATCGAGCGGTCTGTTATAATAAAAATAATATATTCACCACTTAACCACGTAATATTACTGTTAATTCGACTAATCCAATCGATTAAGTTATTAAGTTTAAAGCTCTATTGATACTAATGAGTAATTATCAGGTTATTTTCAGATAAGTTAAGTAAAAAAAAATGCTTCTTTCCGGTTACGATTTGTAAAAGACTAAGGTAAAGGAAAGATTTTTACGAAAGACTTTTACCTACTACATCGGTTTTCTAGGTAGCTTAAAAAGCACGACGGTATTTTTATTGAAAATACTAATGAATATTTACCATATTTTTCTGAAAAACCTTTAATATAATTTTGAAAATATTAAATAAATAAGTAAACACACAACTAAATTACTACTTTTACGTATATCAATACTACCAAAACGACTATGTTCTAAATCTTATAACTTTCTAAATTCGATTTCTTTTAATAATAAACGACCTCCAACACTAATATGCATTAACTTATTTCTCCTACATTGCTCTTTTTCCTCTTAACTTAATTAATTCAACCGATAAAATAGTTACTTTAAGCTAAAACAATAATTTGCACTACAAAAGCCACATTACTCGATGGAACGACAACTCGCTAGATCTACACGCGACTTGACGTCGAAATACTAAGCCTCCACACCTACAAATTACTTAGCACTTCGTATATAAAGCTTTATACAGGTTTAAACCTTAAAATGGAATCGAGTTAAAAATACATAAAGGTAGTTAGGGCTTTCGAAATTGTCTTCGTTGAATACTATAACGAATAGCTTAAGATTAAAGGTATTAACAAGATCTAAACTAAGGCTTATTTAAGCATATTAGCCATTATATCCTCGATGTGGACTTCGGTAAAAACTACGGCCGTAATACCCGCGTTTTTCAAAACTTCTATAAGTTTTTTTACTTATTGGCCAATAATCATATGGACTAAAATTCGATGTCAGGTTAAGGCCAAATAAAAGAAGGAGGTTACTCGTTGTAGCATTTATATACCAGAAAAAGCCCTATTTTAATTCGACGAAATCATTTTTAAATTGACTTAACAATAGAACCTACATTAAGATCCTAGTCCCTTAAACTCTCGATGTTAAGGCCAAGGCCTTAAGAATATTTAACGCCTTTTTTTAGCGATTTAGGGAGCCTCTCTATCACCCTAGGATAATTTTACCCTTTTTTCGTATTAACGATAAAAACCTTATTGACCTGTTTAGCAGTTGAATACTTTTATACAATAACGCGAAATACGTTTTTGGCGCCGGTAGAGTACGTAAAGTAAAGGTCAACAACACGGCTAGAATTATTAATGTTTGCGTTATTTAAAGGTTAATTACCCAAAATTGTTAATTTCTTTAAATCCCCTTCTACATCTAAGTCTCCCTTACCCCTAAACTATTTGATCCAAATCGACAATTTCCTTCAAACGATGCTTCCTAAGGAATATAAACCTGTACTAGTGAGCTTACTATGAGTCCCACTCAGGACTTTACCCCTCGGGTTAAGTGATTGGCAATTATCCTTACCATCGCGATTCAGAAGTGCTAGGAAACACTATCGATAACTGGGACGACTATTGCAACCTTTCTTCAAAACCTATCAAAATGGTTAATATTAACTATAATCGTTTCACGGACTTCGTGGTGATTTGGAATGATATATAAAAGTTTAACAGAAAGCTTTAAAACCTTATTGACACGAAGATAATGCTCTTTTTAATAATTTTGAAGTGGATTACGGTCTCTTTTCCTTGTTTCTACTTATTATTTCCCGGAATCTTTATATGGATAGCTAAGAATTACTACATGAATTTCCTAATACTAAAAACAATCTGTTAAAATATTTACGTCGGGATGAGAAGTTATTTCTAATATGATATTCATCTCCTATGATAATATACAAATCGAGCTCCTATAAAATGGATGACGATAATAGCAAAGAAAAAAAAGGATGAAATACCGATAGATGTTTCGAATTAGTTGTTTAACAAGCTGATGTTATGTTAATAAGTAATAGAGAAGGCTTATATTAACGAAGTCACGCTTAGTGGGTAGGTATAGACAGCTGGTACGGGTGTTAGCGAGTTTAAATACGCCTTATAAAGCTTAAATACCATGTGTAAGAGCTTTTTCAGCTAGTTAAGGTCCTCGTTTGCGACCGTGATAACACGTACGCTGAACTTGTTTGGTATTTACACTCAAGTTGATGATTTTCGCGATATGAATAAAAAACACTGCATAATGATATACTACATCGATAGTAAGTACGGGCGACCTTAACGCTTGAAATCTGGTTTAATATGTTCGGATTAAAGGTTACGATTATATTGGCGCTAATAGTAAGGGTAAGATTTAAGTAAGCCTGTTAACCGTAAGAAATATTGTTATAATGTTCATAAAATTTGTTGAATTTGTGGAAAGTCCAGTTTTTGGTCCACTCACTACCCTGCGGCTAAATGTTACAATTAGTAGGTAATATATTATACCTAGTACCCTAGTGCCTTTGAATAAAATTTTGTTAACCGTATCTTAGACTCTGAAGGTAAAGAGGATTTTAACGATGACGATACGCCTAAACGAGTCACGTAACATCACGATACTGTTTTTAAAGCGGTTTTGTAACTAGCCGACCACGCTTTCCTATACCGCTTAAGTAGCTAAGACCCTAACCTTTACTATAACCAAGCTCCTAACCACTTATATACATTTAATCTTCGCGATCGTTACGCAAACCATATGTTTTGAGGTATCATACCAAGTACAAAGGCAATAAGGTACTTAATAAGGGGCTATTTGTAATACATGGTATTATGGAGAGAAACCATTATTGTTACCGAAACCAATCTTCAAAATATTGGAAACCTAGAATTGGTTTCGACTAAAGCAAATACCTATAGTGACTGGAGATAACAGTAATTTAAATTATGATTTTATTCATTACATTCTAAATGCTTAAATTACATACATCTTTCGTTCTTCATTTAGAATATATAAAAACAATTAGCGATGACTTCAAAGTTAACAATGATAATCTATTTAAGAACAGTTGGAAGTTTCCCTTTGCCCACCAGTAAACCAATTGTAATTTTGTTTTAAAAGCTTAAAGTCAACGGTATTGAACCTGATGCAAGCAAAAATGTATTAACTATATCGGTGCTTCAACCACCCATACCTCAATAGTTTATATAAAAATTTGTGGTTAATATTATATAAAAATGTGGAATACTTGGCTTTGAGACTTCTCAAGATGATTTTATATAATCGCGAAACGTATACTTAAGTCCTTACAAACTTTGAATTTACACTAAAATATAATAAAGACTTTAATTTCACAAAAAATCATACTGTATTTTACTTTGATAACAGGCATATTCATTATGTTGGTAATTTCACATGCTTTTTCCACAAATTCGTATTTCTGGAATCTTAATCATCAAAGGATACGTGGAAAACATTAAGTATTTGGTGAATTAACACGTATTTTAGTTCATCTGACGTCGTTGTTTACGATGTCTTTATTAGCTTTACAACGATGATGGAGTTTTGGGTAAATGTTAAAATAATAGGAATGAAATGTAAATAGGTGCTTGTTAAGGCTTAATATAGTATTAATAAGGTCAAAAAGGCATACGTACTACTTTGTCGAGCGTACGATATCTTTACGTTGGAGTTTGAAATCTTTACGGATTAATAGAAACGCTTTGAGATGATGGTAAAGGGCCTGGATAACACTGTTAGCCTTGATGGCTTAGTGATAACATTACTAGTTATTAAAGTATACTAAGGCCTAACGAGTAAATCTCAACCATTAGCAAGTACCCAAAAAAGAGTTTTGTCCTAGAGCAAGGTAATGAATAAGCTAAGGAAGAAATCGACAGGGCATCAAGTTAACAATATACTTGATACCAGTAATATCCCCACGATAATACAAGTGCTTATTTTGCTGTTACGGAGTGAAATACTCATATAAAGGGAGTTAAAAAAATAGGATAGTATATACAAGACCTTGAGTATCGCTAACTTTAAGGTATTTATTGAAATTGTTAACGGCCTTACGATATTTCGTACCATATAAGTTGAGCCTTACATTAATTTAATTAACGACTAAAACCACTAAATCAAAAGAATATTATAACACAACACTCCTTAACTATTATCGACAAACTATTAAAACGATATCGGCGCCGATAACCACTGAAGAGAAGTAACTTGAACGAAGACTAATATATATCGTGTTGCATTTATAATACTGTTTAATTATTTAGTAATGATAAAGATAATGAAAATTCAACTTTTAAGCGTCGGGTCAAAGGGGTGATAAAAACCTTAAAAAACCTTTTGAAGAAAGAGATAGAGTCGAAATTAACGGGCTTTTTATACAGGAAGTTATATAATTCATTCCTATAGCTAACTTTAACCTTCACAATCAAGATATCACGATCTTTAGGTCGAAGATCATATACAAGGTTAAAGCTATGACCACGGACCGGCCATATGAAAAGTTACGTTTAATCGTTCAAAAATACAGTAATAAAGATAAAGACTGGATCCTTATTCCATCGTCAACGATTCAAAAGATTAGTTAACGTTGAGAGGTCGTTTTAAAGGCATGTTTTTCAACCAACACTAAAGGGAAGTTTATCCTTAATAGTTGTCATATAATGTAAGTATATACGTAGTTAATGACCGATTTACAACAGATCGTACTAGTGGAGCTATTTCAATAATTACGTGTCACTGACTCTTCTAGAACGTTAATATGATTTATTAAGTTATTAGATGGATAGGATAATGCAGGCGACAATTAATTATTAACCTATCAATTGCACTTCAAATGATAGCTAGATATAAAATCCTAAACATACGACTCGTACTTATTAGTTACATAAGAACAGGATTATGACTTGATATGTATGTAAGTTAATAATTCCCTTTTCATTAAAATCATTAACTTCGTAACATTGGAATAAAAGGCGATTAAGGGTTCTAAATTATCAAATTGTAAGTTAGGCACAACTTCATCCACAAGTAACCAACTTAACTTCAATGGATCGTCAACTCGTATACTTAGTATTAATATTAGTCTCAGTTTTCGCCTAAATTTCCAAAGCGCTAATTATTTATAATTATTAAGATTGACGTGGCCAAAGCTTAACGATACTTGGAATAATGTATTTGTAGCAACTATATCAATATCTTATGCCAACCGAAATCATTTTACATCTTATCGATTACATTATAAACATAAAACTCAATAAATGAAGATTACAACTAGTTAAATCAATTGTTGAAATAGAAGATACGGAACTTATACGGAGGGACTAATATGATCCCGATTAACCTGTCTAGGGTTAAATTAATAAGTTTTATAGACCGTTCCTTCATAAACAATACCAACTTGTCATAAATCGGTTTTCTGATAACTCTCGTTAATAAAGACAAGCAGAAAGACCAGTTTAGAATTATCGGAAACTTAATTCATTGGATGTCCGTCAAATACAAAAGGATCACATGTAATGTACTTACTTTAAAGGTTTATGGCATAATAGATAGTTTTAATATAGGCATAGCACTGTAGAAAACTCTTAACAACGTCACTAGGTAATTGTTAATTCCCTTTATCGCCCTAGTAATCTATAACGATTAGAGTAGCCTGTTCGAATTCTTTTTCAAGCTTGAAACTACTAGTAAAAAGCGCCTTATAGTGGAGGTTATAGCACTTTATAAATCTTATAAAGGCAAGAAAATCTAGGAGGTTCGATGAATTGATGTAAATGATAATCCTGCTGACGCTATAACGAAGTTAACATTAAATAAAGCCTTTAATGGGTTTTTAAACGGCAATAGGTTAACTATACACATTGAGGGGTGCATTGATAGGCTACCTACTAAGCCAACTCACGTGCCAATATACAAGAATATACAATTGAATAAAAAAAACTACTGTGGAAACAGTATTAACGATTTATTGAAGTAATGCTGTAAAATGAAGGCTAATAAAAGGTTAATTAACCTATATACGGTAAGACAAATTAAGAGCTAGTTTAAACTACATTCATTACAATAATTAATAGTAATAGAGGTTGTAGAAGCAGTAGTAGAGGGGTATTAATAGCCTATTTAACCCACGTGGGTTAAAAAAGCCAATAGCGGCGGTAGGGTAATACTCGCAAGTCTATGGCGAAAGACTTGTGTACAGGAGTTGGTAAAGCCGAGACTCGAAGCCGTAAGGCAATTAAATATGATTGAGGTCAACTTATGTGCGAAAATCAACTGAAATTAACAGGGGTCTAACTGGTTGATAAGGATATAATTCGTTAATAACCGAAAAAGCTTGGTCAACTATATTGGCGAACGAATACAAAACGAAAAGCCGCTAGCATTGAAATAGTCATAATAACAATGCAGTAGGGAAACTTTAGTATGATTGAAGTTAACCATACGAACTATAAGTTAAATGAATTATTTTGAGGCCTACTGTATTGGTAGCAATTTAATTTTAGTGTGTACTCACTTCACACTAGGGTACAAGCTAAGAAATTAGCTATACGAATTAATGTTTAGACCGTCTAGCGTTCTACTAAACCTAGAAAAATACATCCACTACTTTACCATACAATACTACTATTACTTCGACCAATTGAATCAACAAGGTTGCAACGTTTAAAGCCCTACCAACACAGTCCAATATTTACTTATTTTAGCAACAAAACTACATATAAAGTTCGAAGACTTTATTCAACATCTATATGACGTTACGGAACTCGTATTAACTGTATTAAAGGTTATGTGATCACGTATTAAAAAGCCGCTAATAAGTAACGCTTTTCCTCACAACGTTTTATGGTCAATGATAACGTTCAATGTTTTAAAAAAGCATAAATTAGATGAGTCTTCGAAAAAGTTAAGTTCACTTTAAAATTAATATTGTATTATTTGTTTCATCGATTTATATGTTATCGAATTCGATATTCTGAAAGCGAAGTACCTCCGATTTCACGTCAACTAACTTATCTGAACCGTTCCAAATCAATACTCGAAGAAATAGGTCTATAATTATCAACCATCTATTTTCTACGTTATTGGGAAGAATAGCGAAACCGAACCAAAATACCGTATCGATAACATGTTATATAACCAAAATAACCCTTAAGTAAGCTTCCTCTTTATTAGTAATTCCACAGAACGATAGGTTTTAGTTTAGTAGTTGAGTTATATATACCAGACTTAGTATTGGTTTTTCAATTTATCCAATACCGCGGCCTTCGACGCTTTGGAATCCTGTCATAGTTTGACCGCCGATAACTACGGGCTTTTCCGTCTGACTCTCCAACAGATTAAGTTTTATTTTATTTTATTTTACCAAACTGTATGAAAACCATTTTTTACGGATAATTAATATGGTAATAGATTAATTTTTCAACTACTACTATAACTATTCAACTATACTCTTATACTCGTCATTATCCGAATCACCCTTCAAACTGTTCATGAAAAAAACATTTCTTACTTGTATAAATAAGCTTATAGAACTTTGTATAAATATATTTCGCGACTATAATCAGCTTCTCATTCGTTTTTCACTTGGTTTCCTACTCATTCATTGGCTATAACGCATACATTAATTATGAAGATGTTTCAGTTATTCAAAATTTAAGCTCCTTTCAAAAGGCTGTATGGTGTGGAGGCCTTTAGAATTAATAGGAGTGAAAGGCATAGAACCAGTATTGTTACATATGTTAACCTTGTGTTAGGTGGATTGAAAGACCCTTATCGCCCTTTTAGCTATAACCGTCTAAGTTCATGTATAATTTAACCATTCGTTAATACTTGTAAAGCAGTTCGTAAACGAGTAAATTCACTTCGCTTTTAAATGATGAAACTCGGGTAAATATCAAATAGGGACTGAATAAACTCGTTTATATAAAAATTTAAATTAAGGGGAGTATAAATATAGCCGGAACTCTAGTCGGTAAAGCCGACGATGTTTAGGAGATATTTGATACCAATGTTGAGCTAATCTTTAACAGCTTCCCAGTCGCTACATCGATTTATAATTACCCTCAATCTTTTGGCAAAATTTACGTATATTATAAGTCATCATATACAAGTACTTCAGGCGTATTTATTCCCTAGTGCCGTTTGGGTACATTTTGATGGGGTCTAATGTTGGTTACTATATTATTATGATCATGGGTTACGTTCCTTTAAAATTAAATTTACTTTTCTTATGACTCTTTCAACTTTAGTAGACAAATTTGGATTTATCTTCATGGCTGAGTCTTTTACAATAATAACAAAATTTAATTCAGTATTTGGTAACATTTGTATATATGTTAGAGCAAACTTATGGTGTTGAACTACTGTTTGCTAAGGGAAGTGGTTGCTATATGAGGAAATATTTTATATTTCGGGGGGGGGAGTGGGATGAAGACCATTTCTAGGAGGGTGGTAGAGACATTATTTCCAATGCTTTGCACACCGTATCAAAACGTTCGACGGCTCAAACTTTGTATACGATGTTACAGTGTTTCAAACCACTTTTAAACGGTTGTTACATAACTTTTAAAATGATTTATAGCAGGAGGGAATCTTTTAATACCCTTTACGGTTCGACAAAATTTTTGACCGACTTTTATACGGAATTAAAACTCGATAAAATAGACCGAGGGTAATTTTGGCTAGTGCCTGGGCTAATGGTTACTAGGAACTTATCACTAGTTGTTGCTATACTTTTACTATGCTCAGAAACCTCTTAGAAGTTTTCCCTTAACTGTTACGTGACTGGGCCATCCCCTTTCTCTCAATCTTCGTAGAAGCTCCTTAGTAGGAGTTTATCCTTCCTTATTCATCAAGTATTATAGATAGCATCCAACAGCCTGAAATTAAAGCTCTGGCTTAACCACTTAATACTATCTCTATTCGAGCATTTTTAAACCACCCTAAGAACCGTTATAACATAATAGATACTACGAGAAAGATATACACCACGATGAAATTGGAGTGATTATTGAATCGTAACCTTACATTATGTAAACAAATAACGTGAATTTATGCATTTAACACGGTGCTGAAAACGCGAGTGAATAAAAAAAAACTGCTAAAAACATAAACATACGCATTCCATATAAATAGTAGTAATAACAGTAGTGAGATTCCAAGTAATATTAAGAATGATGAAAACCCATTTAAGATACATTTAAGGCGACAATGAAAATATTTATATTAGCTGACATTTAGTAAACGAATAATTCTTTTTAAAATTGATTATATGAGATATCGCAACTCGTTTATAAACTATTTTTTCAATAATAAATCTGTCTATAACTTTGACAATAATTGAACGAGTTTGTACGACATTATTAAGGTACATTGTATTACCCCTATTATTAATAACATCTTATCATCAGTATACGTATTCGTTAAAGACAATAATTCTTTATATGACATGATGTTAAGTTGGAAGAAACTCATACGCCACTTGGCGATTCATAAAAATATTACAAATGTTTTAAAAATTGTTGGCAAAAGCGGATAGTGGGTTATTGAGCCTTTTAAATATCACTTAAAGCTATTATATGTTAATGTTCATTCAGCTTATATAAATGAATATTCGTCGAATAAATTGAATAGTAACAAGGAAATTTTTGGTTCGGAATTAAATAACGAGGATAACGGAAATAGGAACAAGAAAACTCCGAGTTTCGACGAGAATAACGTAAAATTCTTACGATAATTCGACAAATTAATTAACTTCACCAAGTACATCCAGTAGAAAAATCGCCCAAAATAAAATGGGTTTCGTATCAAGGTGACACATCTCGAAAATAAAAATGACACAGGAATGTTTAATATCATGAGAAAGGTTTGTTTTAGTCATATATTAATCATATATTTACAATTAAACAACTATCTAATCGATAAAAAAACACAATTCATGATAATGGTTGTATAATAGAGTAAGAATACGAATGTAATATCAAGGAAGAAATTACGTTTAATAAAGTTAAGGCATCATTTTCTTAAAAAAATTCAATATCGTCGATAATTTTTCGTGTTCATTTATATCGCGCGTATTTGTTTGGTATTCGGTGAAAAACTCAAAAAAAAAAAAAAAAAAAAAAGAACTATTCAATTGCTTCACGTTACCATTTTTTTCTGTACAGATTTTTCAATTATTAATTAAGAAAAAAAATATTATTACCTGGATGTTTAAAATGATGATGTCATAGATTTCATATCGTTATGTGTTGAAAAAGACAAAAAAAACCGTTTTTAAATTTGCCAGTAAACGAGTATGAAGACTAGTAGAAAGAAAAGATCGCCAAAGAAAAAAGAAAACGTAAGGAGAAAGTAACGGAGACTTACTTGGCGCATATAGAAACGGAACTAATGCCGATAATGTAAAATAGTAAATTTAACCAGAATATAAGGCGATGCCCCATGTAGGAGGATTTGAGTAAAAATTCATAGGAGAATATTTATAGGTAGATCGAATCTTTATATTAAAGTTAGTGCAAAAGATATTGTATAGGCTTATAGGTTCAAATATACTAGAATCTTAATGGAGAACTTCTTGATATATGATCAAGAGAATCTCCATAGGGATCTCAATCATCAAGGTTGAGGCTTTGTACTAGTCAATACTAGTTTATAATAGTAAGTACTAGTGTCAGGCAACATCTTCGTGTTAATCCTCCATACGATTCAGCATTAGTACCTTATACTAGTAAGTATTGGTGCTACTGTACTAGTAAGTACTATTACTGGTATAATTTTCATTTCGATCCTCCTATACCTTATTATACTATTCTCTAGTACCATAATTAGTGTTTTACTGTTGTTCTAGTGGATATCCTCATCTCAGGTGTATTCCTCATTTTTGGTGTGAAGACGTATTAGGTATTGGTTGTTATATTAAGTACTTTTTGTCTCTGTTGCTAAAATATTGTACCTTCTATATGTAAAATACACCCCATCATTAAGAGGAACTTTCTGCTCATAAAGAAGGAAAAGAAAAGGAGGAGAATTAAAAAAGAAAAAACAAAGATTAAAAGGTGAAGGAAGCGTAGTTTGGAGTGAAAGTTGGTAGATGTAAAAATTAAGAAGACTTATATAGTAAGATTTAAACTAATAACTTTCACAGTAGTTTATTAATATTTTAAAGTTTGCAACAATTATAACTTTATCATTTTATACTAATAATATTGTAACAGTAGTAGTTGCAATGCAGTGAGTCAACTTTACTTTAAGTAAAGTTGACTATACTAATTGCAAATTGAGTGTATTTTTCTATAGGTCTACTGTATTGACTGCAAGTCAAGTACAATATTCACTTACTTCAGACTATGGCACGGGTCAAGCAACTGTTTAAAAAAAATGGTGTGTAGACCAGCTAGTGGTCTGCCAAACCTAGAATAATACATTCACCACTTTACCACACAATATTATTGTTACTTCAACCACAATTCGAATCGACAACGTTGCAACGTCTAAAGTCCTACTAATACTAATTAATGCTTATTAGGTTAAGTAAATATTGGCTAAGTAGATGAAAGGGCTACTTTCCGGTTATGTTTTATAGAAGATCAAGGTAAAACAAAGACTTTTGCGAAGGGCCTTAACTATTTCATCGGTTTCTTATGGCAGTTAGTAGAGAAGACTTTCGGATTGTGTCGGTTTTTCACAGTAGTCTAGAGGTGGTGACGGTATCGCTAATTAATCGAAAACATTAAGAAATTTTCATCAGATCTTTTTTGAAGAAAAGTGGTGAGATTGACTATTAAAAGTCTTTAATATTGTCAACTTGTCAAACGGCTAAGTTATTACTATTACGGGTACTACTATTTAAGGTATTATTTCTGCAAAAACGACAAGGTCTCACAGCCTATAACTTTAAAAATAATCAACAACCTACGACTTTACTCTTTATACCCAACTTTACTTTTAACACTAAGTTGTCCCTTTACATCATTCATTTCCATCCCCTTGCGCAAAAAACGTCAATCGAATCTTAAAATTTCTATATAGAGCGAAATATCCAGTTCACGTTAAGAAAACTATGTTGCGCAACTCCATGTTACGCAACTTTACATTGAATCATAAATTCCTCATAAAACCTTAAACCAAAACACCAAGTTTTTTGTCACAAATCGTCACGCTCCTTCAACTATAAAATAGCTTTCAATTAAAACCAAATAAAAGAAATCAAGGATTTCGGATTCCTTTTTCACGCCTATTTTAACCCAAGGCTAAAGAAAAGTGATGCCGATAAAACGTTCACCAAAAAGCACTTGATCAATTACGTCGGCTAGTACATTTTCGAATCTGATATCAGCGAAAAGTTTGGAGGTAGCTCATGCATCTTTTACGACTATCGTGATTTTTTCAACGATAGGACAATTGATATGTAGAAATTTCTCTGGACGGGTGTTATGGCCGGGTTAAAAAGGATGTTAATCTTTATGTTATTTACGTTTTGAGAAAACCTCCATTATAGATTACAGAAACATTTTTCGAATTGGATTAACGTAAAAATTTACGTTGAGATCCTAATCTTCCACAACTATGATAAACAGGCAAGGACGTTAAAAATATTTAACGCCCTGACCCATGCTTTAGGAGATCACCCCTTGATCCTTAGTTAAGTTAAACCTTTAACCTTTCTGTTGATATCAATTCTTCGTACGCCAACTATAAGAAACTTATTGATTTGCTCGGCAGGCTAATTCCTCCATGTGATAAAGTGAAGTTCACCTTTAGCGGCGGCAAAACACGTGAAAGAAAGGTTACAAATAAGGTAAAAGGAATTGATTCTGGCGCCATCCACCAGTTAATCGAGCAAGATCATCAAGTCACTTGAAATCCTCCCTACAGCTAAGTTACCCTTACCCTTCAAATATTCCCTCAAAATGTTCAAATTTTTCAAGGCGAAAATTCTCATAGCAGGTACGCCTATACGCACAAACATACTATAGGTTCTATTATAAAACTTGACCCCTAGAGCTAGGCAACTAGCAACTACCTCCAGCATCGTGATTCGGAGGTATCAGGAAATAATATCGATGATTGGGACGATTACCGTAACCTTTTTCACAAACGTAACAAAATAGTTAATATTAACTATAAGTTTTTCACTAATTTCGCGAAGATTTAAAACGATATGAAAAAGTATAAAGAAAGTTTTCCAATATTTTTAACACGGAAATAATACCTTTTTTAAATATTTTCAAGTGAACCAGGTCCCCACTTTCTTTTTAAACCTACTATTTCCTGAAACCCTTACAGATTACCCAAAAATTACGCTATAACCTTCCCAATAAAATTAAAAACGTTTCTAGAGATTTATGATAACATAAAAAATCATTTCGAATACGACATTTATTTTGTGTAATATCATACGAATGACAATATGATGAGTTGAACGACGATAATAGTTAAGAAAAAGGTAGAGGAAACTTCTATAAGTATTTTAACTAAATGCTAAATATGTTCATATTGTGCTCATAAGTAATATTAGACGCATATTTTTGGGAAGCCATGTTACGAAAGTAAGTACTGGTAGTAGTTACAGGTGTTAGTGAATTCGAATACGCTTTATAACTTCCAAATATGACCTATAAAGGCTTTAATAGCGAATTATATTCCTCGCTTACTATTCTTACAACCTGTATGCAAAACTCAGTCGATATAAATTCCTAAATTGATTACTTCCGCGATTGCAATGAAAAAGACTACGCAATTCTATACTAAATTAATCGAAAATTCGGGCGGCTCTAGCGCTCAAGTTATGGTCTAAGATTTTTGGACTCGAAGCCATAAGTACAACTATATTATCGCTAATAAAGGCAAAACTTAAAAGAACCTATTATCTGTAAGAATTATTGTTATAATGGTAGTAAAATGTGTTGGATTTGTGAAACATACGGTTATTAGTTCACTCGCTATCTTCCACACAAACTATACGAAAAATAGATAATATATCACACCTAATAACCTACTGTTTTTTATTATGATCACCTGAATCGTATTATAGACAACGAGGGTAAAAAGGCTGTTAACGATAACAATATCCAAAACAAGTTACGTAACTTAAGGATACTATTTTGGGTGAAGCCTTGTCATTAGTTGCCTATGTTTTCTTTCATCTCTTAAGTGGCGAAGATCCCTATATTTACTATAAAGATGAAATACCCGACCATTTGCATATATTTAACCTTTTCTATCATTACGCGAACCATACGTTTTAAGGTATTATACGAAATATAAAGACTGAAATGTATTTCATAGAAACCTACTCGCAGTAAATAACATTACAAAGGGAAAGTATTACTACTATGGAAATGAATCGTTAAGTTGTTGATACAGTTCTAATTAGCTTTGACACTGACAAATAACTATGGTTAATAGTTACGACGATTATTTAGAGTATTACTAAACTGATTACAATTTACATTTGCTAATCCTTTACTTTATTCCTCTTTTACTTTAAGTATATCAAGATCCTTGGCGTTAACGTCAACGTCAATATTGACAAATTGATTAAAAATGGTGAAAGTTTTCTTTTCGTTTTTAAGTGGGAATATCTTTGGTTCTACCTTGAAAGCAGCATGATAATGATGCTATACTTCAAGAACTAAGAGATTTGTTAAATATACCCGCGTTTGATTACGTTGCCATCGATATGATGAATAAAATATTTAAATTCGCAAGATATAAAGATGTGGAATGCCCTTCTATGGGGGCTATGAGAAAGTTTTACCGCGATTATTCAAGGTATACTCAAATCCCTCAACGATTTAAATTTACATTTAAAAATAATGCGGATTCAATTTTAAGATTTTCGTTGACTTATTCTTTGAAATAACAATTTTATGTTTTATCCCCTTAATTCCATAACCTCTATTAATAGAGTTGAATCATTTTTGAACTTGTCGATAAATTATACGTTCAAAACGTTATAGATGTTGTAAATTGATACCTATTTGGGCTTACTTAAAGTTGTTTTTTATAATATCTATACCAATTTTGCGTCGGCGGAATTTAAGGCAGATGTTCAAATGATAGGGATTGAGTATAAATAGATGTTCATCATGGTTTACCGAAGTATTTGAAATATCGAGAGGGTATACATATTATTTTTAAAAACGTATGATATCTTTAGATTGGAGATTGAAAGCTTTATAAATCAGGAAACACGCCTTCAACTCGCGGTAAACTGTCTGTAAAATACTATAAGCATTAACGGCTTTGTGAAAATATTTCTGTTTTTAAAGTATAATCTTATTAAACGAGTAAATCCCTATTATTAGCAAGCATATGATAAAAGGTTGTGTGTATAGTAAATCATTAAAGGAAATGCATAAAGAATCGAAACGACTTTAAGTTAATAATGTCTTTAATATCAAAAATGGATTTGCAATAATCGATGTGTTTATTTCTCCATTGGAATGCTAAATCTTCATGTGTCGAAAACCAAGTAAAAAGGATTGTTTATTTAGGATTTTAAGTATCGCCAACCTCAAAGTAATTATTGATACTGTTACTGTCTATGCAACGTTCCGTATGACTTACATAAATCCTATAAAACGGCGATGAACTATAATGATAGCGATAAAAATCTATAATCTAAACGAATTAACTAATTCAACTATCTTTCCCCCATAATGTATGCGCCGATAAAACGCTGAAAATGCGGCCGACCATGAAATTTAGGAGTATGAAGGATAAGAAATATACGCCGGATCTGATTTACAATACTATTTAGGTTGGCAGAAAATAGAAGGACGATTGAAATTTTGCTGTAGAGCTTAGGTTATAGGCGTTATCAAAATCTTTGGTAGATCTTTTAAGAAAAACTATAAGGTCTAAATTGATTGACTCTCTATTATAAAAGTTATACAATTTGTACCTAAACGCTACTTTAACCTTTAAAACCCAAATATTATGATTTTCAAATCAAGGATTATATACTAGATCAAAAGTAAAACTACAGGGAGACAGTACAAAAAGTTACGCCTAATCGTTCAAGGATATAGTGATAAAGTTGAAGACTGAATTTCAATGCAATGGTTAACAATTGAAATAATAATTTGAATTTAGTGGTCGTTTTCATAACAAATTTGTTAGTTGAAATTGGTGGAAAGTTAACTTTGATGAATATAATATAACGGAAACGTACACGTTATGAAATTTTCATCCACGAAGAATTGTTTTATTCAAACTATCGTATAAACTTCGTGATAGATGTCTTGTATAAATGGTTATACAATATATTAAGTTATTATAAGGATTGGTTAAAATAGGCGTTCATTAGTTACTGACCTATTAATTACATTTCAAGTTCAGGCTAGGCACAAAATCTTCAATTTAAAACCTGCGTTGCATGATTAAATAAGACGAGGATAAAGATTTCGGCTAAGTAGGTATATAAATTGACAATACCTTTTTGTTGGAATTAGTAGCTTTATGGTATTAGAATAATAGGCGATTGAGGATTTGAAGTTTTGAAATTACAAACCGGTTAAAATTTTGTTAAAGGGAAATTATCTTGAATTTAACGGATCGTCAATCTGTAAGAATGATTTTTTTTTTTTACTATTATCGGGCAGTACCAACTGCCAGAGATGCACTAGCTGCCACGAAATAGTCCTGTAGATTCCGGCGGAAGGAATCGTAACGCGGGCCCCTTTGAAGCCTGTGCAGGCCCTCAGGACCCTACTCCATCCCCACAATTAAGACCTTAGGGTACCCCGGAATTTAGACACGTGAGCGTGTGAACTGCAGCTCTGGTTTGGCAGCGTGGCGTTGCCGTCTCAGTCCCAGCCCAGCGCCTAATTACGCCGGTGATATGACTGTAGAAACCCTCATAAGGGACCTGTAAAGCGGTAGTGGCAAGATAAAAAGCCCGTGTGGCAGGGCAGCAGTAATTTCAAAACGTGCAAGTGTGTGTTCAGGCCCGTGCTCATGCAAAGGAGAGTGCAAGTGCATGCAGGTTATAAGCATGGTGTTAGCGATACCTACATCACTTTCTGTTAAAAGGGTTAAAGCACCGACTTAGCCACAATTAACAAAGCTCACGTGGCCAGAGTCTAGAGGTATTTCGATAAACGCGCCCGTAATAATTTCATCGTGATTTTAAATCAACCGAAAACCTTTTAAAACTTATCTATGATAGTATAAATATAAAACCTAACGGATAAAAACTTCAACCGATTGAACAAAATGTTGGAGTATCAGATAAGTAATCAGAATCGAGGGATAAATATGGTCGCAATTAACCTGTCGAGGGACAAGTCAATAATTTTTTCGGATGGTTCTTTTATCGATAATATGGACTTGTTGTCACAACTCGAATTAATAATATCGCTCGTTGATAAATATAAGCAAAAACGTAAATTGATCATTGGCAGAAACTAAATTTATTACACATTGGTCAAATGTAAAATAAATACTTAAAGCGTATTTGTTTTACTGGTTTACGGTATGTTAGCAGGTTTCGATATAGGTATGGCGATGTGGAAAACTCTTCACGTCGTTACCAAATAATTTAGAGTTTTTTTTATCACGGTAGTAATTTTTATCAACTCGAAAAGCCTATTCGAATTCTTTTTGAAATTCGGAACTATTAGCGAAAAACGTTTGATAATAGATGTGATGATACTTCGTAAAGCTTACAAAGGTGGAAAGTTTAGGAATTTTGATGGATTGATGGTAAGGATAATCCTACAAATACTATAACGAAATTGTTATCAAATGATGCCCTCAGGAAGTTTGTGGATAACAATGGGCTAACTATACGTATTGAAGACTACGTTGACAATCCACATAACAAGGTCAGGTCACGTGCCGCCGAACAAAGATCCATTGGCAAACTCGAAAACTATCAGAAATTAAAGTTAACGATTTGTTTAATTGCCACGTTTGAGTTAGAGGTTTGTATTAGTTTGTAGGGAAGGAATTATTTGTTGAAATTAATGAAGTCGAAACTTAAAACCGTGGAGCAATTGTGATCAATTTAATTGTGTCATTGGCAAAAGAATGTAGCCAGTTGATGGGAAGGGAATTTAGTGGTAACCGAAAAAAAAAGGTCGACTATACTAGCATACACGTACAAAACAAAAAGCCGTCAGTATTGGAATAGTAGTAATTACAATGCATTAAGTCAACTTTATTCACAGTTAAGTTGATTATTCTAACTGCATATTGGATTTATGTTTTTGTGGGTCTATTGTATTAACTGCAAGTTAAGTACAGTATGTATCCACTTCAGACTAGGGTATAGGCCAAGAAGTTGGCTATACAAATTAGTGTGCAGACCGGCTAGCGGTCTGCCAAACCTAGAACAATACATCAACCACTTGACCACGCAATATTTCTGTTCCTTCGAACATGACTCGAATCGATAAGATCGCAACGTCTCAAGTCCTACCAACACGTAATATCACAAATAACCTGAAGTATAAAGGATTATAAACCATGAATCAGAACTCAATTTAATCAAGTCAAGCCGTTGCATTATCACTTCGTATTTTGCTCTCGGCAGTGGCTTTGTTAACCAATCAGCTAGTGGTTAATCCGTATGAACCAATTTAAATTTCATAGTATTACACTCCATTTTATCCCATATAAATTGTTTCTCAAACGGATATATTAAGTGCGTGGGAAATACTCCCGGTTTTAAGACAACTTGATAGCTAGATTATTATTACAATATATAGTAACGATAATAGGAATACTTAGCTTTGTGAATAAGTCTTTCATTCAAAGGGTGATTTAGTGACTTTTATTACGGCTAAAAATTCAGCATCCATAGAAAAGAGGCATACTCTGGATCTTCGCTTGTGTACCTAGTTAACTGTATTGTTAATGATTTTAGTTGTATATTTAAAGGTCGATTTTTCTGTAAACTTGTCTCACTTTGGTCGGAATCGTATCAGCTGTTGATTTGAAGTTTGTTGAAATCTTTATGGTAATTTGGCTGAAGGTCATGGCGTTGTAATGCGGTAATATTAAAAGTTATTTTTAACTTACTTGTAATCCACGATTTTGACACTGTTTGAAGTATCTAAAAATATAACTAATAAATGTAAATTTTCATGCAATGGATTGTAGTTAAAGATCAAGACTATTGATATGAGGACTGCGATATCAGGTTTGGTCTTAAACATTATATAGCTTAGAGCCCCAATGTCAGACTAATAATTTTAATCTTTTGATATAGTAGTTTAATTTTCACTAGACGTGGCTTAAATGTATACATTGGTTTCCAAAGGGACATAGGTTGGGCTTTTAAAAAGGTTCTTTATCTTGTAGTGTAGGATTTTTTCAACATATGCATTTGGAGCCAAGATAATTTTATACATTTTCTTTTTCATTTAAATACGGATCCCTATCAAGTGTTTAGCCGTTTTATGGTCCTTATATTCATAGTGGTTTCCAATGTCCCTTTCAAAGTAATGAATATATTTAAGGATGAGACCTATGATCTGAGGGTTGTTAACATAGGTGCAAATGATAAGTCAATAGCGATAGTTCATATATATCACACTATAACAATTAAACACTTGAAATTTAAAAGTATGTAATATTGCGTTTAATATTTTATTTATTATATGAAAGTCTGTTTGATTCCGCATAAGGAAACTAGGATCTAAAAGATGTGGTTACCTGTAAAATTAATACTGATATTGTTTTCTTCAAAATATTTCAAAAAAGTTTTTAATGGTGTTCGAGATATACATCAATACCAATTTCTTTAATTGTATATTTTGAAAAGCTAAATAGATATCGATTTAGTTAATATTCTCATTGTAGAACATCGTGAGAGTCACGAGAATTCTCCTTGTATAAGACTTTACCTCGGCGAAAAAGTTTTCATTGTAGTTAATACTATACTGCTATTAAAATCCTCGTTTGATGATCCTGACCTTATATTTTTCGATTGAATAATTGGAGTCAGTTTTAACGTTTGTAACTTTATTTGCGATCAATATATGATTGTTTCTATTCCTCTCAATAGCCTGAAAGATTTTAAGGTACATCAAGCTTTGTATCTTATTATGACGGGACTTTTGTTAATCCTCGGCTTCTGGGTTTTGAAAAGTTTTCTTTATAATTAGTTTTTTTTGCTTATTTGTTGACTAAAATTATCAATTGAACCATATCAACTTTAACAAAATTTTCTGGTAGATTTGCCAGTGGGCCGTTGGTTGTCGTTTTTACAATTAAGCGTATATTCTTTTCAGGGTTATAGTTTCATATAGTTGTTGTAGTGTTATTCGGGGAATTAGTCTTGGTAGTGTTTTCTTTATTTTTACTACTCCTTTTTAGCTTCCCGTACTACTTTTGTTCATAACCATTGAGTGAAATGTGTTAGATATTTTCCTGATCGAATTTCGTGGCCGGTTCGGTAAGTGAACCGTAATAATATGCTAGAGCTTTGTGATATTGAAAGACTGCCAAAAAGAAAGATTCTCCTTTTTCCTATTGAATTAGTTTTTTAACCTTTTAATCGTATCGCAAATATTATGTGAATTATTACGTCAAATCAGTGAGTAAAGTCAAATTTAACATTGTGTTGGTATTTTTTTTGTCCCTTTATTTTCAAGTTGAAACCCTTATAAGACGTGTTATACTGAATTCTGCTCCTAATTCAACCTTTTAATTAGTAATAACAACAACTGTTTGGAATAGGTAGGGCTACAAATATCGTAACATTTTTTTTGGAAACGATTTAAATTCTTTTTTTTTTCAATATTATTTCATTAAAGAGTATGTAAATCATATTCCCGTAAAATCATTTTTGTAAAAAAAACTTCAAAGTACAAACCTGGTATATAAAATGTTTTTCACCAACTGGATATTAAGTTCGTTACCTCAGTCAAAGATATAAAATATTTAAAATACGTTTAATAACTTCGTTTGTTATATAATTAACGGCATTTCATGATTTAGTAAAGAAAAAAAATAGTTATATTACGAAGTCTCAAGTTCAAATTAACCATAATATCCAACAAAATACGGCGTTCGCATTTTAAGCTAGCAGTCGTATTGACAACCCGGTTAAGTTTTTTAATATATTCTTTTTTCCTCAGAATTTCGTATTGAAAACTTTGTTATTATATAATGTTTTTGGAAAGTTCAGAAGGAGTACAAATAAGGTCGAACCATTTTTTTGGTTTCTTTTGTCACTATCCAATTGTGAATTGATTTTCTCCCTTATTTCTGGCTAGTATAACTAAATGTGATATGTTAAATAGATATATTAAAGTGCTTGAAAGTAATTAAGACAATAGAATGATAATATAGTCATTAATTATCGTAACAACTTTTTTTTCAATTGTTAAATTCATTAAAGATAATTCTTTAACTCTAGCACCCAAGTTGTAAAACATTAAAACAATTTATAAATTCATAATAGATATATCGTAATGGAAACAATTGTAAACAGTTACGGTATTATAACTACGATCTTTATCAAATTCAACTAATATTTGTACCGTTTTTGTCCCATAAGTTAAACTACACCACCTTCTATTCGTAATACTAGATAGTTTTCGCCTTGTGTTGAGAATTCAAAGGAATTATTTTCTGTCGTTAAAAATATGGTACAATGAGCTTGAATTCGCTTTTATAAAGTTTCGAAATTTGAGTTTATTAATTATAAAATCATTGAGTGGTAAAGAAGAAGGAGGGGAATTAAGAAGTTATAACGTCAAGTTTTTATGGCTCAATATTGAAAAATAGACTTCAACGGCGGTATTATCTGTTTTTGGGACGGCTTTAAATCAGTCAATTTAGAGGACTACTATAAAAAGTAGAGATTTTGACGATGAAATTAAATCCTTTGACATTGAAAGTAAATCCTATAATGTTGATGGTGGATACCTTAAATCTGGAATAACTTAGTAAAATACAGCTTCTAATTGGCTATAAACTTCCAGTATTGGGTACTATACATGATTTTTCTAAAGATCCCAGTTAAATTTAATATTGAACAGAGTAAAAAAAATCACTAACAAGTTATAATATAATTCGTAGCAAAGGTTAATTTTATTGTTATAAATTATAATATCGTCCGCTTATCCTGTCTTTTAACTAATAGATTTACCAAAATTGAAACACAGCCGTAGATTTAAACAAAATACTGAACGAACCTATGTTAAGAGACCTTTGTGTAAGCCTGTAAGGCAATTTTTTCGGAATTGAATAATTCGCTAGTCTCGGTTTTTAAAGGTTTTTTTTTTTTTTTTCGTTTTTTCAAGTATAGAACTCATTTCTTTTCTTTCTTAAATTCGATTGACATCCTAGAATTTTGATTGCAGTTTATGAAGTATTAAGGGAAAAGTGTTTCTTAGTTTTATTTTGCATCAGGATCATTCAACCTGGGATATCGGGTTTAATATAGGTTAAAGATTAAAAGGAATAATTAATATCCCTTACCTGATAACCTTAGTAGATGAGGATTCTTTTGTAGTTCTAAAACGTTGTGCCATAAATGGTAGAGGCGAAATAGTGTGAAAGGTGAAAGAAACGAAGTTTTTTAAAATGTTTTGAATAATGGATCGATCTAATGCATTAACATATGCTTATCAATTTCAAACGTACCTTATGCTGGTTCTTAATACTGACGATAATGGTTTAAAGGTTTCAATTAATGGAATAAGTATTTATTATGTAAGCCTTGATCTGCATAGGGATAGGTTTTAACATCTTTGTTAAACTTTAGTTGATAGGGGTAAAAGAATTAATATAATGCGTTTCTGTAAAAAAATATGTTTCTTATGACTTCAACTATGGCTTACAGAAAATTTAAAAAAATACTAATGATATATCTTTTGATTGTTGTTAGACATGTATTTATATTTGAAAATTTCAATTTTTTAAAGTTTTCAACCGATTTTCATTTAGGCTTTGAAAGCAGCCTCCTTTCATCAATACTGAAAAAGGGGTTCTTAATGTTTTTTTCTTCTTCAGAGTGTTCCCTGTCAACTTTTGTTGTTTTGGCTTCTTTATCTGGGGGTTTTTGAGGCTTTTCTTAAGTTTAGTTGATAGCCTGCCGCATAGATCGATAGCTGACCTGATTTTTTCCCGTTTCGAGTAATTTCAAGCATTAAAATCTTTAGCTTTTGCCTCTTTGTCAGTATAGTTAGTAGTATTAACGGCTTGAAGTTCTTATTTAACTTTAGTTCTACAGTCATCACGATCTGCCTTCCACCTTGAACTAAACAGGTTATCATGGTTCAGAGCTCATGACGTAATGAGAATAGCTTTGGAGCGTAGGAAACAAAAAGATGTGAGTTCATTAAAAGAAATAGAAGATTTAGATAATTTTGATTTATGCCTTGGAAAAGAATGTAATTGAAATGTATAATAGGAGAGAATAATATTATTCATGATTTATTAAAATTACAACACAAGAAGATATTGTATAGGCTTGTAAGTTGAGATACACTAGAATATACATAGAGAACTTCTTGATATATAATTAAGAGAATTCTTATTAAGATCTCGATTATTAAAGTCGAGATTTTGTATTATTTAATACTAGTTTATACTAGTAAGTACTAGTTGCTCTGTACTATTAAGTACTAGTACCAGGTAATGTATTTATGTTGATCCTCCGTAATAGTCAGTACTAGTACCTTATACTAGTAAGTACTAGTTCTCCTATACCTGTAAGTACTAGTATCGTAGTTATCTTTATCGCGATTTTCCTATACCTTAGTATACTATTCCCTAGTACTCTCAATAGTGTTTCAAATAGTGATTCGGTGGATATCCTCATCTCCAGTGTTTTTCTTATCTTTAGTATAGAGATGTATTAAGTACTGGTCGTTGTACCAAGTACTGATTGATACTGTTGCTAAAAGACTGTACCTGTTGTATTTTTAAAACTATTGGTATCGATGTTGGAAAAATATGCAGAACGATCGAGGTTAATGTTGGTAGGCTTGAGACATTGCAACGTTATCGATTCGATTGGTCGAAGTAATAGGAGTATTGCAGTAGTTAGATGGTGAATATATTGTTCTAGGTTTGGCAGACCGCTAGCCTGTCTGAACTGTATTTTGTTTGGCCAACTGCTTGGTCCGTGCCCTAGAGTGGAGTGCAGCATACTGCACTCAACTTACACTCAATGCGGTAAGTCTCCATAAAGCAATACACTCAACTTGCAGTTGAGTATAGTTAACTTTACTGTAAATAAAATTGACCCACTCTACTTCATGTAATAATATTCCAACATTTAACGTATTTTTCAACGAGAAGTACCCATAATACTTCTAAGAAATTGAAGTAGGACTCGCATTGACTGAGAAATTTGCATATACTAGGGAAAAAAAATGTTTTCGAATTCAAAAACATACGAATAACTAATTTAGTCACCTATTCCATCGAGCTTGAAACTAATAATCGACCATTTCGACTAAAAAAAACCTAGATACTGGCGAGATATGGTTGTTTTTATTTAACGATTTTATGCTACTATAAAAGCCGCTGGGTTTTCGGTACCTGGACAATCAGAATAGTAAGTATATTTACAATACCCGCTAGAATAGTAAATGAATATTTGTTTATAATTATATATCCATTTATATTTAGACTATTAATACGTAATAATCTATATACTTATGAAATAAAGTATTTAATGTTTTTAGCAAGATAATGGTATTTTTAAGGCGACATAGCGAATAATTATTCAGGGTATCTTTATTACATTGAGGTATAAATACAAAACAGGAGTTATTACGCCAAATATGCAATATTCTATGTTGATAATATCCTTAGAGAAAACGTAGTGTAAATATATCTATCACGTACTCAACAATATTACTATTGTAAAATAGTTCTTACCGAATAACAAAAATGATACAGAAATTGAAAAATCCGTTTTATCGTTACTAATAATGTATAATTACGCTTGGAATATACTTTTCGACGTGGATATCAAAGATTTTAACGTATTGTTATATAAGTTCGAGGTAATGTTTCACATTTTATACTTTTAGTATTTTTCTCGTATCGTATTCGGCAGAGTTATTTTGTTTTTATAAAATCATGTTATTTAGAAACCATATATACTCGTGAGTTTTCTAGTTACTACAAAGATAAATTAAACCTTTTAAGAGTTATCCGAAGTGATTTGAGATATAAGCGAAACATCAAAATCCCTAGATAATTCATCATATTGATTTAATTCTTCTACTTAATACCACACTTAGAAAATTGAAAGCCTGGAAGATAATCGTACATGTAAACTCATAAGATATCCTATACAAAAATTGATTAAATTAACCTTTACGAGAAAAGTTTCAAATTAATATAATACGTTCCTCAAAATTTTGAGTGGCGTGAAAGACATGTAACAGTATTGGTTACCGTGTTTTGAAATATAACAGAATATTTTAACAGCTCCATATCGTTTATTATAATACCAATTCGCGATACACCCTTTTAGTAAGGGAATGGACGGCGTGGATTTCTAGTTAAATAAGTTGCCGACTAGTACTAAAATCGTGGATAAATTGATACGTTACTCAAGTATCCTGGCTATTTTTCCTAGGAACAAAACGATGTCAGAAAGCCATATTCTACCGTCGAAAATCAAAAACGTTAGTTATGGTGAAATACTTAGAAAACTCGATGCTATAAGTTATTAAATCGCCTTTTACAACAATAATCTACAGTAACCATTCAAAATTCATTTCATAATTAACAAGTTTAATAATACCTATGAAGAACACATAATAACGAATATTTTTATAATATTTGACACGAGAAGCTCATATTACGACTTTTCGAATGGAATGATTAAATCAATAATAAAAATTTAAGGTTGTTGAAACTAATTGTCGAACTATTAAATTTAGATATGGGAAAACCGTTATGAATCAGGAAAAAATACCTACTTGCGTAACCAGTAATATTGAGATACCTGAGCAGTTACTCTATTACCTTTAGGAGTACTAAGTCTAGAGAAAATGCTACGACTGGATGAAACAATAATGAACGTATACATTGACGAAAGGAATTGTTACGAGGAAATTATCAAATACCTCATATTCTGTTAAAAGATAATCGAGGACTTTCCAACAAATTCATGTAAAAAGGTAAAATTCAACGTAATATATTTTTATATCGAAGACGGGATCTTTTTCCAACATGAACTTAGTGGGTAGTATACTAAATATATAAAGAAAGAAGAGGTACTGCGTGTTTTGAAATATGTCTACATTGATTATAGATGTTGTGTGATATTTTAAACGTTTAATAATGTAAAAGAAGTGTTATGGTAGGCGGCTCGTTATATTTACATAAATAAAAATATTGGTATATACGAATAATACATATTAATCATTGTCGCAAAACTAATTAACGCCAGTCTCATTCCTATTATTACTCTAAGTTTATAGGATATTATAAAAATAGATTTTGTAAGGACCATAAACCGAAATACGTTGGCAGCAAAAAATATTTTTATCTCGTCGTAGACTATTTTCAGTGTTTTTATTTCAAAACATTTCAATGAACCAACAGATAAAAAAACCTGTGGAATATAAAAACTGATGACTAATATATTTAGATACCTTAAGGTATATTACTCTAATAATGTCAAGTACTTTCAAATTCCAACGATTACAAATTATTTTGCTAAAGAATCGACTAAAGTAATGAATAAGACTGTATATTTATCTGTATAAGGAGGGTAAATGAAACGATTGGTTGTATTAGTGGAACGAATGGTAGTCTTATAAACGTAAGTATAAATTACCCAAGGAGTGATTTAAGGCGTTTTATAATATGATGAGGACTTCTAATCATAGACTTATAAAGTTTGTACTACATAAGTTATCGCAGTATATATTAAAATATTGAGTAAATTTTTCAAACCCCGTTTAATAGGAATTATTATACCTAAATCGTTCATTATTAAAAGCGGTTTTCACCAGGTCACAAATAAACAACAAGCTAATCCATGATAAATTCGTAAGCCGACACGAAAATACTCAGCAACAAATGAACGAATTATAAATGAATTATTCAATTAGCACTAACCTTACAAAAAACAACAAATTTTGAGACGGTGATGAAGTGTAGGAAGTTATACAAAAGACACTAAACGTCAAATTAGAAAGGTTTATTATTGATATCATAAACAAGAACCTCAAAAATATTCGCGCATTAAATTTGAAATCAAAATGATTAGAGCCATGGAAATTTAATAAAATTAAACTATGTATCTCATTAGGGATTTTTTTTATCCTATCACCAAGAAAATACGTCTAAAAATCCACGTCAATTCGTTAAAATCATACGTTTAAAAACGAAGGAGAGCGAATGTTATAAACAACAAAGTATGAGATATAGTATACGACAAAAATCTCGAGAACAATAACAACAAAATTACTTGAATGAAACAGTAAGTTCGATCTCTACATAAGCCAATGAGGTCTTAATTGGATACGTAAACGAGGCAGACGTCTCGCTTCTCACGTTTCGCTTCTCTTTTCTCACGTCTCACGTTTCGCTACCCACTACTCGCTTTTCGTTTCTCGCTTTTCACTTAAGTCTCGTATCTCGATACTCGTACGAAAAGCCAACCAACTTCGATTTAAACTCTACTTTCTTTTCAACCCCACTTTCTTTTTAACCTCACCTTCTTTTTTACTTTCATTTTACTTTAACTTTATTCAATTCCACTCCCCCCCCCTCTCCCTTCCTCTATCCGTTCTTCAGTTTTCCCATCAGCTACTTTACCCTTCAATATCACCATTGTTTTACTTAATGTTTTATTTTACTCTTTCTCATTTTCTACTTTACTTTACTTTACTTAATATATATAAATATATATATATATATATATATATGTATGTATATATTTGGGTTTGCTATTACCAAATAGTTCCCACTTCAATAGGTGCACTTATTGTTACGAAAAAGTCCGGTAGATACCAGTGAGTGGAATCGCAACGCAGGCTCTATAAAGGCCCGTAAGAGCCTATGGGACCCTGCACCATCCACCCGGTCAAGACCTTAGGGTTCCTTACAGTTCAGAGACCCGTAGGCGTATAAATTGCATCTCTAGTCTATTAATATTACGTTGTCACCTTATTTCCCCCCCGGCACCTAATTACGTCAGAGATATAATTTTATGGGCCCGTAAAATAGTCTCTATATAAAGCTAAGGTAATTAAAAGTAAAAAGGCTCGTGAAATAGGGCGTTAGTAGTATCAAAATACAAAAATACGTGTTAAGCTCATATATAAATACAGTTGAGTATAATAATATACAAGTAACAGCCCATTATTATCATAACGTATAACGGGAGCATCTTTGTACACCTAACATCCAGTACATCAAGTCCTAATACGAAGAAAGGGCGCTTTATTTAATCCGCCTTTAACTCCAAAACTCCTTGTATAACAATAAATTGCGTATATATTAGTAAATACCCTTATATTACACATCCTATATTATTAATACCTTCAACTCTTTTGATGTACTATTCTATAGTTTGAGACCTTGTATTAACGTAAATGGTGGCCCCGATACGCAAAATACGTTTCTTATGTGACACGTGCCACTAAACACATTTACTGACCTATCGTAATAACTGGTAACCCTCGCTTAAGCCTCACGCACCCGCTTTCAAACCTCCTTCTCTCCCGCTTCTTCCCTTTATCTCCGCTCCCATGCTACCCTTACCCACCCCCTGTAACTATGTGAGGTATAACCTTATACTAGTTATATTTAATCGTTTTTCATGGGGGCCTCTAATAACATTTATATGAAAGGGGAAAAGTCGGATATCCGATACGCCCACTACGTTTATAAAAGGTTGTAACTTTATTTAGAAAAGTGTAATTAAATCCTAGATACTTATTATTGAATATCAATAATAACTTAACGTAAGAAAGGTTATATTTTATCTATATTAGCGCCGCGCGGCTTTTAGCTACCTATTGCGCCGCCGTTGTCGGCAAAGCGTTATCCGGACGCCTAACCACCTTTTGGCGGCCATTTTCCGCTATCGCAAAGACCATTAAAGGCGGAGCAACTTAGGCATCGGGCGCGATGTTGATAGGTTGGCGGGACTCTATTACTTCCGAAAAAGAGACCAATAATGAAAACGAAGACAACGGCCTAAAAAGCTACGGTAATACGGGTTTTATTATTAATAAACTCATTTTCGCTACTCTAGTCCCCTAGCCCCTTTTCTATCTTATTGTCAAGCCTATTCTCACCTACAGCCTATCCCGGAACCCTATCCTTTCCCGCGAGTAAGGTTTTAACTGGCGAACGACAGCTGTAAAAGCCTTGATAACAACGGTAATATAATTATTAAATAAAAAGGATCAACAGAAAAATATTGTATAAAGGGTAAAGCTGGCAGATTGAAAACGAAAATATCGTCGGCGGGCGTAAACTAACTCGTTACCGGCAGACTATAAACGCAGCTTAAATAGGCTAGAATTCTGAATTTCTTCCTAGATTCAGTAGATAGCTCTTTAGTTGACAATCTAAGGATTCTCCCAAAATAGATTCACAGCTTTTGATCAGCACTACGAGAAGAACGTGTCATTGATATTGTATTACAAATACCTCTGCAACCGACCTGCTAATATAAACTCCTTTGACTACTACTGATACTCATAGGTATTTAGTGTGATTATTATAAAGAGCTATGTGTCTACCGTTATAAGCTGGCGGCTGCCTTCGTAATCCGTAATATAATGGGGTACCAGATGTTAAGTAGGTTTGGTCGATATACGAAACGAAACTATATAATTTAAAGGCGACTTTATCGCAAGACATTTCAAAATTACTATACGCGACAATGTTAGGCAAAGTTTTGTATAACAAGGAGATCGCCTGTACCGCAACTATTAATAAAATTATAATATGGTTTTGAACCCTCTTTTACCTACGTTTGTAATACCAGATTTCGTTGTAATATATAAATCTAAATACAATTACAACAATGGTGGCGGTTCGCAAAAGATAAGGCGAAAACCTGTATTTAATACGTAAAAGTTCCTTATAATACTGGGTAACCTTTGAAGCTTTTGTTATGCGTTCTCCTTCGTAAACTTTTCTTAATAGGATTTTATTGAATCAAAACCTAAGTTATCACATATTGGAAAACCTGATATTGAAAAACCGGTTATATTTGGTTTAACCGACTCTAACTCAGTATCAACATATAAATTACCCCGTTTCAAAAGGTTAAGAGGCTTTTGACATCTTATAATATACAACAGCTCAGATTTCTTTAGTGCAAATACAAGCCTATTATTAGCCGCTAGTAGTATAGAAGATTAACGTACATGCGAGGCATCACTTATACTGGGTAAATGGCTACCAGTTGTTATGGAAGGATATCCGGGGAACAAAGAAGTATCCGTAGCGCTAGCTAGATTAGAAACAACAACGATACAAATCTACCCTTTACTTCTCGAAAACCCTCTCTGAAGACCCTACTTTCTATTGTAATCACCGCCGATTAATCTGCCTCCCTTGTATTAACCTTGAAACCCTTAAACTATTATTCCAAAAAATATAATATCTCCAAAAGAAATTACCGACATATATAAAAAATACAACCTAAACGAAGCCTAACGAGGTTCAACATATAAATTGTTGTTACGAGCCAAGTATGATGGCAGGTCAGTAAGTAAGCCAGTGTGTAGCTGAGTCACTTAGAGCCTGAAGTCCAACACATCAGGCGGGGAACACCTCTCCCTTGTTAGCGGAAATGACTAAGCCAATCACGTGATTAGGATCAGTGGGATCAGTACTGATCCAAGTGATCTAGGATCAGCGGGCTCAGTACTGATCCAAGGGATTCAGTAATGAAGACGGTATAAAGGCACCGATATATAAGGACACGGTCAGAACCACATAGATAGTATTTTCTTCATAGCTCTTCAGTTGTCAATCTAAGTATTCAGTCTTAAAATATTCTAAATAGCCTCACGGCTTTTGATCATTACTTGCACGGTTGCGATATTGTTCATTCAGCACCTCTGCTACCTTCTTGATAACATAAACCCTCTGACACCTTCTATATACTCACGGGTATTTAGTGTGATCATTACAATTATGCAAAAAATTAGGAGAAGCGCAAGGTTTTTGAGTGATTCGTAATTAAAATTTCAAAAATATATAGTCGAAATTTAATATTGAACTTTTACTACCCTATTGGTAAAAACATTTTCAACTGGTGTAAACAAACTTTGGTAAAACCTTGGACGCCTTATCATTTAAATTCAACGATTATAAAGAAGGTTGTCGAAGGCAACCTATACGTTACGTAATAAGGTTAATTCAACTTGGCACCCGATAAATACGGTTTCAATATCATATATAAAGGACATAACTAAGTCGGATATAAATTACTTTAACCTTCCTCCCCCATATTCAAAATGAATGAGACTTATAGTAAAAATCAATTATAATATCCTGCGAGTGACAATACGTTTTGACCCTTTAAAGTAAACCGATATTAGTACGATAAGTCTTTATAATCGTAAATATAATTAATTCTGGTTACCAATCTTCGCTATCATAAATACATTTTATTATTCTCATACTTGTGAAAAGAACGTCTAAACATAGGTATTTATCGTAAAATATACAAAAAAAACCCAAGATTCAGTCACCAAACATTTTAAATGAACGTATATTAATATTACTTTACCCGATTAAAGTATCATAAACGTTAACAGTATTAAAGAGAACCTGCTCCTCTATAATTTCTAACCCTTAAAAGATTATATATTCGGTTCTGTTCTAGGTATTCATAAGGTCGTTTAGAATATTATAAATGGATAAGACCTCTTTAAAGATATCGTTTTGTAAAACACTTGGTATATAAGGGACGTCTAAAGTGAATTGGTTGTTTATTTTAACTTAAGGGGCTCAAAGCAGCAAAAAATACTGATTCTAATTAATCATACTATAAACCTTGGTTAAATCGGCGGACTAATTGGACTTAGGTTTTCAAAACCTGGATTTTACTTATTTAACCTTTATGAGGAAGTTTCGATTCTTAATAGACCTAGTATTACACGGCTGCACTACATATACCCTTTTTATATATTAACGAAACCGATCCAATTAATAGGTCTATTTTTTTATAATCTCCCTGTATATTATGCCCGGTTTTCCGACCGCGTATAAGGCATCTTCGCATCTCTAAGCAAAAGAATTAATATATTTGTACATAATTACGTCGTCGTTGATATTTAGGAGTGTAGTGGGGATGTTATACCAATATTAATTAACTTACCAAACTTAAAAGAACTGGTTTCCAGTGATTCAATACGCGGAATAGCTGGAGTATGGGGTTTAACTATTAAAAAAAAAATCAAGTAATACTTAGTAATTCGAACTGCTATCAAACCCAGGTTGTATAACTATTGTAACCCCTAGAATATTAGTAAAAATGAAGTTTAAAACGTAACTCAACCGGTATATAAATACTCTCACCTTTCCATTAAATTTTATACATATTGTAAAGGTCTAATCGTCGAAAGCACAGCCTTTTCGAACTTTATTTGAAGTATATTTCGCTCGACTATATGTCAGATTCAAATTCTCATCACTAATACTTTAGGTTTCGGGAACCTAAACGCAATTTTTCTTAATATATCTTTAGTAAATTAATTCTGATATACATTAACTATATTAAAGCCGTTAATTTGTAATTATAAAGAATTTCTTTCAAGATTCGAGCGTATTTGAGTAGCAGTAAGGGACGCTTCTTTTCGGACGTATGAAAGGATTCGAAACCGTGTTTCCAAAAGAAATTCTCGCCAATCCTATTAAATAGGGATATTTCCGCCCTAGCTACACACTAGTAGGAAAAAGTCATAAATCAAGTGAAGTTACATAAAGCCTTACCCGTTATTTTTTTTATCACAATATAATTCCTATATATCAAGAACATTTACGCTCTTGTCCATACAATCAATAAAAAGATTGATATATAGTTGTTTATTTATTTACGTTTACCTATATAATTATAAACCTTATATTTATTTTTGGCATTTAACAACATCTAATTTTTCTCTATATAATTGTTTTAAATACATTTAACCTTTTGTAATGTTAACGTTTTTCAGTTAAAAGGAGCTATAAAGTCCTGAATTGTCTCCTTACCTTAATCCGAAAAGGTATTAGTCGCGACCTATTAATTAAATACAGCGTTAGGGAAAAAAGAGAAATCGGCCTTTGTTATAAACTTAAATAAATATAATATCGAAAGGCCACCTTCGTGCAAGGTTTTTCTTACGGTTACCGAAACAGATCAGATCCCAGTTTTTGTAGGCTTTAAAGTCCTAAAATCAACATTCGTTACCTTAAAAAGTCTTAGCTTAAACGAACCCGATTTGGCTCCCGTTATTAGCCTGCCAACCGGCCGGGGGCCAGATTTCCTTGTGGTAGCAGAGGCCGCATATACCTCGAAGAAACTAGGCTCTATAGAGAAAAAGACGGTTGTTTCTTTATAGGCGGCGACAACCCTATTCGCCTCGTACAAACTAAGGTCTGAGAAAAAGGCTTCGTATAACGAAGCCGTGTTAACTTATAAGTTCACGTAACTTTCGGAACCTGAAGTATGCGTGAGTAGTACGGGACGGGTCGAGTCCTTTCCGGCAAAGTACTATTATATATTGGTATAAAAGGGTTCCGCCTTATGGCTTCTTTTTTTTCGGGCGGATGTTCGTTTTGTTGAGTTTAGCGGCAGCTGTTTTTCCTGACCTGTGTTTTCGCCATTACCTTCGTGTTTTAACGCATTTTGCTGAGAAGTATAATCTTTTTAGCCTTTATTTCGAAACACGGATATATTTCCCGCCCTTTCGTTTAACAGCTGCCAGGCAATCTCCGTAAGCTAAAAGAAAGAGTCTATAACAATTGCAATATTAAAGTTAGGCTATATACAACCTAAGAGCGTAATTACTAACCAGGCCTATATAATTGGAATAATGTATATAACGGATGTAACGTATATTAATATACTATTATAAACACTTTTTTCGTGGAATTGTAAATAATGACGTTTATTTATTTCCCTCAACCGTTTATTGATACCAAAAAACCGAATTTTTTTAACGGGGTGTCAAAAAAACCGATTAAAGGTGTGAAAACTATATAAACGTTTTAATTATATACTGATAAGTAACCATTAATTAACGTCATTTCAGCCTAAAGCGTGATTTCTTATTTTATTACCTTCGGAACCTCGATTTAAAACTTTTAAAAAGAGGAGTATATATCGCAGTGTACCCCTTTTACTACGTTTATATACAAAAATGAGTAAAACTTGAAGGAAGTCCCTTTAAATAGATGAAGTAAAGCTGGCGATATATTTTTGAAAAGAAGGCTAATTTTCAATTTCAATATTGGCGTAACGAATAACGTATTCTATAAAAATCTTACTAATTTAATAATAGCCAGATTTAATTACGCCCGTTTAATGAATATGTATCGAAGATAAACCCCTTTAATATCACGTTTTAAACCTGAAGAAACCCTAATAAAAACACGTAGGTCCACATTATCTACCGCCCTTTGTAATATAGTATATTATGTAGTATATTATATAGGGTAATGTTTCAAAAAGTTGCGTATAGGGGTTTATTAACCTTTAGGATATATCGAGGTACCTTATGGCGTAAGGAGAACCGGCGTCCTATCGCGACCCAACACCGTAGCTTACGTAAGCGACGTAAAAGGCTTTATTCCCTTTTTCGCCAAGGTAGCTGGTAATGTCGAAGCCGTTATGTAAATGGCAGGGGAAGGCATGTAAAGGGCCCCTCGTAAGGATCCTCGTACCTGCTCGTCCTACGTGAGTAAAGACAAAAGCTTAAGCCCTGGCGCCGACTCGCCCGTTTGTACCATCTAGTCCCCCCTTATAAGGTAGTTGGTAACGTGCACCGCGATACGCAATACCAGTACACGGTACCTTATAGATCCGGGCCCGTTAAAACGTGTAACAAAGGCATCGATAGCCTGTTCGTAAGCCCTATATACGGACTCTCGAACTTCGAGGTCGCGCCTTTACGCGTCGAGGGCTTTATATAGGGACTCGGCGTTAAAGCTTTGGGTACGGTACGTAACAGCGTCCTTTTCCGCCGGGGGTGGTTTATTTGCCTGGCGATTTTGTTGGGGCCCTTAAATACGTTGCAGAGGTCGGGTAGCCTTTGCAGGCGTGCTGAGGGCGCGTGTGGTCGGTCGGGCCCCTCTGGCGTTGGCCAGAGGGGGCCATTGAAGAAATTTCGTTGCGATATTAAGGGATCGTATGTATGTCTGGTGGCAGCACTAACAATTGTGGGGGCTACCCATGAATGTGTTTGGGAAGGATGTTTATCTACATAACCTCGAAGACTCGGTCATACATTAATTAGGGGTACAGATGGTAGCCTGATCATCAGGATACATACCTCAGATGATTCATGCTAGGAAAATAGCTACTCGAGGTCATGAGGAACATGATTATTGGATCAGGGGGATCCGCAGGCACTAGCTCAGAAGTAGACAAAACAACAATCCGATCCTCCCCCAAATCCTACCATTCTCCTTGCACTCAAGTTTTAGTGATATCAAGCAAGCTGCAAGGTCGAGAGATGAGGCACTGCGAATAGCAATGCTCCTCGGGTATCGTGTACGCCGTCCCATTCCCCTCCTCATGCCCGCCCAGTCTTTCCCCAAGCCATGCTCACTATAGATCCCTCCTCCTCTCGCAATGCTCACTCAAGCTCGACACTCCGACCCGGCAACGAGCGCCGCAGCCCCGCCGGGGCCTATCAGGCTCTGGTTGTCGTCGCGCGGCGTCCTTGACATCGTCGTCGTCGGCCATGGCAGCCCACTGCTAGCGTTGCCACCACCTCCACCACCACCACCACTGACAAAAACGCCGCCCTCCTCCTCCTCCTCCTCCTCCCTGCCGTGCCCGCCACCCGCGTCGACGACGGCGCGCGCATCGCGGACTGCCGCGAGGAACAGCGGGTACGCGAGCGTGAAAAGCAGCAGCACGACCACGACGACGAAGGCGAGCTGCAGCCGCCGCCGCGCACCGCTGCTGCTGGCGCGGCCCGCGGGGCCGGCGCGGATGGCGTACATGACGAACGGCCAGACCGCCGGCCCGGACGCGCCCATCGTCAGCCAGACAGCGGCGCGCTTCGTGCAGTCGCCCTGGCCGCGCAGGCCGAGCGCGAAGATGAGCGGCCACAGCGGGCCCTCGGCGAAGTAGAAGAGCACGGCCAGCACGGCGACCGGATCCGCGCTGCCGCCGCCGGGGGGCTGCAGCACGGCGCAGAGCACGGCGCACGCGAGCGCGAGCGCCGTGCAGAGCCCGAGCAGCGTGCGCGGCGAGGGGATCAGGCGCGCGCGCGGGTGCCTGGCGCCGAGGTAGGCGAGGTGCGCGGCGCCGAAGCGCGAGAGCGTGAAGGCGCCGTGCGCAGTGACGACGTAGTCTGTTACGGAGAGCGAGAGCCCGTAGGGCCTGGAGGAGGCGGAGGAGGAAAAAGTGGCAGCAGCAGCAGCAGGAGAAGAGGGGCTACCGGAGGCTGGGACGAAAGTCGTGATGAGCTCGCGGAAGAAGATCGACATGGACTCCTGCGCGGCGACGTACGTCCACTGTGCAAGCATGGCGAGGATGATCAGCACCGTGCGCAACTGCAAACCACCAAGGCTGCGCTTTTTCGGGTCGACAGGAAGATCCTCCGCAGCATGGCCAAGCTCGGCATCGCTCACCTCGGGGAGCGGCATGTAGTACAAGAACAGGGCGAGCGCGGCGCACGAGAGCGTGATGGCGACATATGTCCACTGCACGTCGAGAAGCTGATCTGCCGTCTCACGATGGCCGTCGCTGCCGAGGTTCACGAAGAAGACCATTTTCGCGAGCACGCCGCTGAGGACGGTGGCGACACCCTGGAATCCTTGCGCGATGAGTATGCGCGTCTCGGCATACTGGCGCGGCCCACAGAGAATGATAAAGGGGTTTGCGGCGGTCTCGAGCACGCCGAGGCCGAAGCCAGCGACGAAGTTGCTGATGATGAAGCCCGGAAACGACGTGAGGATGGCACTCGGCCAGAACATGATGGCGCCTACTCCATATATGCACAGGCCCAGCATGAATGTGGCCCTGAAGCCGCCGACGAGATCGCGATGCCTGTGTTGTTGGTCGTGGAAGCGGGTGTGCTCGTCGCGCCGGAGAAGCCATCCGCCCACGATCAGCGGCCCGAAGAAATACCCTCCTCCAAAATATACACTTGTCAGGCCGATGGTCTCGGCCAAAGTCATGTGCGCAATGGACGCTATCACATTGTTAAGCATGTTCAGTAAGCCATAAGAGAACCCCCAAAGCAGAAACAGCACGGTGACCATGGCGCAGTATTGCAAGGATTCGGAAAGCGAGGTCTCCACCATGCTTTTTGGCCTCTCCATGTTGACGAAGCCAAAGTACAGCGCGCTCTCGCGCTTTGTCCCGCGGGACCAAGTCTTCTTCGATCGTGGCCAGTCTCGTCCTTCTTGCGCGGCAGCTCGGATGCTGATTGCGTTCGGACTTGTGGGGAATTCAACCAAGTCCTTCGGTTCTTCGGACGAGTCGAACTGGGCCGGCGCTGGCGCTATCAGAGTATCTTGGGGCGGTCGTAGACACGTGGGGGGCTCTGCGTCGTTCTGGGTGATACGGCCTCTGTCTTTCTCGCTCCCGGAGGCATGCGTTGAAAGATGAGAAGTCGGGAAACCAGAGTGCTCTCCGGTGTGCGATGAAGCTGTGCCGTCGGGGTCCATGATGGCTGCCGGCAGGATTTTGATGATCAGGGGTTTGAGAGTGGGGATGCAAGTCAACATCATGCCAATATTCACCTCAACAGCTGACCACATCAAGGAAAGCGAAGCGTTCCTGGCGAAGTCGGGGCTGTGGTCGAAGATGGTCGCCGGGTCGCTAGATGGACTGGTTGTGGGTGCGGACGATATGGCTTGCTGGAGATAGTGCAGGCGGACCACGTCGAGTATCGTGACAAACACGCCGAGCGAGAAGGTGAAGACGAGGATGCATTTCTGCCGTTTTGGTAGCCTCATGCCCGTCAGGACCGGAATAGGCAACGCCAGCATAGCCAGATCTGTGACCACATCGACGGGTGCACTGCAGATGAACTCAGTGAGGAGTGGAATGCACTGGCCCTGGCCCGAGTAGACACTGAAGGCTGCCATCACTGGGCGGCATTGGAAGACATTCACTAGAGTGAGCACCAAGCCCGCGACGTTGACGATGGCCAGGACAACCCAGGAGCAAATGCGTAGCACTTGCTGCGTATTCCTCGACAGCCGGAGATAGAACACCAGGACGGACGTCTTGAGTGCCATCAAGGCAGGATTCTGCGCCCAGGATTAGTCAAGTGGACCTGGCCGGGCCCCACAAGGGCGGATGCGTCTTACGTAGAGCACAGAAAACACAAATTCCGACTTCCTCAGGGGAAGCCGGTCTTCGGCCGAGATGTCTGTATCGTATCGTCCCAGACCGTGGCGTGTGCCAACGAAGATGGTCATGGACAGCCCGGCGGCGAAAATCCAGGCGAGCATGATGAAATAGTCGTCCCAGCCGAGACGCCTCACGATGAAAGCCCGACAATATAATCTGGCAAGGAGAAAGAGCGTTCCCACAACCAGCGTCGCCACAGTCACGTCGAACACTGCGGGGCCTCGGTCTGGGACTGGGACCGGTCCCGTCGAGACGGCATTATCGGCCATAGTTGGGACCAAGGAAGAGCACCCGCAAGAGCAGGCACACCTAGTGTGGTGTCGGGTGAGGATCAGTGTGTAAACCGTCGTGCGACGAATGAAGTCGCCATGATGGTCTGGTCCAGCACATCTGGTCAGTGCTAGGAGCGCTACTATAAAACCGAAGTTGGAGTCAAGACACATACGCTGAAGTGATGCCAACGCCGGAATCGAGTCGTCCTATGCTATTTCCATCGACTCGGGGCGGTTGTTCCGAGCATATGTATGTGGTGGGCGTGGACTGGGCACGCGGACGAGAGGAGAGGCTCTTTGGTGTGAGCTCCGTGTCAAAAGAAAGAGCAAGATCTGAGCCGGACGGAGAAAGGGCGAGTCGGTGAGAAAGCAGCTGCTCGACTCATACAGCGTCGGGAGGCAAAAGCGTTGCCAGATGTGCGGTAACATTGAAGTCGGCCCGTATGGGGCCCATGCGGGCCAGGACGGGGGATGCCCAGGCCACCCCGACCAAAAAAGCTCAAGGCGGTCGATCTTGGCTAAGATGTCTTGGAAGTCACCTAGCCACAACCACGGTGGTGGCCTAGGAGGTAGTGGAAGGCGCTTACTTGTCTGTCCTTGGGATGGATACCTCGGGTCTAAAGTCAAGTCCCTCGTATGAGTTAGTCGGAGCCCAACATGCCGGCAAAGAACAATCATGGTTCATTTGCGCCATGGGACGGAATAGGAGCGCCAGAGGTCAGCTGCGGGGAGGGGGGGGGGCGACATATGGCTGTCGTCTAATGGCGTCGGTCTGTCATGAACAGTTGATCATCATCTGGAAATTCTTTCGAGCAATGGAAGATCTCTCAAGCCAAGGCTGATGGCTGATGACGTCGTACACCATGCGGGCGCCCCCCACAAATCCACACATCCACAAATCCAAATCACAAAAGGGCCGAGCCCTTGCAGATCTTGCTGCCGAGATCGAGGCCCGCCTGGGCCCAAGGAATCGGCCCCGGCCCGCACCGTTGCTCACACGCATGCTCACAGGGACGTGACGTTTCCGTCCCTCCCTCCTGTGGCTGGGCGATGGTATCAGCATGAGACGCCATCTCATGCTAATACCGAGTCCAACGGGGACTTTTCGCTGCTTGGCTGATCGACGTTGCTCCTCTTCTCAACGACAGCGGGCCCTGGTGCATCGCCATTCCACGCCTTCTTCACCTCGTCTGGTATGGGCGGCGACTCACCCGGAGCCCGATACACGGTTACCAACGGTTGACCTGGCCCTGCCCCCATGACCGCGATGCAGAGCCGCCCATCTCCAGCACCCTTCATCATGAGCCGTCGCAACTCGGACAACAGGGTGGCCAGCCGGCGGAGTCTGTCTTGGATTTCGGGACGGGCCTCCCATGCGGAAGCAAGCGCCGCTGCATCGAAACGGCCGATGTTTGCGGTCGCGGAAGTTTGCCACTCGAGTCTTGACTGGAGGTGGACGTCGGCCCGGGAAAACCAAGCGTGCGCACGACTTCTTGAGGTTACCAAAAACCTGTCGAGCGACAATCTTTGCAGACAAAGCGTGGCCACACCTGCTCTTCCATGCTCCAGAGGTTTGGCGGGGTCAGTGGAGGGAGTGTCCTGAGGTTCGCACACAGCATCGACTATGCAACTGACAGCAAAGTTGAGACTGCCTAATTTGTAGCTGATCATCCTGGAATGTGTCAAGCTATCTTCGAAACCGGGGGGCCACCGTGTGCAAGCTCTTAAAACTGGGAGGATGCGACGCACGTCTTGCCAGGCTTCAACAGTCTGCGGTGAGAACGAAGGGGCTCCGAGAAGGCCTCCGATCAGCAATGTGTTGTTGACCATACTGAGGTGGAACACCTGGGGAGTTCTTTTTTTGAAGTACCGCATTAGGATCTGGATCCTTTCGTATCTTGCTATCACGTCGACACTGTCGAAACGGAAGTCGGGCCGTAAGGCCCGTACCGCTTTCAGCTGTGACTCTAGATAGAGAGGCTTTTGCCTTGGGAACGTCAAGGGCGCACTTGGTATCGAGGACAGTTCCGGCGGGTCCCAAACTGCAGGGCTGCCTGTCTTGCTGTCAGCTCGGAAGATAGACGAGAACGTAGTCCAGGCACTGCAGGCACTGCTCACCAGGGAACCTGATAGCCTGCTCGTCGCCTGCTGCTACAACATTCCAATGCCCGAGTACCTCGTATCCAGAGGCAGAGGTGACCACGTCGTTCGAAGGAGCGACATCCACAATCTCTCCAATCTTTTCGTCTGTTCGTGACAAGTCGGCTATTATGCTCCGCTCCCTCTGCTGCATGACTTGGTCCGGCGACGTGCAAGCCGTATGCTGCGGAGCTGGTGCAGCTTCACTCGGTACGGTCTTGGTGAGCTCGAGCTTCGGAGACGAGGGCCCGACGCGCTCAGGCTCGCCGGCAGCACGCGTGTTGCTCAGCCTGGACCTGGGCCATATCTTGGACACGGGGCCAAGTTGGCGAAAGCCCAAAGGACGACAAGCGCCTCTCCCGAGAAGCATATCAGTGCCGTGGTGCAATGTGTAGCAAGTTACGAGTGAAGGTACCACGAGTGGTAGGGTGGAATGTGGGAGGAAGTTGGTCAAGTTGCAGCAAAGTTCGAATTCATGGAAGATAATTCATTATCAAACGAGCAGGATCTTCGTTCAGGGTTAGGGCATCTTTCAGGGTTAGGGCACTCGACAGCCCACAGGCCTGACTGATATCTGATATCTGCTACCAGCTTCATAGGGTCCAGTCAGGTCTTCTAACTACATAGGCTTCTCTTTTTCACACAAGCACCTGGCACTGTCAGTCACTACTATATTCGATCTGCGCTTTGCGTATCCTCAATGTCAGCCCTCTTTCTTGGACTTGGTCTCTGGCTCCCGGTGCTGTTCGCTGGCGTGGCCATCTTCCTCGCATTCCAGCAGCCTTTCCGAGATGCCTTGCGGCTTCCCTCCTCAAGCCAGACCTTTTGCTATTCTGGAGGCATCACAACCAAGTTCTAGGCCAGCACCAACGCCTCGTGTTTTACAATCAAAGACGGTGTTTTCGCCCATGTGTTCACGCCGAAATCGGAGCTGCCCGTTGAGGCTCGCCAGGGCCATGTAATTCCAGGTTTGTGGGACGGTGTCCGTTGGGAAACCCCATCGTTGCCAAATTGCCCAATCCCATGCCACATACTGATGGTACGATAGCACGGGCACCTGGCTGCATATGGCGAGTTCCTCCACTCAGTGGACCTGTTTGGCACCACCTCCATTGCGGAGGTCCATGCCAGACTAGCAGACTACACATCTAAACACGAGGGTGTGGGAGGCAAAGACGACTGGGTTCGTGGCATCGGATGGGATCAAATGGCTCTGGGCGGAGTGCCCACCGCAGTAAGCTCACTCCATTTTTGCAGAAGCACTCCCACGACCCAGCCCGGAAAATCTCACCTAACCACCAGTCAGGCCATGCTCGAGAGCGACCCACGCCTCCAAGGCCTCTACATCATGCTCGACCGCGTCGGCGTGCACTGCATCTGGGTCTCGCCGGCCGTGCTGGCCCTGCTGCCGCCCGACCTGTCCGCCATCCCTGGCGGCGCCATTGTGCGCGACCCGCCCGGCATGGGCGTCTTCTGTGACAACGCCGTGGAGTACGTCATGGGCTTCTGGCCCAAGCCGGCCGCGGCCCGCTGGACCGCGTTCCTCCAGTCGGCCATGCAGAGCCTGCACTCGGTCGGGCTGGTGGGCATGCACGACGCCGGCGTGGACCCGGACGGGCTGCGGCTGTACCGCGAGCTGGCGCGCACCGAGGCGTGGACGCTGCGCGTGTATGCCATGATTGAGTGTCGGGAGCGGAATACGTTTTGCCCGGGGGAGGTGGCGAGCTGTATCGATGCGGGGGGGGTCTTGAGCGTCAAGAGCGTTAAGTTGTTCGCGGGTGAGTCCACCCGACCCTCCCTTCCCATTTCAATGCTCTTTGTCTCCTCATGATGCACATTGACACTGCTTTATGCCCCTCTAACCCGTCCACAGACGGCGCCCTCGGCTCCTGGGGCAGTGCCATGATAGCCCCCTACTCCGACCGCCCAGACACGTCCGGCTCCCTTCTCGTCAACGCCACGACGCTCACAAATCTCTCCAAGTCCTGGGCCGGCGAAGGCTACCAAGTCAACATCCACGCCATCGGCGACCTCGCGAACCGCCTCGCGACCGACGCCCTCGAAGCCGCCCTCGCGTCCACCTGCCCAGCCGGCGAGGCCCTCGAGCGCTGCCAGTCCCGCCGCCGCTTCCGCATCGAGCACGCCCAGATCATCCACCCGGCCGACCAGGCCCGCATCAAGGCGATCGGCATCGTGCCGTCGGTGCAGCCAACGCACGCCACGTCCGACATGAAGTACGCCGAGCTCCGTCTTGGCCATGAGAGGACTGCGCGAGAGGCATACAGGATGCGCTCGTTGCGAGGAGTTGGGTTGATGCTGGGGAGTGATTTTCCCGTGGAGCCGGCGGATCCCTTCCAAGGTATTTATGCCGCTGTGTCGAGGCGGAGTCCCGCCACGGGGCTGGGTGCGGACGGGAAAAGCAAGGAAGGTTGGCATCCGGAGGAGGCGCTGAGCTTGCAGGAGGCGCTGGTCGGGTTTACGGAGGGCCCTGCTTGGGGTGGCTTTATGGAGGGGCAGGCTGGGGTAATTCAACAAGGTGCGTGGGCGGACTGGATTGTGCTGGATGCTCCGTTGGAGGATCTCCATGTGGAGGAGTTACGCACGCTGAAGGTGAAGGAGACGTGGATGGCTGGTAAGAAGGTCTATGCAAGAGCTTGAAGAAAACAGTCCATTGGGGTTCTGACAAGATTTGCGCCGAGTTGGCGCCTACCTCCTTCACTTGAGCTTGTGGACCATGTGTCCCAGCTGCTTGACCAACGACTTGCTCTTTTCCTCCTCCTTGCCGTCCTCGTCAAAGGCAAAGCGTATAGCCTGCAGCCTCCGCTTCGCCTCCTCTCTGACACTAGTCACTATGTCAGCGGCCGGGATCGCATCGTTGACAAGACCAACTCCCGTTCCACTATTCCACGTCAGTCTCACTTCGTACGTCCAGGAAATCTGTGTCGAATCAAGACCACTCACCACCATGTCATTGCCCTCGAGGTGTCACCAGCTTCGGCCGCATCCTTGAACTTGGCCAAGTTCTCCTCGAGTGGCAGCCCGGCAATATGGTCCCGGTACGAATCCGTGATAAGAGCGCGTCCATCATATAACTTGGGCCAAGGCTGGTTGCCCACAATATCATCGTGGAAGGTCGACCTATCGCAGTCAGCCCGGCGGGGGCCGAGCCCCCCTTCAACGCTCCAAGGGAGGAAAAAAACGACTCACTTCACAGTCGACGTAGCCCCATCCTCGGCCTCCAGCACCATCCTCTTCTTCTCCTCCGGCCACAGACACTCCTTCGCCGGCAGGAACTTGGTCCCCATGGCCACGCCGTCGGCGCCCAGCGCCACGGCCGCCACGACCGCGTGCGCGTGCGCGATCCCGCCGGCCGCGACGACCGCGACGGCCGGCGCCTCCGCCCGCAGCATGCGCCGCACCTCGGGCACCAGGCTGACGACGCCCGCGGCGCCCGCGAGCTGGTGCCCGCCCGCGTCGGCGCCCTG